>CM060965.1:101295947-101373447 GCA_030765045.1 Tenodera sinensis | reverse complement strand
CGTCGTTGTTTACGTATTTCTTGGCCATGCAAAGAGAGCGGAATTTCAAAACTTTAAAAGATTTGATTATCACTCAAAGTCTACTGTATTCCTACATTGCCTAAAATTAGCATTAAGATAGTTTTTTCTGCAAATGTCTGCAATCTCGACTAACATGAAGAACATAGAGTAATAAGAGTTTGTAGCAATCAGGTTTGCCAACCTGCACGATAATTATGAGGCCATACGATAATTTGAACGTCTGTTCTCATGATTGCCAACCCGTACGATAATTATGGGCGTGTACTATAATTTGAATGTACGATAATTGAATACCGAGGAAGTATCATTTTCACTGGTTTGTCACACCAGCGAAATGAAATTAATTATAAATAGGGACACGACTTTAGCCCTCATTGCCTCTCTCCACCCTTTTAAGGCAACCATTTCATATCCTATTATGCCTCCTCTTATTGCCAGTGTGCCCAGATCTGGTGATCTCAATGAAGAAGGGCCTGCTCAGAAAATTGATGATCAATAGAGAAACCACAGAATAAGCAATATTCCGTGTGAAATAAAGAACATTTCTGAACCTGGTAGTTTCTGGAGTGCTGTTAAACACATGTCACCTTGGTGGAAATACTGATTTCAAAGAACTGGCGAACTTTGCATTTTCAGTGATTTCGTTGCCCCACAGAAACACTTCTTGTGAAAGAGTTTTTTCTAAACTGGGTTTAATAAAAACAACAATTAGAAACCGGTTGGCGCTACATGCGGTAAATGGACTTATTCTGTCGTCTCAGCTTATGAAATAATGTGGTGGGTCCGAAAATCTGCAAGTCATCGAGAAGATGTTATGGTTTATCTCAACAAGCAATTTGTATAATGCTGCAACGGTTGAGGAAGATATGAACTTTCAGATGAAAAGCGCAAGAGACATAAGTGTAAAGTTGTAATACTGATTGAGGTCATCAATCTTGTAGGTGGATGCCATAAACATCAATACTATTGCATTTCCATAAGTGTTATACTGATGTATTTATTGTTGTAGCATTTGGTTTATGATGTACGATAATTTTGAATCCAGATCTATAACTTAGAGTGGCCGGTACGATAGTTTTACTTTTGAAGATTGGCAACCCCGGTAGGAATAGTTAGTACAGGAGCAGAGAAAGTCATCAGATTTTTCTAGGAGTGCTTTGTTTTGGATTCAGGAACCCTCACAACATGTAATCTCAGTATCTAAGTGTGTAGTAATGTAAAATGTAAACCCCGCGCGACAGCCCACGAAGGGCCAAGGCGTACCGCCCAGCCGCTGTGTCCCCCACCTCTGCCCACTACAGGCGTCATTGGTGAGGTGCAGTACTGGAGGGTGGGACGTGGTCAGCGCCCCGAGCCCTCCCGGCCAGTTATGCGGTCTTCTCGACCTGGGTCTAAGTGTGTAGTAGAAAAGTTAAATTGGTGATGTTTTCACACGAGACTAAAGAAATGGAAATGTGCGGATAGCTGATTCACCAGATTAGATCTAGAACATACCAAGCTGTGATGAAGCTTCCAAGCGTCCCTAGGGAAGACTACAGCTACAAACAACTACTGAGTGCCAGATTTTGCAAGTTCTTATTGCCTTTCTCTCCTAGGAGTCATTTCGAGTACGTGCTGCATGGGATCTCAGCGTGATGAGAAAGTGCTGTAATTGTCGAAGTGATGTACTACAAGTAATCACTTCGCAGTACTCAAGCCACCCTCCGCGTACATAGTTACCCCACCCCTTTGAAAGTGCAGAGGTCGGGACATACAGCAAGGGAAGGTAATATCAAAACAAAAAGTGTGAGCACGGTCATTTCTTAAAAAAAGGCAAACGTCTTTGTTTTTCCGTGCCACTGTTGTTTTTCAGTTATAAGAATGTGTCAGGGGAATACAAAGCCTCGTCGTCCATTGCAACTACTGCGCAGAAAGATGGTAGCTGGCTGTGTTCAACATAAATCAGGTGCAAATAAAATTCATATCAATGCTTAGCACGGCTGATCGTAAGAGCTGAACAGTGTCAGAGGATGGAGATCTTTACTTTCAAATGCACACGCGCAGTAAAGAATAAATAAAATATAAAATAAAATAAAAATCTGTACAATAACCCTGGCACCTAATTACTTAAACCACGGCTAATATGCCAGATTTTAAACATTTATTTATTCTACACATTCATACATACAACATACTTTACAGATACGATTATAAAAGTACAAATACAATTTAATAATTTAATCTGCATACCTTGAAATCCACAAGCGAACCATTTTGGAGTTTAGTACAAACAAAACGCTATCTGTCCGCAGGATATTGACCAGGAACAACAGATATAGTTAGCACACGATTGCATTATTCCTACTTGAATAATATATTTGTATTTTTGTATTTGGTATTTTGTATTGCTTAGGTGAAGTTCATAGCAAAAATGTAGAAGCAACGTGCTTCTAACAGATTATTGCTAGTGTTACCATATTGTATTATAATTAGCAATGATAACTGTATTAATTTTCAGGCTGCACCGGTCCTGAGTTCGATCCCAGGGAACCGTATGTGGTATTCGTGATGGACGAAGCGGCATTTGGACGGGTTTCCAGCGGCTTCCCTCGCCACTCATTCCAGCAACTGTTCCATCATCAGCTTCCCAATCATCAATTTTGGCTTTCTTTCGTGTCATCTTCTTCCTCACTCTCATACCTGGTGTTTGGCAGACCACCTGCTTCCAGGTCTTCACTCTGTTCGGACCATAGGTTCCTGTGCTCCCCGACAGAGGTTTGACCCTAGGCACGGGCTTGTAAGTCCAAGGGGTGTCAGTCCTCCATACGCTGAGGGTAATCAGATGAATAATAAGAAGACACGGTTAGTACTGACATGTACAAGAGACATTGGAAACAATAAATACAATAATTGCTTTGTTTGAGTAGTTCCGTATGCGTGTTTGTGTCTGAACCGAAAACGAAAGCTTCGATAAACCCCCCTCCCCCTACAAAGTAGTCTTTACGTGAAAAATATGTAGTTTTTATTTTCACAAAACTGACTTTAACCATTTACATTACAAGATTGTGTGCCATTTTTTTTTTTTTTTTTTTTTTTTTTTATTTATATTCGCGTCATAGATCATGAAGTTCGTTTTTATTGCAATGGCCTCGCAGTGCATATGTATAATCTGTATCATGTTATTTATTTTTATTAGTTATTTATTTTTATTATTTCATTTCTTTATTATTTTATTATCTGTATTATGTTAATTGCTGAATTGACTACCATACACTTGATTATTTAATTAATCCTCTGAAATTCGTACTGAAAAGTTCACTCTTGAACAAATAATAAAATGCAAGAGATGTACGTGAAATCAGAATCCTAGAGACAGATGCATAGGCTATTTCAAAATACATTTCCTAATACTCCACTTCTAAATAGAGGAGCAATTAGATCAGGCCTGGGCAACTCGCGGGATAGCTTAGACAACGCTCTTTTTTAGCTTGCTAAACATACAGTTAGAGTTGGCTCATCGAAAGGTTGCCAAAATCTGCAGGATGCGCACGCAGAAGACTATTTTGGTACCATAGGGTTAAGTCTTTTGCAGAGCGACAGTAGGTATCCTTATTATGGACCCCAGTATCCAACAACGTCTCAAGGTGTGCAAATTTCAGTGAATAAATAGAGGTGGAGTGGAAAGTGGAAGCGGCAGGTACAATTCTGGGAGTGGAAGTGACATGCGGCCTTCAATTGAGCGAGGTAACCCGACTCTACCTCGCGCAGCTCCCGTTGACAAGCTTTCGTTGCGTAGCCTCTATCAATACAAGTCATGAGCCAGCCGCACTCAGTGAGTACCAATTCCCCAGGCCTGTATTACATATTAACCTAGGGCAAAACGTAAGAAGTTAGTTAACAAGAAATGTTCTAAAAGAGGAAAATTCTGAAGGAATAAGTTTGAATCTCTCCAAAGAAATGTCTGATACGTGTTGCAAAGAAAGTGAAGTTTCAAAAAATACTGTTGAACTTTTAAAATTGATTCTCTATGGACTGACAATAGTTCATCAATAACCTTGCAATGAGTAACCTCGTGATGAGAAATGCCAGAAGTATCTCAATGCAAATTTACACCAGTTTCAATATAATTTTAATAGGACTGGCAGTCGTTATAGTGTATATTGTTGTCATTCGTAAATAGGTAACGCGGGAATTTTAGAATGTAAAATTCCCCAGAATAATAGAGAATGCGCTGAATACGCATACACGTGATCAACACACAGTATTTAAGATATTTAGATACCAAGGAAACAACATATCTTGAACTATCTGAGAATAACCTCTAGATGTTATTCATTCGGGTCAGATTTGTGTGTGTGTTTGTGTGTGTGTGTGAGTGTGTGTGTGTGTGTGTGTGTGTGTGTGTGTGTGTGTGTGTGTGTGTGTGTGTGTGTGTGTAAATCATAAGAAGTAATCTATTAAACAACAGATACATATATTTTAAAGCACGTTATTTCAAGTAACTTTTTAATGGCATCAGTTATTTCCGACATATACTTTTTTATTGGTTTGAATAATTTAGTATTTTTGTTTTTAACTCGATATGATCATTCAGTTGTTCTGCACGTTGTCGTGGGAAATAATATGCAATTTGAAGGTCAGTAGATAGCAATCTGATTATAAACATTGTTTCCTACATCTCCCTATGGTTACAATAAAATCTGTAATGAAATTATTTATGTGAATGCTAACTAATCTGTAGAATAATAATGGATAGAGAAAGGCATGTGAATGTATCAAATTGTATTATTTCAACTGCTATTGTGTTAATTTCCCTGTGTGGTATTTTCTGTTAAGTTGGTTTGTAATGCTTGTGGTGAATCAACAAATACCTTGAATTCTAATATAGAATAATATGTCTGCTATAAATAATTAAGATAATTTTATATTTATAAAACAAAAGCAAATATAACTTAAGAACAAATTGTAAATAAATTGGAAAATGTATTATAGTTTTGAACTTAAACGAAATAATGGCACAATTCCGATCAATTATTTCATTTTGCTATAATTTAGTGCAATATTACTTCACCTTCCTCTTTTCTATTTTGAATTAAAAATGTTTGTTTAGTATTTGCGCTGTTCGGTGCAGTTCACTGTCTGCTATTTAATAGTATAGACAAGATGGAGTAGTGAATACTTGATCTGCCAGTGGTGTTTTAGCGGGTATTTCACTACTAGGTGAGCTTCTTTATACATTTGTGCATACCTGTAACGAAGTTTTTATGCGGGAACTATAAATCTGTAAACATAGTGTCTTATTCATCTCTAATGCTAGGTAACTAAGTTTGAAAGTTATAAAATAGTAATCCAAAGACCCGTTTACCTAAGCACTTTGTGTAGTATACAATTAATGTATAGTGCGAGAACTTGAACTTTGTGATCTTAAGAGGAAAAATGATTGGAAGTATTTAATATGTACGGATGTAAAGGATGGAGCTTACTAAAGCGTGCTAGTGTGTCACAGCACATATAACATTTGCAAAAATATTACGCATATTCTCTTAGAGTGAGTCTCGAAGTATCCAATAAAGACGCCAGAATGGGGTACGCATGGGCAAGGACAGGGGCAATGAATCTAAGTGGCTTGATAAGGATGAAAATGGGGAAGATGTGCACGAAATGCGGTAGATTGTGTGACAATTGCACTATATTTTGGAACATAATGATGCGGGAAAAGGGAGAGCGAATCTAATACCCAAAAATAGGAACATTGTCCATTAGAGTTAAAAATTAGGAATATCCGATGAATAAATGGAGAAAGCAGGAAAATATTTATGAAAAGTTAAGTTAAAATGGTTAAAAGAAGTATGAGTGAATAGAGAAAATGGAAAAGGGTAATGAAGGGTTAAAAGTAATTAGAAGACATAATATGCTTCCCCATTATGCATAACACAACATAATAAGTATAACGGGAAGTAATAGAAATACGTAACTCCAAAGGGGAGGATTAAATTGCATAGTGTGCGAAATATGGTTAAATTGGTTATATTTATTTTATTATTGTAGTATACTAAGAGTTTATTTGTATAATTAGAATTGTTAGGACAAATATTAGCATTACTATTGCTATAGAGCGTGAAATGTAGTTTGCAGCACTCTCTCGGGAAAAAGACGAACCGCCACAGTTAGAAAGTGCGGTATCAAGTGTTCAATGGATTTCAGCTTCTATGATCTCACAGAGAAGGCAATTTACTGTGAAACTTCAACTACACATGCTCATTGGGCTCTCCTCCTTACCAGCTACGAGTCATGTAGCCGCTCTTGAGTCCAACATCGGTTTTAGACTGCTGTGATTTGTGGCGGAGATGTTTCTTCCGAAGTCCGCAAATTGTGCAAATTCTGTAGATGATGTATTAAAGAGATCCTTCTTAAATATATATTTGGAAGAGAAAATGTGAATCAAACAGCTAGGTAAACCTATACAAAACTTAAAACAAAAAGGAAAAATAGCGAATATACGACGAAATTTAATACTAAAGAGTACGAAAACATTTGGATCTGCGCCTGTGATTCCCGGAAGGCACATTTTTCCTCTACATATTTGTTATGCGGAGACAGTGAAGCGTCAGTTGGATGGGTAGTGACAGATCTTAAACCTATAAATGCATTAAAAGTAACAGTGTGGATACAAACAGCCCACTTGGTCCTAGTGCATTAGGTAAATCGCAGCGATCGTGTCTATCATGGTGAGATAGTGTAAAGAATGTACACATAGAGGACCAAATGTTTACTTTCTAGAATTTTGGTTGTGTCAAGATGTGTGGTGCTTTCGATCTGGCTTTGAAAGTCCAGGTGTCGTTTTGTTTTTAGATACCAAGATTTAATAATAATAATAATAATAATAATAATAATAATAATAATAATAATAATAATAATAATAATAATAATAATAATAATAATAATAATAATAATAATAATAATAATAATAATAATAATAATAATAATAATAATAATAATAATAATAATAATAATAATAATAATAATAATAATAATAATAATAATAATAATAATAATAATAATAATAATAATAATAATAATAATAATAATAATAATAATAATAATAATAATAATAATAATAATAATAATAATAATAATAATAATAATAATAATAATAATAATAATAATAATAATAATAATAATAATAATAATAATAATAATAATAATAATAATAATAATAATAATAATAATAATAATAATAATAATAATAATAATAATAATAATAATAATAATAATAATAATAATAATAATAATAATAATAATAATAATAATAATAATAATAATAATAATAATAATAATAATAATAATAATAATAATAATAATAATAATAATAATAATAATAATAATAATAATAATAATAATAATAATAATAATAATAATAATAATAATAATAATAATAATAATAATAATAATAATAATAATAATAATAATAATAATAATAATAATAATAATAATAATAATAATAGGTTAAAAGCACACTAACGTGCATAATAGTGGATTTAATCTTTGCTATAATCGTATAGACATTTTACGCTCCTTCCACACTTGGTGATGTGTATCTGTTAAAGGCTTCCCATAGAAAGAGCACATGCAATTTTCACTCCGCTCGTGCAGTAGTATGCCGTAATCTTGCGTATCTTGTGATGATAGCGAAGTATTGCAAATTTTATTAATGCTTGTCTTAGCTTCTGGTCCACATTGGTCCAATTCCGGTTTGTCATAGCGTCCGATGGGTCTTACTCTCTCTTCTTTATCCTCTCTCTTAGGTGGTTCTCTGTATTCCTTGTAGATGGCAGAAGTAGTTGCGTTCCTAGGTCCTTGATGAGGAAGGATTCGCTTTTTACAATTCCTATGTTAGATACGATGACATGTATTTTGAGACACCCATTGCCGCTTTTAGAAGCTTTTATTTGACCCCTTCAATGGAGGGTAGATACTTTTTTCTCAGTTTGTGCCAGATTAGGTTTAATCCCTAGGTTAGTACAAGTAATATTTTTGTATTGAGTATCAGCATTGCTGTTTTTAAGAATATCTTTTGAATGTATTGAATGTAGTACTTTGCTTTTAGTGTCGAATGTTCTTTCTTCTTTGTTCAGTCTGAAAAGAACATGTCTGAAGCGTGACTCCTAAATATTCAAACGAATTCACTATTTTGACGTTGCCATTGTCATATAGCAAACTGTCTTCAATTGCTATGCGCCCACCATTCCTGAATATCACCTATAGGGTTTTTGTTTTGTTTATCTTGAAGTCGCTCTCGTCTGCCCAGTTCACTCGTACGGGGAAGGCATTTTGGAGGTCTTCATTTTTAGATAGGTATTAACTTCTGATGTAGATAGTGTAATGAAATAACATATCAGGTGAAAAATATATTAAGGGGATTTCAAAACTCAATCTATATGAGGTGCCGGATTGTACATTGGAAACTTGTGGATTTATGTCGAAAAATTAAGTATTGTAACAGATTAGTTCACTTTTGCACTAGCCACCACTGGAGCTTGCAGTACGGACAAAAAAAGTAAGGAACTGTTCAGAATACAGCGAAAGAAGAAGAATATTGAAATCAGGGCGAGGAAAATAAATTGTGTGGGAAATTGAATGCAAGAAAATGCGTACTAGGAAATGAATTGGAATGGGATGCGAATGAACAGAAAGATATATACGGAGACGAAGAAGATAACGCAAAGAAGGGAAGAATGAAATAGGCTGGTTCTATGAACACCTTCCTCGTGATTGACTTAAATTTTTAACTTTTGGCCTCTACATCCTAAAATTTGCATTATGTTCACGTATCGAACACCTAGGGAATTTTCTACATTATGAACTGTATGAAGTGAACATGACAGTTGAAGGACTGGGCATCCCTGGAGATATTGTGGTGATCTCTTTACTAGCAGATCTATCCCCTCCCCAACCACTCTGCCCACCCCTTTCAGCCATTTGAATATAAAGGGCCAGCTCATCTTGTCTGTGAGTCAGCTAAGTGCCACATTTCCGGACCTGGAGTAATGAATTGCAAAGCCATACTTACACCCCTTCCCTACCAAGTGTTAATGGAGATATTACCATCACGAAAAATTATGTTATAATAGGTATACATTTATTAGAACAATTTTATTTCTATTCAAGGTTTTAAGCAATGATTTCAACATTGATCACTCATCTACCACTTAAGATTCCGCCAATTAACCCCTTAATTACAGAAACTCTTTTCAGCAGAATTTAGAAAAGAAAGGGGTCTGTAATGGACAATACATTCTTTGCATCAAGATCAATGTTGAAACTTGTGAGATTCTTTCACATGATGATGTACAGAGGTATTTTTGGACATGGTAAATGACTAAGTTGTACAGTGGTTTATGATCGAGTTCATCTTTGTATTTAGGTGTATCAGATTAGTGTATCTCACGTAGTAAATTGCAAACGTCCTGACATGATTAAGAGCAGTGTCCGTTACATTATCGGCATCCTCCTGTGTATTTCAAGTAGGAATCAAACCTTACCCCCACCATCAATTTGCATGAGTCACTCTCGCAAATCTTAGCAAGGTCATTCGCCACGTCTAAAAATACCTCTATACTCCCTCGTGTGCTTTACCTTTGACCCCGTCTCCAATGGCTCTGCTGCTGCCAGCTTCCCCAATGGTAAACTATGACATCTTTATGCTTGGACGGGTGTATTTTTATATTTTTGATACGTGTTCTTGGAACAGCTTACGAAGGAAAATATTGGCGTCCATTTATTGACTCAAGCAAGAAAAGTGTGAAATGTGTTCTGCTGTATAATGGGAATTTAGTTCTTCAGTTCCAATAGTTCAATCATATCTCTTAAGGAAAGGCACCCGATCCTGTATACTATCCTAAGAAAAATTAAATATAATGACTCAAATAGTACTGTGCTTGATCTTAAAGTATGCGAAATTTAATTGGGCCAAAAAGCAGGGTACACGAAATTCTGTGAATGGGACTCCAGGCAAACGAATTAATATATTGCCGGTGATTGACTCACAAAAGGTTTTGATACCCCCATAATATGTCAGATTAGGGTTAATGAAGCAACTTGTCAAAGCTTTAAACAAACGTAATCCTTTTTCCAGTACCTTGTTCGAAAATGTCCAAAGTTGTCTGAATCAGAAGTGAAAGGAAGCATTTTTGACGCCCGACAGATTCATAACCTCACGAAGGAAGTTTAATATCACTACAGACAAAGCTTCAAGCTGAGGACTTACTCAGCAGAGCTGTAAACAAGTTTTTTAGTGATGTTAAATATAACCATTACGAGCATATTCTTAAAACCATGCTCGAAAACTTAAAAGCACATGGATGCAATATGAACATAAAATTGCATTTTATGTATTTGCACCTTGAACATTTTCCCGAATACTTGGGTACACAAGTGATGAACCGGAAGAGATTCCAACAAGACAAAGTAGATGGAAACAGGATAAAGGCTCATTAAAATACTTTGGTATTTGTATCGCATGAACCGTTATACATAGTCAACTCTTTTGTTTTGCTGTCTTAGCTGATAAATGTGACCATGTACGAGTATATAAATATTGCCTAAAATGAAATTCCGCAGCATTTTTCTTAATTTGAACACATTTTCTGCAGAGCAATAACTACTTTATGCCGCATAGCATTTTTAACGAAAAGTTAAAACCTTCGCGAGTATTTTGTTGTGTAAATCTAATGTGTTTGCATTGTTGCATTCCGGTACATATTCTTCACTCTTTTATTAATTTATTAATTGAAATTAGGAGTTCTATAGCCCATGTTCGTCAAAATATTAGGGCTCTTCAATGTCTGTTGAATAAACTCTGTCTCACATCTACATACAAATCCCCCCCTTTATAATATTAGTGTAGATCAGACACAGTCAGTTCTGTAACTTAAAATACGCGAGCTTTCTGTGAGAGAAAAAGTTCAATTCTGTTGTGTATTTGCATAAGCATCGGCTGATCTAACAGTTTGAGAAACTATATGCCGTAGTAAAGAATTTTGTGAAATGCCTCACTGTTTCGTAATTACCTATAGCTGTTGTCACGCAGTTACGTTGGCGACACTATCAACAGCCCTCGCAAAGCGGTAATTGAGTGCAACACGTCGAGTAGAGTCGTTACGCGAAGGCCAAACTTCATTAAAACCTGCATGGGCCTCCGTAGAAAATGCGCAGAGACAAAATGGTGTTTGTGTCAGGGTATATAGAGCAGGAAAACAACCGACCTGCTTCCCAAGCACACTTCTTTCGCAATATTTGCCTCGTTACTTTGCTCTCTTGCGCTAATAACAAAAAATATATGCATATGTTGTTGCCAGCTCGCTTATAGGACCTGCAGTAACTGTGAAAACTGAATGTGACAGCATCGTTCTCCCAGTTTCATTAGAGATCCTGTCCGAAAATTGCAGGAGAAAATGTGGGTTTTGCAGTAGGCACCAGAAATTTTGTTTCGTTCTTTATGAGGCTGGAAGTCGCAATTTAATAATTACTGTCGAACTAAGGTGTACCAAAAGTATTATATTATTATGATTTATTTAACATTTGCCTATATAGCAAACGATGGCTCCGTGGTGACGCCTAAGACTCGCGTTTGGCAGTTCTTGCGTTTGAATCTTAACGGGCGGACTACTCGGAGCACGGTGTTTATTCTTCTATCAGGAATTTCCATCATCTCAGAATTAAAGGACCAGGCGACGGCATTTGGTATGCTACGGCTGGGCGGTGGAGATGCGATTTTAAAAGGAGTTTCCTGGCGTCGGTTGCGCTACTGACAAACCGGAACTCTGCTGGGCTCAGGGGCACCGAATGCGCTCAATCTGGAATCGTTAGGGATGTCGTTAATGCTTCCGCACATCATCGCCCACATCCGGTCATCTCTCTCAACAGTTCACTGCCGACATTTCACTATAAATACACGTTTTGTGACTCCCGGAATCTGAGGGGTTGGGAAGGCTCGCGCAGGTGTTCCTATTGTGTGCATGACTGTATGACAGTATAACTGAATACTGAAGCGTCGGCAAAATGACAAACTTTGTACTTAACTTCAGCGTCTCCCAAGGGTGGGACAGAAACGTGCGATCACATTTTACTAACAATTTAATAATTACACTATAACAAATAGACAAATTATAATACCTATTTATACGCATTATATTTCGAAGTATTTGAGAAGTGAAATAAAAATGATAAAATAGGTGCCTGTACTAAACAATATGAGATAATTATGTTACATTTTGGCTATAAATTCGCACACAACCTTTAACAATGCTTCTTTACAAGCAGCAAGTCATTAATTCTCAAAACGTTAATATACGAAACAATAAACATTCCAAAAAAATGTGTATGTTAAGCATAAATATACTTGGTTGTCAGTAAACATACAAATTTTCAGCTCCCCTTCAAATTATAGCACCCATTTTGTGATGCCAAAATGTCCAACTGGCAGTGGCTGAGTGGTTAGACCGTTTGCCTACCACCTAGGCGGCCCAGGTTCAATCCCGGAACCCTCATGTGACATTTGTGATGGACGAAGCAGCTTCTGAGCGAGTTTTCTCCGGATTCCCCGGTTTCACCCGCCACTCATTCCACCAATTGCTTCCTCATTACCTTTCCATTCATCGATTTCGCCTGCATTTCACATAATCCTCTTCCTCACTATCATATCTGGTGCTTGGCTGACCACCCACTTCCAGGTTTTCACTCTGTCCGGTCAATAGATTTCTCTGCTAGGCACAAGCTTTTAAGTCTTAGGTAAGTGTAAGTCTATAGGTATAAGGGAACGGTAATCAGGTAAAGAAAAAGAAGAAGATGACGTCCAACTGTCAACCGAATAGGTCCGGAATCTCTCAAAACCACAGTCCAAGGCACTTAGTGTGGACACAGACGTATGCATATCCTTTCAATTTACTTCCCGCATGTTACTTGTTTGACGAATATGTTTTTCAACCACCTAAAGGCTTAAGTTAATTAATAATAACAATAACAAATTGTTATTAATTATAATAAAAGCAATTTATGCATTTATTATTAATATTATTATTATTATTATTATTATTATTATTATTATTATTATTATTATTATTATTATTATTATTATTATTATTATTATTATTATTATTATTATTATTATTATTATTATTATTATTATTATTATTATTATTATTATTATTATTATTATTATTTGTTTTATTTATTAATATTTGCTATTGTTATTACTATTTATAATATCTACTATTAGTATAGCTATTATTTTTATCATCAATATAAAACTAAAATAGCGGTGTTAAAAACGTTACCTTTTTAAATTCAAGTTGTAGTTATTCTTGACGCAAATTTACGCAGGAGCAGAAGAATGAAAAACTGGGCATACAAAGACCCCTTTGGATCACCAAATAAATAGAATTTGCCATTCAAATGCTTAGACTGCATTGCAAACGTCAGCCTGGAAGTCTAAAGTGAAATAGCTTTGCGTGCAAAATAGGAAGTGGCTCTCCACTGCCGTTTACAAACTCAAAGTCACTGCTGGCGTGTCATAATTTCTACAACTTGAGAGATGACTGACACCAAAAGCACTCTCTCGCCGAAATTAACAAAGGGGTAGGAACCACAAGTCACTTAGACTGTATTTGATGTTAACTTCTGCCAAATATAAACTCTGGAGATTTAATCCTGGGTTTTACCTTTAAGATGTAGTGAGATAGATGAGTGACTGTAAGAAGTGCAGACAAATTTTATTTCAGCAAAAATATGGAGCTTGTTGAACTAAGCAATTACTGCCGAATAAGTTTCAATAGCACTAATATTTCTAAATATTTTGGTAATTGTAACCGCTTGAGCCGTCACTGATTTCCCCGCATGGTTTGCGGGCACATCCAGTAAAATCGCAGTAACTACACCAGCAACAAAAGCTGAACTCCTATACAATCCTGCCAAGAGATGCTTAACATTGAAATTTTAAGGTCAACCTCCATTATTCTTTGGATACAGTTACAACACCAGTGGTTCACAAGAACCATTGCATACTGACCAGCAGCCATTGAGCAGCAAACCCTACTACTTCGTGCTCACTACCCACAACTACCCGCCATTCACCACAGCCGACATTCCATCATTTCTTGGTTAAGACCTGACAATGGCAGGAACACGAATGACACACCTCGGGCTGTCCTCAGCCTGCCAACGCTCCTGTTTTCGAAATATTTCAGTAGTGTGTTTACATTTTCCACTACTTGAAGCACTTTTTATTCCCATGCGATGTGTGTAGGAATGGAGGGAGGACACCTTGACCCACCGCGACCCCAACATGGATTTATTGCGGGCTACCACCCCCAGGGGAAGGGATGAGGCGAAGTGAGACAGAAGGCTTGTCAGCGAACCGAGCAAGCGAAGCCCAGAGACACACAAAATTCCCTAATAATTACAAATATGACACCTGGCACACGACCAAAGTGTCTCCCCTACCCAAGGAGAGGGCGACAAAGCGATACTTGCGGCCCAGATACCAACTTCCAGGACTGGTCAGAGAAGGAGGGTTTCCAGGGCGAAAGCATCTGTGCCATTTGTCCACATTCACCAGAACATACCGCGCTACCAATCAAACCCGAAAGATGACAAGGAAGGTAAATGAGAAAGGAGGGAAAAGGAATCCGAGGAGAAAAGAGAACCCACCCCAACTTTCGCCTAGTGAGCACGGAAAAACCAAAGTCAGAGTGGTAGGTCGTCGGGAATCAAACCTGGGACCTCCCGAATGCGAGTCGCACACGTTGCCGCGGCGCGACCTCACATAGTTTTCGTTCCCATGTTCCCTCTAACTGATACAAAGGGTAGCTAATATCAGTGTATATAAACAAACACCCGTATCAGCCTTTCAAACGTTTTCTATCAATACTTACCGTTATACAAAGTAGCGAAATCATCCTTTTTACGAATAAGTATAGATTACATTAATGAGAAATTAACATAAGTGATATTGGGAGAGAAGGTTGTATGATTGTAGCACAATATAGATTTTTATATTAAACAAACAACAATGAAATCAAACATTCGCAATAATTTGTTACAGCTTTTAACTTTTTGAAAGAGTATACCATAGATATGGTTACTACTTCGTACTATTAAAAAATTGAACTAGTTACACACCATACTGTCTCTATCCACTACTATTTATTTTCGTAATGTTTCACAAGCCGCACTTGGAAGACTATTTTTTTCCTCTTCATCTTGATCGAGAAAACTTCGCATGTGTTGTCATCATGGACACTTGTTGAATGCATAGCAAATGTGTGTATTCAGGGTCTTTTCGGTAGAACAAGTTTGTTGAAAAACAAAGTACTGAAAACATATGGTGGCCCTAGTTAAAAGAGAGGCTCGGGGTTAACTACCTCATACCACTACGTAGCTAGGCAACGCGCGGCAGGAACAAAGGTCTGTTTCCAGGCACGCAAAGAGGCGACCTTTCACGAGAGGTTCGAGAGGTGAATTGCAGAGAAATCGCCGGCAACTAATTCTGGTCTATATACCAAGTGGAAGGAACTTATTACATTCCTTCTAACATGTGCTTTATAGAAACATTACAAACAAAAATGTCTAATGACGTTTTGTTCTTTGATCAGCCGATTTAGAAAAAATAAATGGTTTTGCTTCAAATTCGATGCGTAATTCCACAACAATGTGCAAAGATAATAGTTTGTTACTTCTAAGATACGTAAAGTAACATTTTTCTGACATAGTCTCGGTAGTAATTATGGAACATCACACAGGGTTTCAAAATAATTAAACACTTAAAAGAATTAAAGGAATATCCCGAACAGCTTTTTCAGACGTGAAGTAAGTCGGCAACGTTGCATTGAGGTTGGTCAGCGACCTGAACCGGCTTCTGGATGTAAACACTTCGGTCGCTTGCAAACATGACGCGAGGTGGTGTAATGTTTTGGGAGATAACGAGGGCAACTGGCATTCTGATTCGCCTACTCTGGCACATTAAACATGGTATGCTATTTCTTTACGCTCACGAGACGCGCGGTAGCAACAGTGAAGCGTGTTTGTTAATGTACTGACCTAGTGAAGGTAACTCCCACCCAACCTGCAGCGTCGCCATCTTGTCTGTCTCTTGTTTTCGACAAAACTAATATTGTATCTCCATAGGAAATGATCGGAGACAAAAAACGTAAGATACAAAAAGTGTTACAAATACCGAGATCTATCACTGTTTTAAATTAATGTAATGACTTCTCTTCCATCCGTATAAGCGAGTCGGCCAGAACAGGACAGCCAGTATTGGGCCAGTTAGTGTTGAGAGATTTGTGAGTGAGTGAGTCAGTGAGTGAGTGAGTGAGTGAGTGAGTGAGTGAGTGAGTGAGTGAGTGAGTGAGTGAGTGAGTGAGTGAGTGAGTGAGTTAGAGAGTGAGTGTCATAGCGAAGTGCAGACGGAGAGCGGTTTTTGTGTCAAGGTTTGATAGAACAGAGAATCCGTAAATTGCAAGGTAAGGATTGGTTGTAAATTGTGTTAACAACAAAACAATGCGGTTTGTGTTTCAGTTTTGGAGGAAATAAGGTAATATTAAAAGTAACTGGACTTATCCATTGTCACAGGAATGATCAGTTTTCCATAACGAAACAATACTTTGCACTCATTAAGAAGAAAATTACAAATTCATTGATTAGAAGACAGGGTTTATTTAAATTCTCGGTTACGTTGCATTTTTGTTTCATTTACTTTATTTCCATTTTCTTAATTCATTCTGCCGGGAGAACAAAAATCTTACCAACCGGCTGCGCGGTGTTTTGCCTGCCCATATCCTGGACGCTCGTTGCCATCTGCTGCTATCATAGAAAGGCGCAGAAACCACACGTTTTAAAACTACTCTTAAAGGCTTTATTTTATGAAAGGAGATGCTAAAACGGCCCACTGTCGCTTATTGGAGCTCTAAGAAACCTTTCTCCGCTAATGGCGCACAATACACCGCTTTTTTCGTCATGAAGGGCGAAAACTTCCTTTCAGTCCTGTGAATGTTGAAGTAGCAAGTCTTTATCAAGTATATCTATGAAATATAGCTAAATATTGGTTATTAACGGAAAATAAGTTTTGTGGTATAATAAAAAGAAATACATATTTCTGAGATAACGATCTCCACGCAAACATGTGTCAGTTTCCAGGCAGAACAATGCTTTGGGTGCGGCAGTCGCAAAAAGGAATCGCTTTGTTGGACTTGCGGGTTGTGTGCTTTATCTGCGATCTAGAAATGGGAACGCGGCAAATCCAGCTGTACACAAATTTGAAATAGGTACAAAATCCCCCAATCAGAATTATACTCCATTCAGCCTTAGATCCGCACCTTGTGTCCCTCCGCCATAACCTGAGGTTCATATCACCTGCAACTAACACAAACACCATGTGGACTTATGCCTCATATTTATGTTGCAACAGAACGATATTTACTCAGGACTTTTAGGAATAGCGCTGCTGTTGCGTGACATTCAAGTAGTCTTTACTAGGTTTATCATACATCTTGAGAACTTACAGACAATCGCCAATATTTAAGGTACCATATTTTATGGTGTGCTTTGGTTTCGGTGTATCGCGAGTTAGCTGTTAACGGCTTGTGTTTACATCAAGTGCGGATCTAAGAGTGGAGCAATTATGGTGTTATGTTTTGCAGTAGTAAATAAAAGTAAAGAAAAATATCACGTGATTAATTGATGACAGTTTCGTGAAGGGAGGGGAAGTTTGGTGTCATGGCAAACATATTTTCACGGAAAGGTTATTCAGTAATACCAAGGGTGAGTCTCAGCGGGTCATTCCCGACGAGGGCGGATTCATAAGCTGAACAGTGGTGTTAAGTCGACAGTTGGACTTCGTTCTTTTGGCAACATATTTATGTCGTGGCGAGTGAGGTAATGAGCGGTGACGAAATAATTTTCAACGGAACAGAAAGGAGTACATTCATTTATCCGAACAGCTAGCAAGAAACCAGGAACTACCCATGCCCTGAAACTACAAAAAAGGTATCTTGCCAACACAAACGTACCTCGAACACAGATTACCCGCTAATACTTCCCATCCGCATCCATTGCCGCTAGTAGTGCGGGGCGATGAATGCACCTTAAGAGGGGATACTTCATGAGCAATATTAGGTTTTGAGTTATAGGGTCAGTTCTTTTCGAGTCCACAGTGGACGCCCATAGATATGTGAATACAATTTTGCCCCCTTTTTTAGAGAATTAGCTGAAAGAGAGCGTGATTTTGCCTTTTTCAGCAACACTCTGCAACACCTCACATGGTCAATCTTTCGATAAAAACAATTGAAGGTGTGTTTCGGGGCAGAATTATCAGCAGAGATTTGTGGCCCCCTCCGGTATCCTCCTGCTATTTCTATCTCTGGGGTAGCTTAAAACATAAAGTGTATAAGACGAAGCCACGTGAGACACCCTGGAAGAATTAAAACAAAATATCCGCTAGCACATTGCCAGCACATCTCAACGTGAATTACGGCGAATGATGAACAGTTTCCTAAAGAGGTGCCAAAAATGTATGGACAACCACAGTGGCAGTTTCTGCATCTCATTTCGTAAAGTTGGGAAACAACGCCTTTAAAAGTAATTCTAAAAATGTATGGTTTTATCTGTGCCTTTCTATAATAATGGCAAACGGATATGAGCGCCAAGGATACAGAGGCAGAACATCGCGAAGGTGTTTCGTTAGTTTTGTGTTCTTCGGTTAATACTTGGGATTGTTCCGGGATTTTTAACGCTATTAAGGTGTTTAAAATGCAGTTGTTTGTAGTTTTGAAAATATATGACAATTTAAGTTTGTATCTTTTAAGAGAACGGTCGGTAAAAATTAGGCAGAAAGGATCACAATTGAGGAGTGTTTTTTCAAAACTCGATAGATGCACAAAATGCGTTTCTGAGAAAAACGGTTTTTTCTATTTATTGGAAATACTAATTAGTAAGCACAGCAACTGTATTAATCATTAAATTCTCCTTCCTGGTACTGTCCCATTGAATGTGAAAAGAAACAAGTAGCATAGTTTAACAGGTGCAAATTTGGGATTTGAAGGTGTGGAGTTTTTTCAAAAGCCGATAGATGCTGATAAACTTTTCTGCGTGAGCGAGAAATTAACACATGCAATTTCGTTATTTTTGTCATTTATTGTTTTTATTGCTTTTTATTTATGCATTTATTTTGTTCACCTCCTTATAATAAATAATGTACTATACAACCAACATATTAATGCTTATAAGGAGTATTTTATTAGGTATAAACTTGGAAACTAAGTACTGCTACATTCACAATAACAATATATTTTATTTTATTTATATAACAAACATATTGAATACACACAAAAAAATGTCAACCAATATGAACAAGTAAACTTTCACCTTAATTAGTGCTTGTGCAGTCTGTACGTACGTGGTTCTTAGTTCGTTTCTCTTTTCCACATCTGTCTCTGTCTTAATCTTCATCAGTCCCATTGAGCATGTGTCAGTGTGTGGTGTACAGAATGAAAGATTGAAGAAGTTGTAAAATATATTTTTATATTTTGACAATGAGCAGACTGATAGATTTCTTAATCTTCTTTCGTTCCAAAAGTCCGCACACATTTTTCTGATATTAAGTTCTGGAGGTAAATATCCTCTAATTGATTTTGCTCGTTCATAGTGGCTTTCTCTACATCTGTACTTCTTAATGCTGATATTAAGATCTGGAGGTAAATACCCTCTAATTGATTTTGCTCGTTCATAGTGGCTTTCTCTACATCTGTACTTCTTAATGTCTTGCTTTATAGCAGCAGTAATGCTCTTCTGTAATATTCCTGTTCTGTCACCTCTTATGGTTTCCTTTGGCGCATTCCCAAATAAGTGACATTTTCAAGCCAGGAGAGATAATTTAACGTTTGACACCCCTGTGATTCCTTGGAAGCTTTAGTTTTAGGATTTCGTGGAGTGCACTCGAGACCACGTGAACATTTAATTGCTGGAGTATGAGCTTTCCTTGACTTGCATTTTGATTTCCTTTCCTTGTTTTTGCAATTCCTACCTCCAGGGCATTCTACGACTGGTACAGTTTCACCATCTGAGCCCCTGTCCATTGTGCATAGTACAGTGCAGTGTCTCAACTAAGAAACAAAAATGCCATGTAAGTATAACAAAGCTTATAGAAGCACCTACCTACTGTGTAAGGGGTCCCGGGTTCGATTCCCTTCCCCGAGTCTGGAAGTATGAATGAAAGTGTGAATGTGTGTGTGAATTCAACGTATAAAACCCCCAAAGACCGAAAAACCCACTGTTAAATGTGTAACACTATTGCCAATAGGCAAGGTCGCCGATATGACCTCTGCAGTTAAAGGCGGGATATAAATGGAACAAAAAGCTTGCAGAAATGAATGTGAAATCCAAGCGCACAACCTGAGTTTGCAGTTATTGCCAACGAAGCAGCAGTGTACAAAGCTTGCAGAAATGATTGGCAATTCCAAGAATCGCAAGAGTGAGATGGCAGTCAATGCCAACATTCGTTTCATAGAATTGAGGTTGCTACACTTCGGATTATAAAATCACAAAATTGCATCTATCGACCTTTGCTTTAACTGAGCAACTGCATCTATCGAGTTTTGAAAAAGCTGCTGATATTCCCTAGCTTCTACACAGGACAAGAATCGAATTTTGCAAAATCTGATTTCACAGAACGCTGCAGAAGGTGAAAATTATGCCGATACTATATATAACTCAATTTCGTAAAATTTTGCACGTATCTAGTTTTGAAAAAACGCTCCTCAATTATAATTTGGACTTCCTAGCTTATTATTGCCTAGTTTCCCTGGGAAGGTTTTCCACATAATTATGTTTATCATCGAAATGAAAATGAAGGCATCCAATGTTAATTTACATAATCCTAAACGCAGGGTGTGGTAGCGATTCAGAGCCTTTTTCTGATTTTCACACATTTTTCCAGAATTATTGGAAGCATTTCTGAAAACTTTCCTGCACAAGTAAAAATGTACATTACTTAATGAATAATTCTTAAACGGAACTTCAGATCAATAAATGTGAGCGAATATTCCAATGAGCTTTCCTGGTTATAGTTTTTAAAGCATTTCTCAGCATTTAGAATGTCACTCACAATGCGATTTTTAAATTATTAGAGTTTAGATTTTCGAAATAGTTTCCCAAGTTACTCTCTATGTTGTATTGCTATAAGGCAAATATGTTACACCATTAAATGCGTCAAGTTTGATAAACATACATTACTTTGAAGAAAAAAAAACGAAACTCACAATTCAATACCTCTTTAAAAGACGCACTAGTTGTTACACACTCATTTTATGGTTAAATAAGGAATATAATGAAATGCTGTTTAAAAATATGAAAATTGCATCGGTGTAATTATTTTAATAAAATAGTTTAAATTATTGTTTAAAGTGCGCAATTCAGGAATGACAGTATAACGCACCAAGTCTTGCAACTGCACTTCTTTATACCAATATAAACCTTGGGAAGTTCAAAATGTCTTTTTAGGGTACATCGAAGTGAAAAAGATAAGTTTAAAGTACTGGAGTTAGAGACTTAATTTTTTGCACAGGCTTTTCCAGCAAATAAAGAAGTATGTACACCAAATTTCATTCCCATGTCTATTCTCATTTCTGATATATTAATTAATTTAAATCAATTTTATTGGGTATAACCAAAATCTATCTCCTCCAACAGATGTTGAACAGCAGAGTTGATTTTTAAATAATTGTATTATTATTACCCTTGTAACAAATTAAAGAAAGGAAATTTTGAAATAGTGTATAGTTTTTCTTAGACAAATTTTTTAATACTGCAAAGTGTAAAAATGGCATAAAAAGAGCTCATTATTATATCAATTCTTAAAAAAATATTGTAAGCAATTTCAAAATTCCAAATGGACATTTTAGTACTCAACTATATTGGGAAACATTTTTTGATCTGTAACTAGATTTTTGTGAGAGAAGACTTTGAATATGAGGAAGTAAGAAAAAAAAATCGTTTCCGAGAAAAATGAGTTGAAAGTTGAAATAACAGGTATGGATACATCCATTTAGAAAGGTTGACAGAGACGCACCACTTTAAAAATGGCGTCCAAAATATGTGTTCCCCTTCCCTAGGGTATTACGGCTTTGCAGAATATTCTTTAAGACATGATGCATTTTTTGCAATAGAAATGCAAATATCACTTCTGTGTTCCTTAAAGTACTTTGGGTTTTGGCAGATACACAGCAGCTTTTATGAACGTCGATCAAACACATCTACAGAAGTTTAAATAGTAAAGTATCCAAATAAGAGACAGTCTCCTAATAAGAGATACCGATGTATTCTGACAACAACGTGCTGCCATCTGCTGTAAGTAGTAGTAACATAATGCGGGTGTGTCGACAGCACACTGTTAGTTGTGTGTTGCTGGTAACACTAGTTGCAACCTGAGAAGCAGAAAACTTTGTTGCATGACTAACATTTTATCGTCATATTCTTTAAAGCGACGAAACTCTACGAAGGCGAGTTCTAAGTGCAGTTAAATTATTTGCTGGTAATATAGGAGCCATAGAAGTTGTTACAATCAGATTTAGTAATGTCTGCAATAACATCTTTGAACATAAATAGCCACGAAATTTCAATGTATCCTGGATTCTAATAAGAGACACCATGTGGTCCCAAATAAGAGACAGCAGTTGATGGTGCAGATTATTCTGCAGTGGATTATATTCTGAGGATCCTGAGGGGCAAAATAGCCACCATGTGACATGAAGAATGTGGCGGTGAAGAAGAGCGTCTTAAAATCCCTTTTTTGAAACAGTTGCCAAGTCGTTATTGAGCGAGAATTATTGCTTAGTAGTAAAATAATATTTTTCAACAATGCTTTTGTTCTTTCCTTACGCATTCATTATCCATTAGTGCAGATTTTGTGTTTATCAATTAAAGAAGTTGATGATAGTATCTCTTATTGGACCCCGTTTTGAAATCTGAGTGTTTCTTGCTTTTCATTTCAGATGAATTTGTATAAATAACACGTAGTTATAACGTTCACCGTATAAAATCTGGAAATTGATACTTCTAGGAATGCAAAGCAGCATCCAGATATAAGAAATATTTATACCGGTAGGTCTGATAAACAAAGTTGAAAAAGTCTAACGTGTTGTACTCGTGACTTTTTCTACTTTTGTACTAACTATTCTTACAAACTCTTATTCTTCTATCTTCTTTATGTTAATCGAGATAAACTTTTGTAGAAACTATCTTCTTGGTAATTTTCTTGTAGCAGCAAGGGGAACATGGGATTGGGAATACAGTAAGCTTTGAGAATAGTCAAATCTTCTAAAGTTGGTCCTAAATAAAAACTTTGAAATTTCGTTCTCATTACACGGCAAAGAGATTAAAAAGTGAAGAATGACCTTCCATTCCAGAAAAGTTAAATATTCCAAAAGTCGCACAAATAACAAGGAATAACTCCAAAGTGGTTCAATAAAAATGCATTTCAACATAAATTGCGTGTTTTAACGAGATCTACATTTTTATATTAAGATTTGGTCTATGTCTTACGACTTACCTACTAGCTGCGCAAAAGTCATCCAGAGTGAACAGACTCCATGGGCTATAGCCAGAACATTCAAAATATGCATTTTATTTGTCATTTTGATCAAAATCGTTAGATCCATTTTTGAGAGAATCAAAAATTTCGAAAAGTTCCATGTAAAGCATAGTTTAGGGTGGAGAAATTTTCTTCAAAATCTTCGTGTTGCAGTTTTGAAAGATATTACACTTAAATACTATTTTTGGTTTTTAACTGACTTCTCGTTTTTGAATTATGCTGTTCACAGGCACAGACACACACACACACACACACACACACACACACACACACACACACACACACACACACAGATCTTTCTCCAAAAATAGCATGGCCCTTTTTTGATTCAGGGGTCCTCAAGACATGTATTTCAGGTGATATCTCGACATCCAATTTTTGGGTCGAATACAATACTTCTACTTACTACTATTAGTAGAGAAAGTAAAAAGCATCTCTTATTTCGGTGTTTAACCTTGTTATAGCAATGTGATCGCTACCTTCGAAACCACGAATACTGGAAAGCTTTATGCCATAATAATAAAGTCAACTCCGGTGCCTTTGTTATAAATGACAGGGGGGCTCTGTTCCTCCAAGTAAGCGTTTCGTCCCATAAATAACGCACGTACTGCTTGGAGAACACAATGCGTTCAACGAATCGGAATGGTGGCTGGCTGCATGGAGAATCGAAAGTTGGAGAGGATGTCCGGCAGCCACGTCGCACAATGTATATATGACGTCATTTGTACGATCGCTTCGAACGGAAGAGGGTCGAATAGAGATCTCACAAGAAAATGCCGCCAATCACAGCGTCACTTTGTTTTGTTGCACAAAAGGATCGTTTGCTACTCGTTACGAAGACCATAAACTATGAATTACTCGGTTGCGAAAGGTTCTGCGTATGTGCACTTTGACGATATCCTGCACGTGTCCAGGAAACCTTTCCCTTATGTTACCAACTATGGTATATCGTTAACACATCACAGTACTTGAGTGTGTGGGTCTTTACCCCTCTTCTCACAATCACTGTCATTGTATATGTACAAACGACTGGATTATTATATCGGACTAGCTGAAATACTCGACATTGCCCATGGTTGGATGATTTTATCCCTACAACTTTTAGACTTGCGTTGGAACTATAAAGAACCCAAAATAAATAAAAACACCGAGAAAAACTATGCAAAAGCACTGTTGAACAGTTGCACAGGAACGGAAACAAGTAGAGAAAGCTGTGTGAATGTAAGTCGTTGCATTTTGGTTGGGAATCACATACAAAATTGTATGAATTATTTGTAGAAGAGGCAGTAAAGAAAGAAATGCCATTGTGTAGAAAAAGAAACGTGTATAATATGGTCGTGTGAATATAATGCGTTGCCTTTCAATTTCAAACATATGGAAAATTGTACGAATTGTTTGTAGAACAGGGAGTAGAGAAAAATGTGTGATTGTATTTCATAAAAGAAAAGTGTGTAGAGAAAATCGTGTGAATGTAGTATGTTGCATTTCAATTTCAATCATAGAAGACTAAATTACACTGAAGGGCGAGAGGGAACAATATCTGAACTTAATACGTAAGAAAAACGCAAGCGTGAAAACCATGTGAATATTACGTTGCATAGCAAAATGGATAGCATACAAATCCTCTCCACAAAAATACCTATTTGTGTGGAATTTCGAGATAATCTGTCAAGCGGATTAGAAGCCCATAGAGGACAAACATATAAACATTCATAGACAGATGGTCACACACACACACACACACACACACACACACATGCACACACACACACACACACATTTTGGGTTCATAGAGTCTCAAAGCACATATTGCCGGTGAAATATCGACATCGAATTTTTCGGTGGAATACAATACTTCCCCTACTTACGTAGTAGAGAAAATAAAAAATGCGCAATATCGAAATCTACAGCAAGACAAGATAAAAGTAGTGAGCGATGACATATTTGCAAAGAAGATTAAAAAAGAAAAGATAAGAACACAGTAGACCCAAAAAGACGATGGTAGTAACAATTTTAAGAAGATTGAAATTGAAAGTTTGGAAGATAAACCAGAAGAAGATGAGGAGCAAAAGGTATTTGCTTCTGCTACTTGGTGTTCTGTAATGATAGACATTTCTAACTACATATCTGTGTGCAATTCATCCTCTCTGTATGCTATAGCCTTTTGTTGTCATGTTCTTATCGCTTAGAGGGAAGACGTTTTATGTGACCTTTCGTTTTGCTCAAGAAATTTGTTTAAAAACGTCATATTATAGTTTTGATTTTCTTTCCTGAAACACACGATTCACTCTCATTAAGTAATATGAGACATCCGTTATGTTATACTGGGGGAGCAAATAACCTCCGAACCGGCTGTGCGATGTTTTCCTGTCCGCATCCTCAGTGATTGTTGCCACCTGCCGCTTTTAAAGGCTTTACTAACCAACTTTATGAAATAAGATGCTGAAACTGGTTACCGTCGTTGTCCATATGCACCTCTTTAGTAAACTATCCATCACTCGTCGTAGTTTCCTGGTGGATTTTTCTTTTAATTCTTCCAGCGTGTATGCGTTTGTCTTGTACACATTATGCTTTATGTTACCCCAGAGATAGTAAATCGCTGGGAGTTAGGTTAGGGGACCACAAATCTCTACTAGTAATTCTGTCCTGGAACACAATTTCAGTTGCTCTCATTATGTGCTGTTGCAGATTCCTTTTGAAATTGGCCCATCCTAATGGTGTTCATGAAGTAACACTTCATGTCGAAAAACTTGGTGTATGGTGCGCCATTATCGGAGAAAAGTTTCTCAAAGCTCCAATGAGCAATTTCTATCTGTGGGGAAAACCCCAATCAAGGGGGACAGTGCAGGAAGAAAAAACGTTGAATAGAACATTGCTTTTCTAGTAGACGAATCAACTCGGAGTGTCGCTTAAAAGAAAAAAAAGTTAGAGAGAAAAGAAAAGTCAACAATTGTATCAGTCAGTCACAATTCTGCTATTTTTGAATTTGGTATTAAGTTAAGAATCTTTCAAGGATATGGCACGAAGATTTTCAACAAAATTCCCGAACTCAAAACTACCTACTCTTTTCACTAAAAAAAATTCGAAAATTTTGATTTTATAGAAAATGGCGATTTTTATTAAAATACTATATAATCAAGAAGTTTTGGAGAAAAATAAAATGTATATATTTAACTTTCTGGGAAAATACTCGGAAGTCCTCTTCATTTTGAATGACTTTTGTAAACAATAAGAAAACTCCAGAAACACACTTGCCTTCAATGGATACCTGGACACTGCGGTATTGTAGCAAGCGAGACAGCAGGTATACTCGCAATCAAAGGGTCTAAAATTACCTAAAGGAAAAATACAAAATTCCCCTTTTCGTCCATAAAAGAAAGTGTAATAAGAAATCGAATGCGTTCCACTCATGACCTTTTCTGTCTTGTACTACTCTTACAACCTCTTATTCCTCTATCTTCCTCATATTAGTCGAGATAAGCATTTTCAGATGTTATCTTACTGCTAATTTTGTTATAGATGCAAAAGGAATATGGAAATACAGTGTGATTTGAGCGATAGTGAAATCTTTTAAAGCTTTGAAATTCCGTTCTTTTTGCCAAACAGATCAAAAAAGTGAATGAAGACCTTCCAATGGAGATGTACTGAAAAGTACTGCAAAACTCACACAAATAACAAGGAAAATCTCTGAAATGGTTCGCTCAACAAAAATGCATTTGGACATAACTTGTATTTTAACGAAATCTACATTATTTTTGTATAATATGATTTGTTCTTTCTCTTACGGTTTACCAGCTATGTAAAAATCAAGAGTAAACAGGACTACTTAGGCTATAGCCTGAAAATTCAAAATGTACATTCAATCTATCATAAAATATCTTAAACATTTTAATCAAAATCGTTGGCCATCTTTGAGACAATCCAAATTTTCTAAAAATTTCCTATGTAAAGAGTAGTTTAGGGTAGAGAAATTTTCTTCGAAATCTTCGTGTCCCATCCCTCAAAGCTCAACTTTGCAACCAACATTTAATTTTTAAGTTATGCTGTTTACAGACAGACGCACACAGACAGACAGGCAGACAGAATTTCAAAGCCATGACATAGTGATTTGCCTTTAAAATAGGTAATTTGACTATCGCTCAAGCCCAGAGATTCCTCTATTCCCATGTAGCTACAAGAAAATATGTAATGAACGCATGTTGACGAGTGTTTATCTCAAATAACTGCGATATATAGGATTATGAGTGTTTGTAAGAATAGTTTATTGAAGATGGATAGAGAAGGCCTTGTTAATGTAATACATTTTAATTTTAATTCAGAGTTCAGTTTTGTTTTATTCCGTACACGAGTTTACGTGAAGTAACTACTTGATGACTGCGTTATTGCACAAAAAGCTGTTATGTATGCAAGCTGTAATTACTTCTCTTTCGTTTCAGTTTTCCTCGGGGTGCCATGTCTTTCTCGTTATCTCCAGCCGTACTGTGGGAGGAAGTGACGTGGAAACAACGTGAAACGGTGGACACAGGCGACAAGTAGCGCAGGGAAAAAAGTTCCAAAACATTTAATTCTCTGAGATAATAACACAACACAAGTGTTATCTTCTTTTTTCACTCTTGTTCAATGGTTTCTAAAGTTAGATACTACAGGGGAGGTTCCCCTTATGCAGGGACTTTATCTGACCAGAAACAGCTTACGTTGTATCATGCACATACCATTAGCTGCCTCACGAGGGTCTTGCTGGACAATGCCATCGTCCAAATGATACTTTCAGTCTCGCCGCTACTACCAACTGTATTCACCAAGGCTAAAACAGACCACCTTCGTAACTGCCTCTGAGTGGCGTTTAAAACTACCTCCACCAAATGTAACATTTAGCAATACATTCTCACGTATAATGAAAGCTAATGTTTTTAATGAATATGTTTGCATAAATACAGTATTAGAACACTATTATTTCCGAGAACTATTTTTCGAATAACTTATGGCAACTCTTTTAAGTAACGAAAAGAAGATAAATATATTTCATATACAAGCATTAAAGTTCAGTTAAAATATACTACCGAATACACTTAAACTGCATTAGTGTATAAAAAAATTTCATAAAATAAGTAATCTTGTCTCAAATATCTTCTTGTAATGTTTTCGAACAGCTTCATATCGGAATTATTGACAGACAACATTATGTGTGTGTATTCTTTTTCCCTTTTTACTTTCTCTACTGGTAAGTAGAGGAAGTATTGTATTCCACCCAAAAATTCGATGTCGAGATTTCACTGGAAATATATGTTTTGAGGCCCCCTGAATCCAAAAAGGCATTTTTGGAAAAAGGCCCGTGTGTCTGTCAGTCCGTGTGTCTGTCAGTCTGTGGACAGCATAACTAAAAAACGAAAAGTCGGTTAAAAACCGAAGTTGGTATTTAACTTTAATGTCTTTCAAGGATGCGACACGAAGATTTTGAAGAAAATAACCCCACCCTAAACAACTCTTTACATGGAAAATGTTGCTTTCTTTAAAATGGCTCTACGATTTTGATTAAAATGCCTTATGTTTGAAATATTTTTATGACAAATGAAATGTAGATTTTGAATTTTCTGGCTATAGCCTATGTAGTCCTGTTTAGTCTGGATGAGTTTTGAATAACTCGTAAACCGTAAGGGATAGACAAAATCTTACTATACAAGAAATGTAGATCTTGCTAAAATACACAATCCCTGTCTTGATACATTTTTTGTAGAGTGAACCATTTCGGAGATAGTCCTTGTTTTATATGTCAGCTTCGGAAAACTTAGAACTTTCGTGTAGTGGAACATCGTTGTTAATTTTTTATTTGTTAAGCTTGCAAAGAGAACGGGATCTCAAAGCTTTAAAATATCTTTTTTATTAATTTGCCTTTATTATCGATCAGCGCTGCAGCGCTTATGCAGATAAGTGAGAATTACGGGGAAATAAAACTGAACACAAAAACCAAAAAAACTTACTAAATAAGAACCTGAGTCTGAACAAGAATGAGGTCGACCTCTACAGACCCCACAGGAACAAGCATATGGTGAGAATGTTGTAGATCTCAATCCTCTTCTGCGGTGTCCGACAGGTTGTCAGGTGGTAGCAACAGATCTTGTGGAAGAGGACTGCGGATGCGGTTTAGAGACTGCGACCTATGGTCCAAGGAAAACAAAACCGCACCTGGGATCTGGTGAAGAGGATCGTAGAAGCGATGAGCCTGATGACGGATGAAGGCCACTATGGAGGAAATTCCAAGTTCGCGGTGTAGCTGAGTGTTGCGAACAAACCAGGGAGCATGAAGAACGAGGGGTAAAACTTTATTCTGAAAGGATGCATGGCCGCAATTTTACGAGAAGCTGCGCCACCCCACACAGGGCAAGCATACGTGAGAAGAGGACGAAGTAAAGAGGCGTAAAGTAAAAGCACTGTAGCACTTTTCAGAGAAGATTTACGGTTAATCAGAGGATAAAGCCTGGAGAGTCGGGAATAAGCCAAGTTGAGTTTACTGTTGATGTGAGCCTTCCAGGTAAGTCGGCGGTGAAACAGTACTCCCAAATATTTTATTGTTTCGTCCTTGCGCTTCCAAGGTATGTGGATGTTATCTATCAAAACAGGTGCAGGAGACGCGGGCTGGCGGAGAGTGAAAAGCATCATTTCACATTTACTGTGGTTGAGAGCGATGCACCATGAGTTTAGCCAGAGAGATAAAGAATCCAGAGCAGTTAGAAGATGATTGCCAGCTGCGTGAATATCTTCGTGGGAGGTAAACAAGGCTGTGTCGTCGGCGTACATGGACACATTGATAAACTGCAGGGGAGGAAGGTCTGAGATGAGATATTGAAGAGGGTAGGTCCTAAGACGGTACCTTGAGGTACACCAGCGAGGACGGGCCGAGAGGAGGAACGGCCTGAACCTAAAGTGACGGAGAAAGTGCGATCCAGTAGGAAACTGTAAATTAATTGATACAGGTAATAAGGAAGACTAATAATTATGAAATTTAAAAAATCTGATGTGTTGCACTCACATGACTTTCTCTACTCTTGTACTAACCATTCTTACAAACTCTTATACCTATATCTTCTTTCTTGATAGCTGAGATATACGAGTACATTTGTACAAATTATCTTATTTCTTCGTTCCTTGTAGGTATAAGGGGAATATGAGAATGCAGTAGGCTTTGTGCGATAGTCAAATGTTTGAGATTCTGTTGTCTTTGCACACTTAACATATAAAAAAAATGAACAGCGATGATCCATTTCACTAAAGTTCTAAGTTTTCCGAAACTCACACACATAACAAGGAATATCTCCGAAATGATTCACCCTAAAAGAAACTTTATTGAGACATAAATTGTGTATTTTAGCAAGATCTACATTTTTGTATAGTATAATTTGGTCTATCTCTAACGGTTTACCAGTTATGCAAAAGTCATCCAGAGTAAATACGACTACAGGGGCTATAGCCAGAAAATTTAAGATATACATTTCATTTGTCATCAAAATACCTCAAACATATGACATTTTAATCAAAATCGTTACTGTCATTTTCAAGAAAATCAAAATTTTTGAAAAATTTTCCATGTGAAGGGTAGGTTTTCTTCAAAATCTTCGTGTCCCATCCTTGAAAGACATTAAACTTAAATACCGACTTTGGTTTTTAACCGACTTTTCGTTTTTGAGTTATGCTGTCCACAGACGGACAGATTGACACACACAGACACACACGGCCCTTTTCTAAAAATGCTTTTTTTGGATTCAGGGGGCCTCAAAACATATATTTCCGGTGAAATCTCGACATCGAATTTTTGGGTGGAATACAATACTTCCCCTACTTACCAGTAGAGTAAGTAACAACGGACACTGTATTCCAATATTCCCCTTGCACATATAAGGAAATAAGCAATAACATAATTTGTATAAATATTTATCTCAACTAACACGAAGAAGATATAGGAATAAGAGTTTGTAAGAATGGTTAGTACAAGAGTAGAGAAAGTCATGTGAATGCAACACATCAGATTTTTATAATTAACGTCCGCCAACGTAGTGTCATATTGGACGGTGAATGAATGAATTGGGTGATATGACGCTCAAATGAGCCCGAGGTTCGTAGAACTTTCGATTACCGGACATTCGTATTCTCAGGATAAGGGAAAACCTCAGTAAGAGCCTTATTTGGATAACTCGCCCTAAACGAGATTCGTACTCGCGACCCCTTGAACGCGACGCTACAGAGGCCTGCCATGTTCTTCCGGTGTTCATGACTACTGACACTATCTTCCGCAAACTAAACATCATTCCTCCCCCCCCCCCCCCCCCCCACCTCTCTCTCTCCACTATTCAGGATCCAAATTTCTTATAGCCCTTCTATCCATGTCGTTGCTGGCCGGCCTCTTTTCTTTCTTTCTTTCTGGTGGGGTTCATTGCATAATTTGACGTGGAAGTCGTTCGTGCGTCATTCTTTTTACGTGTCCATTCCACGTGTAGACGTTTTATTTCTATATCTATGACCTGTGGTTCTTCCTCTCCTTGTTTCTCTTATCTTTCTATAACTTAATTTTTTCTTTTCTTGATTTTTCTGCTGACCATCTTAAAACATCCATTTCTGAAGGTAACATTTTTGTCTTGACTCCTGTTAGACATTACATACCGGGTGGAAGGGAAGTCGTTACATTAATTTAAACCAGTGGTAGAGTGAGTGAGTAGTGGGGTTTACGGGCCCGTCGACAACTAGGTCATTAGGACCCGTAAACCAGTGGTAGATCTCGGTATTTGAAACACATTTTGTATCTTACGTTTTTGTCTATGACCATTTCCTACGGAGATATTGTAAACCCTGATTAAACTGGACCCCCTATATACCGGAAACCTGGACAACGGGAAATAAATCTCGGAACCGAGCTATTTCCTATGTTAACACTCTAAACCGGAAAACTGTCTAACGCGGAAACAGCATAGTTTTTCCGGAACCGTTTGCTTAAATAACCTAACACGGATTTCCATTATGCTTAATACATGGTTACGTGCTTTGATAACGAACTTGCCACAACTGAAGACATTCAAAATGCAGCACATATTGCAGCTGGAAACAGTAGTTGTGAAGTCATGGAAGGAATGGATGACGACGACGACGGCGACGACGAAGCCAACAAAAGGGAGTCAAAAACACGCACTTAATCGAAATTTTAATGCCTCATTTGTTGATGCTGCAGGGGGAGGAGATCCGGCTTAAGCATTATCTGTTGTGAGTGACCTTCAGGAAATTGCAGCTTCCAAGAATATTCCAGAACTCCTGGAGCTGATACAGGATGCAAAGAAGATCATAGAGCATTCTCTTGTGAAGAAGTCGCGACAGTACACTTTGACGGATATGTGGGGGGAAAGAAACTAATGGAGAATTTGCAATTATGTTTGACATGTAGGTAAGTTGAAAATACAGCAAAACATACAATTGAACCTATTTTTTATTTACAGAACTTTATTTTAAATTATTAATTTAGTTTAATTCTATTCGATTATATTTTTGTACTTCATTTTACTGAAATATGTACAACTCTTTGTAAGAAGGAAACCCGTGAAAACGGAAAAATATTACTGGAACGATCGCGTTCCGTTTTAGGCAGGTTTTACTGTATTTTGGTTTTGTCGAAAACAAAGTGGCAACACTGCAGATTGTGTGGGTGGTTACTTTCCCTAGCTTAGTACATAAACAAACCCCGTAACGGTGTGTCTTGAAAACAAACTTATACCCTGTCTTCTCCTTCCTTCGCTCCCAAAACGTTAGCTAAAGTGAAAGCTCCCGACATCCACAAACCAGGTCAATTCCTTGACCAACCTCGACGCAACGTTGTCGAATTATCTCACGTCTGAAAGAACAGCTCGGAATATTCCTTCACGTGTTTTAAGTGATTAATTATTTCGAAATCTTGTGCGACCTCCCATAATTACTACCGAAGCTATGTCAGAAATAAGTTACTGTACGCTTCTTAAAAGCAACAAACAGTTATCTTGTACATTCTTGTGGAATTATGCATCCAATTTGGATAAAAAACTATTTATTTTTTCGAATTCGGCTGATCAAAGAACAAACGCCATTCGACTTTTCTTTTTTGTAATGTTTCTATGAAGCACATATTAGAAGAAATCCGTTCCTTCCCGGCCAGTTATGCGGTCTACACGACCTGGGGTCACCACTTTTCCATCAAGTAGCTCCTCAATTGGTCCCCCCGGGACTAACGAGGATGAGTGCACCCCGTGCCAGACCTCCCAGAGGGGATAAAATCCCCATGCTGGTACCGGGGATCGAACCTGGGTCCTCCGGGCCAGAGGCAAGCACGCTACGGAGACGGTTCACGAAATTCAACACGTATATGCATTCTTCATGGTCAAGGTTTTATGCTATCTACTTAACTATACAACTTGATTTTCTAATGGCTTTTCTACTCGCTTTTCTTTTATATAATAGATTGACATATCCTTCCCTACTCTCCTTCAACATATAATTCATACAATTTTCTATGGCTTAAATAGAAATGTCACACATTACCTACATTCACGTTTTCTCTATTCACGTTTCTTATAAGAAACACCATCACATTTCTTTCTCAATGTGCCCTTCAACATACAATTCATATAAATTCATTCAATTTCATACAGAAGTGCCACATATTGCATTCACACCGATTTCTCTACTCACTTTTCATTTACGAAACACGATCACATTTCTTTCTCTAGCCACGCTGTTGTTTTTTAATGTTCTTACGGAACAACATCACATATCTTTCTCTACTCACACTTCAACATACAATTCATACTTTTTCTTTGATTAACATAGAAATGCAACTTCTTGCATTCACATAGCTATCTCTATTTTCTTTTCTTCCTGTGGTTCCTTTACCTGCCAGTAAATGTAAGGCAATTAGTATAATCTGGTATAATTAGGATTCTAGTCAACCAGAAAACCATTAGCTTAAAGGTCAGATCCGTGGAACTGAATTATGTTCAGCTACCGTAGACGATTCTGAAGATATGTAACATAGAAATGAAACGAAGTTCTTAGAATGGAGTAAGTCAGATTAAAAGTTGTGTTTTGATATGGATTAACAGCTTTAGGATTGAGATACGTACGTAGGAATGTTGTTTGGAAGTAATAAGTAGGCGAAACTTACATTACTGAAAGAGCGCCTATTTCTAAAATGTACGTCTTTCCCTTCCTGTTTTACAATATCACAGAGGTTTTCAGTAATATTCTTCATAAGTATTGCGCAAAAAGTGCATTTTTAAACCGTAAAGTCTGGATACGTCCGAAGATAGCCGACATAATTCAGCAATTACAATTTCAACTGAAACAGTTCAATTCTTCGCCTTGAGTCAGCAACTCGCTTCAGACAATGATTAGACTCCATTAAATTTAACAGCCATTGTAACTGGTACTGCCCACTCTCACCCCACCCACGCATACCCTGAGAGAGAAAGAGACGCATACATAAGTCCATCAAGCTATATGATGATACCATCCGATAAGTATTACTATGTTTTGTTGTTGTTTGACTGCTTTGTTCACAAAACTCACGACATTCCAAAACCAAAGGTGTTATGTCATTGATCGTGCCGTAATTCACATTTCCCTTTAAGATCGGAATTAACTGTACTAATAATCCTATAATAACCTAATCATACCATCTTAAACAAAACAAACTTCAAAACAAATAATTCAGAAAGATCAGAGCGGCCGTGGAACATAATATTTAGGATTGGTTTATGAATGATTGTAACTCTAAGTTTTTATAAAAAAAAAATACTTTAAACACAATGGTAAACCAATGTTGAACAAAACATTGCACTAACAAAGTAACAGAATTGTTTCATAGAAAAATGGGAAGCTTCAAATCTGGTAAGTAATTAGGAATGCTTATGGAAATTCAGCTTGTAAGTTGGTAAAAGAGCATGCACTTTTAAAATTCGTAACTTTTTCTTCTGTTTTACAATCTTACAGGAGTATTCGGAGTACGGAGTGCCTAAAGACAGCATTCTTGTTACACAGATTTAGCGGTCACCGTAAGGGAATTTTCTGATTACCATTTCTGCGGCTCTTGGCAGCTTACGCTTCTGCTGTTATTATGAAACAGTATAATCCACAAAGGTCAGAATTAGCAAATATTATCTAATACAGTTTCTCGTGCTAAGATTCAGAAATAGTTAACACACTCTCAAACAATTGGCAGTTTGGTTCAAATATATCGTTATTATCCTGCATTAAATTTATCAGTCAACTTAATTGGTGCATTTTATTTTCACAGCCGCCCAATAGCCTGAGAGACAGGGATACTTCACTACTGGAGCAGCTGACTGCAGCTCCATTTATGTCCGGGATATCGGAGACGGCGTTAAAAGAGTGATATACTACCTTTCACAAAAGTAAATACCCACCTTCAGTAAGACCTGCGTAAAGGGTCACCTAATTCTCAGGCGTACTTAAACAGATGGTATGAGAATGAAATCAGTCACATACATAAGCTTTCCTTGCTGTTCAGAGGGGATGGCAGCTATTGACTCACCTCGCAACTTTCAAAAGCGATATTTCAGCAATCACTCTAAATTAAAGCGTAAATATTGCAAATTCAACGTTACTGCATCTGCAGAAAATTTTACTATTGGATTCTGATTAAATAGTGGACTAGAAGTAAAAAACGATGTCAGTGTTGAGCTCTTTGCTTACCAAAGTAAGCTTAATAATCCACACTCACTTGCTGCACTTAGTGTTATGTTAGCCGAGAGTATCAAAACGCTTTAACGCGGACACAGAGTGGTCCCTTGAACGTGGATCGAATCCCGCCCACCGCAAAACTTTTCTTCCTCCTCCTTTCTGTTTTAACGGGAGCATCGTTATTTATATAACCTAAGAAAAATATACTATTACACAATATTATCATATTGCTGCAATACGATTACAATTTCAGTACTAAAAGCTTTAGAAGATATCGATTACAATCGCTGTAGACAACACAGGAAATACGCCTACTTCAACTGTCAATCATTCTTCTACAAATTAATATCTAATATTTTCCTGTAAATAACCCACATTCAGTTACTTACATACTAAAGAATTTATTTCTGTTGTGTACTGTCAATGCCTTATACCTTTTAATGCAATAATACGACACAAGTATCATACTATGCGAGAATAACACTCAAAACATCAAAGGAAAATGAATTTAGGGTATCGAAAGAAAATGGGGTATCCTGATCTCAAAAATAGATAGTTAAAAGAACTTGATGCCAGTGATTAAATAGTTAATGATGTATTAAACAGAATGCAATTCACTTGTAGACTACCTCAGCCTGAAGCAATCTTTGAACCTGACAGCGTTGTCATTGCGCCTATTTCCAAGGACTACACAATCTTGCCATGCGCCCATTCACTCAATTTCTAGCCTTTATCCTGATACTGCATTCCTAATAAAAAGCTCTACAGAACTAAAGTCGCTGGTTAATTTTCCATTTCAGAAATTAAGTGTGCAGGAGGTGAGGTTTGAACCACGGCCACCCCCCCCCCCCCCGCCCCCCGTATTTTCAACCCCTACACGCAGCCACTCAACGACTTGGGCTATTTCTGGCAACCGCTCTATTCCTGTTATATTAAGTTACATTCTCTCATTAAGTTGGCAACAAATTTTCTGGGAAGGCGGAAAGTTCGTAGCACTATCAACAAAAGTTTAAATACTTTGCTTTTGTTTCTGGATGTTGGTTTACACTTATTTAGGAAAATAGGAACATTGACTAGAATAAACATGGGTATCGCAGTATTCAGCGTGGATGGTAAGATCCTTAAGTTGTTTTTATTAACGACAAATAAAGATGAAACGATTAAAGTTATATAGTAATATACGTTCTTGTTGATAGACAATTGAAAATACTGCTGTTCAAATTCACGTTCATACATGACGGAGGATTGATTTAGTGATGTAATACATTTCAACTATGATATACCTAATAGGTATTATAGTTCAATGATAGTAACTTCATAGTCAAACCCTCCACATTGTGTTGCAGTAGACACCTGCTCCGCAAACATGAGTGGGTTACAATCGAATCTGTTTACCACTTTTTAATTTTATCTTTCTTTCAGGATGCATAGATCACCTTACTCTGGAATAAATTACTTAAATCGGTGCATTGCTACTGTTAGGATCCAATTGAGTTGCTGTTTCTACTCCTGCCTTCCGCAAGTTTCTTCTTTTCTTCTGAAATGAAAAATTAACAAATATGTTTAATTAGTCTAGAGGTTTTTTTTTATCAGAAATGGAGAACTTGAACAAAGCCCATTTGAGAATGACTTAATGAGTCGAAAGGAACAAACTGGCAAAGTGCAATTTGCAAACATCTGCTTCACATTCAAATAACCCACAACTGTTTCATGTTATATTTAATATATCATTAATTACCTTATTAGGTGACACTCACTTCTTGTAATAATACGTTTTATGACCAATTACACCATATATTATAGTATTAAACACTTTCCCATAATAAGCAATATATTAAATTCATTTTATTTAGACACTTTGAGCCTTATTCTCACATAGCATGGTATTTGTGCGGTATTACTGCATAATTAAGTAATAATAAGTGTAATCGTGCTGAGTGATTCAATTTTCTAAAATAATACTTATTTTCTTGTGCCTGAAACCTTTTAGCTTTCGTGCATGTTCATATTTTCTAACATAAACAAGATATAATGCTTTATTATATCCATTGTAAGCTAAGCATTGACAGTGCACGACGGAAGTAAATTCTTTAACATGGAAATAATCTTCTATATTAATGGAGAGACGCCTTTGAATGCGGGTATTCAAAAGAATGATTGACAGTTGAAGTAAGTGAGTTCCCTGTGTCGTCTGCAGCAATTGTAATCAATATCTTCTAAAGTTTGCAGTTCTGAAATTTCAATCGTATTGCAGGAAAATGATATTGTATAATGGTGTTACGTAAATAATGATCTTCCCGTTAAGGTAGAAAGGAAGCGGTAAAAATTATGCGGTCGATGGGATTCAATCCAAATTCACGGAGCCACTCTCGGTCCGCATTAGTCCGTCTTAACGCTCTTGGCTAACTCTGAGTTCAAGATTTGAGTATGGAGCCTCAACACTGGCATCGCTTTTTACTTCTGCTCCACTATTTAATCAAAACCAAAATTGCAAACAGATTCCATTCTAACCTCAAGTTTGCGGAGCAAGTGTCCACTACAACACAAGATGGATGATTTGACTATGAAGATAGTATCATCGAACTATAATATCTATTAGGTATATTATATTTAAATGTACTACTCCAGTAAAATAAAATAGCTCCGCATTAAAACCCCTACTTGTTCTCACATGTTGAACTTAATTACGCATCTATTCTGTCCAGTTTATCCTTTTCCACCAACATCTTAATATTTGTAAAAACATTAGTTACAGAAGCAAGTCTCAAGGCAGACGTAAGGTTATGATCAGACTATTTTGCTCTTAGACGGTTTTTCGTCAAGATCACTGAAAAAAAAAATTGTTTGCAGATGTATGTACTGCCAAACATACACATAATTTCGATGTCGAGATTTCACCGGAAATATATGTTTTGAGATCCCCTGAATCCAAAAAAAAAAAGCAGTTTTACACGTGTGTGTGTCAGCCTGTGTGTCTGTGTCTGTCAGTCTGACAATCTGTGGACAGCATAACTCAAAAGTGAAAAGTTGCTTAAAAACCAAAGTTGGTATTTAAGTTTAATATCTTTCAAGAATGTGACACGAACATTTTGAAGAAAATGGCCCCACCCTAAACTACTCTTTACATGCAAAATTTATTGAAAATTTTGATTTTCTTGAAAATGGCTCTAACCACTTTGATTAAAATGTCCTATGTTTGACATATTTTGATGACAAATGAAATGTATGACTTGAATTTTCTGGCTATAGCCTCTGTAGTCGTATGTACTCTGCACGACTTTTGCGCAACTGGTAAACCGTTAGAGATAGAACAAATCCTACTATACAAAAAATATAGATCTTGCTAAAATACACAATTTATGTCCAAATAAATTTTCTTGTAAGGTGAACCATTTTGGAGATATTCCTTGTTATGTGTGTTTGAGCTTCGGAAAAAATCTTTCGTGAAATTGAACATCGTTGTTCGTTTTTTCTTTTTTTTTTTTTATGTGTTAAGCATGCAAAAAGAACGGGATCTCAAGTCTTCAAAAGTTTTGACTGTCGCTAAAAGCCTATTCTAATATTTCCCTTGTACCTACAAGAAAATAGCATAAGATAATTTCTGCAAAGGAGTAAGTTTGTCGGAATGGTTAGTAGAAGAGTGGAGAAAGTCATATGAGCGCAACACATCAGATTTTTCAGATATGAATCACAGCATAAATCAGTAAGCTCTAGTTGACGTTCAACTGGAACATTCTCAGAATCAATAGAATACGGCAAGGAAAAGAGATCCAGTTTTGATTTGATAGCTCTCAAGCCTGAAAACCTCCAACAAACTCCTCTATATCTAAGTGTGCATCTAATATGTTGCAGTACTTATTCATTTCTGTGCCTATGTTAGGGGACTGCAAATGTAGAAGTGGCTTCGCTTTCTCCATGTACGCACGTTGTATAGCCCTCTTTAACACTATGCTAAACAGCAAGCAGGCGCTGCTGTTACGACCACCGTGGGCCTGCTAAGCTCCAAAGCGCGCCCTTGCGCTCAAGCGCTCCGTTTGACATCACTATTCTAGTGGTCTACATGGTTCGGGCAGGGTCTGGTCTTTAAAGTTAAGCAGTGAAAAATAGTTTATAATATTATTTGGTCACCCATGTCGAAATTCCGAAAATAGCACAATTATCTTTTTTTTTTATTTGGAACTGTATAGGATTATTCTGCTCACACGTTTCAAATAATAATAATAATAATAATAATAATAATAATAATAATAATAATAATAATAATAATAATAATAATAATAATAATAATAATAATAATAATAATAATAATAATAATAATAATAATAATAATAATCATAATAATCATAATCATAATAATAGTAATAATAATCATAATGTCAGTAACCGCAAAATAATTTTGTTTAAAAGAAAACTACACAATCGGGCCCGGGCCAAATGTTATAGTATAACCGTCGGCGTTGTCGAGCGCGGCGCCCGTGGTGTGTTTTTCTGACGCCCTTCATAAGCTAATTTTTACTCCGAAGAATTCCATCTTCCGTTTTTCCTCGCAAAAGAACGGTAATTGCCCTAACGGTGGCTGTGATGGCGCCCGCGCCTCCTTAGGCGTGAGTTAAATGTGCCAGTTGGACAGCACTACTACAACCTCTTCCCGTGCCCGGGCTGGCCTTGGACTTGGGCTTGGGTGACGCCGGGCCGGGTTTGGTCGGGCCGGACTGGAACGAATCTTGTCGGCCCGTGCTGACCTCTACCACCTCCGTGTTGTAACGTATTTGATTCGGGAATGTTGGTATTTTTAATCTACTGCAAAACTGATGTAATATATCCTGAGTATTAGTCTAAGCACTGAGTTCTGCATATTGTGTACAATGTGCACTTATTTGGTGACCTCTGAATATACGTCCATGATTCATTATTAACATCGTTAAGTTCGCAATTTGAGTTTCATTTGAGTTAGTGCTTTGATTGTTATGAAGAAATGAGTTTTCTTGTTAGTTTTATAATTTATTTAACAAAAATATGCCATAAGCGTTTTTTAATTAAGTAAATTAATTTGTGTTTATAAGATGACACTAATTATTGTAAAGTGTATGAGCCTTTTTATATTACTAGACAACCTTACCTTCGACGTATTCGATGCTTCATAGATCAATAGCTTTGCACTTGAAGCTAAGGAAAATCAGTTGTACTGCATTGCATTGTTAGCTAAAACACCCGGTGATGCCCATGGTTTGACAGTTTATTTCTACAACATTAATTTAGCCTTAAGTTGCCATGCTTTTCATTGTAGGTACAAAAAAAATAATACATGACAATTAAACACTTAAATAAACAACTCAGAACCCTATAAAGACGGAAAAGGATATAATCAAATTATTCGGAAAATAATAGGCAAAAGTACCTTTGAACAACGACAAATACCGCAGTTTGCAATGATGATTACCCATTTAATGCACCTGAGTGACTTCCAGGTCGCTGCATTTCGGCTACCTCATCACTATTTGTAGAGGAAATATGATTGGGAAGAAATAATAGTGGCTTAAGTAATGTACAGTATAACCTTGCTTACTGGCGTTACCAACATAGACAAAACTACTAGAAAGCACAAAAACACAAAACAAAAGTGTGACCAAATTTGACTGTGTTATATTATTCCATGATCGATATCAAAGGGAAGATCAATGAATATTATATGAACTCGCTGCTCCTTTGTTATTTTGCGAAGTGACTACGCTTATGTTGGTAATGCTCGAGCTGTTATCGTTGACGAAGATATGGATGATCTTACGAGCTTGGTTGGTGTTAATCAAATTAAATAATTAACTTGTGAAATGTAGTGGAAGTTCGAATTCTAAGCTATACAGTAATTTTTATGTTATATCAAAGGTTATCTGTGTCAAGCTTGGTCGAAATCGGTACAACGATATAGAAGCCTATAAGGAGCGTACATATACACCCAAATAAACTGACTTTTATATATAGATAGAGTCTCATAAGTAAAGTCGTTTTTCAAGGAAAATAATTACTTGAAATGTGCTCTGACGAGCAATTAACTAATCTTCAGAGTACAGACCATTAGATTCTATGATCTTGAGCCATCTTTCAGCGAGGTTTATTATCCCACGATGTTACCAGTCTCTGGTTTTAGATGCGAAGAATTCGGTGAGACCCACTTGCACTGCTTCAATGTTGTCAAAATTTCTTCCACATAGAAAATGGGCCATGGATCGAAAAAGATGATAATCTGATGGTGCAAGATCAGGGCTTTATGCTGGGTGTGGTAGCAGTTCGATTCCTCCCAATTCCTGAATGTTTTCCATGGTTGTTCGTGCAGTATGGGGTCTTGCATTTTCCTACTGCAATATTTCGGTTAAGTAATGCTGGGTATCTCCGTCTCATTCCAGTTGTTGAGAATAAAGATCCGCAACAGTCGTCCGTCCATTGAAACAAACTCCCAGTGAATCACACCTTCAAAATTCCCCCAGACACACATTACTTTGGGACTGAACCGAACGTTTTAACGATGACTTTGGCAGGTTGGCCACTGACTTTCACAGGACTTTGGTATACCCATTTTGATGGATGTGATTTATAGTTTCCTAAAGAGGTGCCAAAAATGTATGTATGGATGACGGTGACCAGTTTCAGCATCTTCTTTCATAAAGTTGGCCAGTAAAGCCTTTGAAAGTAGTTTTAAAAATGTTCTATCCTTTCTATGATAGCGGCAGATGCTAACGACTGCTGCGGGAGTGGACGGGCAAAACACCGCGCAGTCGTTCGCAACCTTTTTGCTGTCCCTGTATTAACACATTACTTTCAACGCACAAGTTTTGGCGTGCGCGTTCTATAGGAGTTGCACGCCACTGACAAAACTCGTTTAAGTGTTCCAATTCATTTCATAAATGTAAATGCAAGTCGACATTATAAATTATAATTGTTTTTCAATTAGGTGCCTTATCTTTATGGAGCGGAAGGAGAAGGCGGTGACTTGGCATTACTGATTGCAAATGTGCGTGAATAACGTAAAAACCGAAGAGTTCAAACTTGGGTGCAGCTAAACGGAAACCTTGGAGTGACAAATGGGAGGTAGAGAGCTCAAGGAAAGGATTACCTTATCAGAGTAAACTTCCTTGCAGACGGGATTTGATTATGTTCCCTACAAGAGTAGGTCAGTGGAGGTTCAGGCCGACAAGGAAAGGGTGGATGTCATGGGAGGGATCTTACGAAGATGGATTTGCAGCTGCCAAGCTCGTCCGTCAAGGATCGCACGCGTCCCCCAGACTTTCTCCGCCTCTTCATCCACGCAATCACTTCGCCCATTAGGAGCGATGACGTGGGGGACAGAGGGGGATCCCCTAACAAGGCGGCAAGATTTTCACAAATTAAATTGTGGGCGAACGTTAGGGGTGGGGGACTGTAACTCTTGTCTTGTAGCAAATGCACATTCGTGGCCATATCCTCTGAAACTTCTCTTGCCACAAAGACTTCGTAGTGCTGACTACAGAGATCTCGTAAATCTTACCCGACGTTGTTAAGTCCAACAACCATTTGTGGATGGTAGCCGATTCATCCCTGAGCCACACATCCTCGTGTGGTTTGGTAGAAAAAATGTAAAAAACTTCTTAGCACATCATTAATGATTCAGGTATTTTTTTATAGCACAGGTCCTTTAAAAAGTCACTTAAAACGTTATATATATATATATATATATACAGAGTGATTTATGCAGAACTGACACTTTTCTTTAATTATTCCGTCGGAAATTTACTTAATGAGCAGTTTTAACACCAGATTAGGCAGGATATTCTGAAGTTTCAATTCCCTGTAACAAGATGTGCATATGTTTGTTCTTAATACCTTTCTTTTGTCTCTTGTCCTATTGTTGGCTGTGGCTTTAAGGCTATACTTTACGCAGGTTTCTTGACGCATTGAGTAGATTTATCCACTATCCAGTGACCTTCGGGATGACCTCTCCAGTCGTGCTCTTACTCAACAGTAACGGTGGATGGCATAGATGAACAATGCCTGCTTTTTCCTCTCACCAGAGATCCAGTGGTTTGATTTTTTTTTTTTTTTTTTTTTACCAATCCCAATATTCCTATGTTTTCTTAGGGAGGATTGCTCTCTGATATGCCCTTCAAGTAATCGTAATTGAATTCGTAATCCAGTAATTGCTTCACAAAGAAGAGTCATTGATTTGATGTGCACTCCATCTTCAGTGACTAGAATAAAACGTCGAAAATAGCTAACAATAAGGTATTAAGAATAAACATCTGCGCATCTTTGTAAGCGAATCAAAGCTCCCCAACATTCTGCTTAATTTTATGTTAAAAACAACCTATTGAATGAATTTCCCGTCCAAAAATTAAAGAAAGAAAAGTGCCAGTCCTACAGAAATAATTCTGTATAATGACTTAATTGAAATAAACATAATTGTAGCATTATGCTGTATAATTAGTATTATATAGCTTTTCATTTTGTTTTACGTTGATTACATACACCAGAACGACGCAGTTTGTTTACTTCGCAATAGCATGTAGCAAGCAGATAATTTTATTGATGATGACGGAATGTTTGTCGCAGCGTTGTTCTTGTGACAATTTTCACAAGTAGAAAAATTCCAATACCGGCCGATCATTCACCATGAAAATTGGCACATCTAAGTGATTTTTTTTTTTCCGTGGAGGTTTTTGTACTAGCCATTTTATTATGCAACATATTGCATTCATATGTTTTTCTCTAGCATTTTTTTAAATAACACATTCACATGTCCTTCTCCACTCCCTGTTCTATAAAAAAATAATTAATTTGATATATGTCTGAGACAGAAATGAGACGTATTATATTCATACTGTTTCTTTCTGTAGTAGTTGTGATTATTTAACAGTACATATGCATAGTGTGGTCCCCGTGTTTCTATTCTTTTTTTTTATTATTATTATTCTTTATAGCATCCTAAGAGCTTAATTCAGTGTTGAAGGGCATTAAGTATCCCGGCAACGCCGCGTATTTCAGCTAGTTAGAGCTTGATTATTTAGACCTGACCTTGCAGAAACGTAGAGGAGGAGAAGGTAGTCTAGGGTGGGGGAAAAAGGGTGGTAGCATTCTCCTTACCTGCTTCTGTTACCCGCATTGTGAACATACAGGCTACTCGGCTACTACCGGCACAAAACCCCTCCCAGAAGATAGTGGGGACTGTACATACAGCTCAGAGGTTCAGGTCCGAAAAATCATACTCTACCTATAAATTCAGATCTTAGTTATAATACATTTAATAATACATACCTCTTTTTCAACTTCGTTGACCAGAGAAAGGAATATTTCCGGTTCAACATTTCACTTCTATAACAAATATGCGATTGCTATTATTTGCACTTGTTTGTATTCCTAGGGTTACGTAAAAGCAAGTTCGTAAGCCAGCAGTTAAAGTTGGAATACATATGAGCATTAGCTACTATAGCAGCTGAGGAGAGTTTGTATTATTTACTACTTCGAAAGAATATTTAATTCTATTTGTAAAACCCAGACTTACAAATAACAAGCACTCATGTCGTCACTAGTGAGTTCACATTCCTATTCATCCATAGAACCCCACTCTTCATTCCGCTTTTTATTTGCAACTAGATGACCAGGTGAACTTCGTACCATATAAAATGTATTTGATTGTAACTCTTCATAAGTGCTTACCAATCCTGAAGAACTTTCCAACTCCAGCTCATTGAGATCGATAATATTAGACGTATCGTGTACGGTGTGAATTGTTATTAAATGAAACTCATTTGTAATTCAAATGAGTTTAATGTTTTTGATTTACATGAAAGATAAATACAGTTAACATTCAATGAGAAGCTCTCTGATAGCTTACCTTTTTGTTTTCTTTTCTTTGTTGAGCTAACCTTGAGAACTTTACTTTGTAATATTGAAATCCTCAAACTAATTTCTTTGTGGTATTGTCTGAGCCTGCCCTAATTGTCCGAGTCTCGCTAAAACAAAATTAAGTGAGCTTCTTTGTTTATTTTTAAGCCTGCAAAGTGAATTTACCTTAATAGAATGGCTGATCAAAATAACTCTCCGCAAAATGTAATTAAATTCGATTTAACCGAATCTATTCTCATAATCCACTACCCATTTTTACGAAAAACCATTTTAAATGCAATAGATGCAGCTGTCAAACGATAGGACCGCCACAAACGATATTGAAAGTATTCCTAAGTGGCAATTAATATACGAAGTTTCGATTTTTCTATTCTTCCTTTGGGTGTTTCCTAATGCTCTTTTTTCTAAAGTATTCCAGTATCGAGGCGTACAAAGCAAAAAAGGAATTATTCAAACCGGTAGAGCCATTTTCGAGCTTTTGTGAGACTAATGCTAGATATAGATTAGGTGTAGTTTCATCCCTTGTAACAAAAATCTGTTTTTTTCTCAATAATACACACATCTTATTTCTGGGCTTTTATTTTGTAAACGCATAAGATATTTCTATTTAACATCTGCCCACCAGACCATGGTGCTCTATTTTTCTGTGACATTGCTTACATGATTATGTCGCAACCTTGAACGTCTAGTTACGCGTCATTTGCACGTTTGTCTTACAAGTGAAAACATGCCTTTGTAATTCTTACCACCGATTGTTATAAATTCACCAAGAAGGCTTGATAGACCGGTGTTATTGTTAAGGTAAGCATATTTTGTATATTTCTTAACTAGTTTACAAAACACTAACTGTTATTTGTTAGTGTGCTACAAGTAATAGTTCACTCTGTTAGCAAACAACCAATGTTACATGGCATATTCATGTTTATATTTCACTTTGGATGAAAATGTCGAAAGGGAACCTAAGTATAAATATGTCACGCCAAAGTTCGCTGATGATGATTCAGTTTCACTCAGTAGACGTTACTGAGGCGCAAATGACTCCAATGTTCCAGCCATAAAATTAACTTTGAAATCGATGAAAATAGTGAGTGCTATGACAATGGGAGTTCGGACTCTGGTAGCAAAAAGAAAATGGTGAAGCGTCCTGTGTTTGTTAATTGTAATTCGTACTTTCTCCACTACGTGCAGTAAGGGAAATATTGTATTTGACCCGACACTTAGATGTGTAGATTTCGCCGAAAATATGTCTTGAGGCCCCTGAATAAAAAAGCAGTTTTAGAAAAAGGTCCATGTGTATGGAGGGGGGGGGGGTGTCTATGTGTGTTTCTCTGTGAACAGCTTAACTCAAAAAGAAAAGACGTTGAAAACCAACGTTGATATTTAAGTTTAATAGATTTCAAGCATGCAAAACAAGATTGACAAAATACCTCTACCTTAAACTACGCTTAACATGGAACTTTTTTCGATAATTTTGATATTCCCAAAATGGCTTTAACAATTTTGATTAAAATGCCATATGTTTAAATTATTTTTATGGCAAATGAAATATATATTTTGAATTTTCTGGCTGTAGCCCATGTAGTACTGTTTACTCTTGATGAATTTTACATAACTGGTAAACCTTAAGAGATAGCCCAAATCTTACTATACAAAAAAGTAGATCTCGTTAAGACAAACAAGTTATGTCCAAATGCATTTTTTGTGGAGTGAACCATTTCAGAGATTCCTTGTTGTTTGTGCGAGGTTTGCAATACTTAAGCTTTTCTCAAATGAAAGGTCGTTATTCAATTTTTTTATCTCTTGTCCGTGCAAAGGGAACGGAATTTCAAAGCTTTAAAATGATTTGACTATCACTCAAAGTCTACTGTATTCCCATATTCCCCTTGCACCTACAAAAATCACAAATAAGATAATTTCTATAAATGTTTATCTCAACTAACAGCCACAGAGGATTAAGAGTTTGTAAGAATAGTTAGTACAAGAGTAGAAAAGTCATCAGATTTTTTTAGAAGCACTTTATATTATAGCCGAGCGTACATACATACACACACATAAAAGTAATTCAATAATATCACTCTATTATTAAGACCACCTCCATGGAGCAGTTGGTAGCGTGCTTTCGCCTGGCACGGAGGTCCCGAGTTTGATCCCCGGTACCAGTATGGGGATTTTTTCCCCGCTGGGAGGTTTGGCACGGGGTGCACTCAGCCTCGTTAGGTCTTGGAGGAGCCACTTGAGGAGCTACTTGATGCAGAGGTAGCGGCCCCAGCTGGAGAACGCCGCATAACTGGCCGGGAAGGCTCGGAGCGCTGACCACGTACCACCCTCCAGTACTGCACCCCACCAATAACGCCTGTGTGGGCAGAGGGGGCACTCCACGGCGGGGTGGCAAGCCTTGACCCCTCATGGGCTGTTGCGCAAGGGTTTAGTTAATTAGTTTACTATATTATTGAACTTAGTTTTTGCCAAAACAAATTTGGTTGTGTGAAAATCAAATCAAATAATAATGACAGGGTCGAAGACGTAGATGTTGCCATACTATGATACAGTTTATATTAGCACTTGAGGGTTAGGTGCAATTCATGCAGGTACAGTTTGTCTCGTTTGAGATATTTATAAACTGTTGAATTTTTATGTAAGCTCCAGGCCTTTCTGTGAATGAAGGACGCAGAAACTAAGAGGTGCCGCGCAAATAATTGTCCACCAACAGACCCCTATTTTTCTGCTCTGCGCTCACAGACAATCAATAGGAGTCATGCCAATATTTAGCAGTCAGGAATAATTTGCGACAGAAAGTGGCGTCCATAATTTTTGCAGGTGCTTTGCAGATGTATGTTCCTTTGTATCATTATAGCTGTGAAAGTTTTCTGTTATGAAAGTATCAGAATCAAACACTTTATGTCCGTATGCCGAAAAGGAATGCTCCACAGGTGTTACATAAGCATTTTCTTACTGGATATCATTAAATGTCTTTATCATACAAATTATTCCGCTGTACCTAGTCATATCATATGCTCTGGCATAACTACAAAATTGTGGGTAGCACAACAAAGAATGACACTATCCAAAACATTTTTACACCATTTATTCATTATTTTATAAGAACAGATAATTACTTAAAATGCCGCTTCAAATCTCGTTCTAGGGCCTCCAGATTTCTGCATCGCGTCGTGCAAGCTTTACTCTCGATGTACCATACTTGGTAATCCAGTGAATTCAAATGTGGACTTGCCGATAGCTAATTTGGGTTCGCTGTAAACTTGGGAGCATTGTCCTTAAGTCATGTTGCAAGTGTTTAGCCTTACGAGCCGGTGCAGTTTTATGATATGAGCCTTTATATATAATATATTACCTACTCTCATGTTTCCATGGATTTTGTTACGGCAATTTACAATCTGTAATCCGTAATGTTAGACAACAGTAGCATATACAGTAGTGAATTTATTCCCTGGAAAATGAATTCATTGTAAGTTAAGTGGAAAATATTCTAAGGCTGTTCTTGTTAATTATCACGCGCTACACACAATAGTTCACGGCTGTGGACTGTCTCTCATCGCTCGTCTTCTGTTATAAGCAGAATGGAGTTCGCTCACACTACTGTCACCCGGTTCATAGGAATTGTGCCCTTGCGCACTGCAACCGTTTCAACAAACGAAGGGATATCTACTAATGCCAAAGATGGATGAGGTGAGCCAGTTAGTGTGTATAATCACTGACTTTTTCAATAAGAAAGCAAATAAATATTTATATTATTCGAAATACTAAATACTTCTAAGAGGTGTTGTACTTAACATAGCAAGAAAATTTTGGTAGCTAATCTGCTAGTACTGCAAAATTGAAATTAAAAACACACGTCATATGGAAAGACAAATCTGTAGTACAAGAAAATACTCTTGATCTTATTGAAACATGAGTTAGTGACGTGCTTTTTAGGCAAATACATTGACATCATTTTTATTCAAATTTCTAACACCAAGAATTACGGATGCGTAACTATTTACGTGTGGTTACGTTTAATTTTGTATAATGTCCATATAAATAAAACAAATGACCTGAATTCACGTTTGGACATTGCAGTTATTTGGACCTTTTGCACCGGGGCCTCCGGAAACCTGGCTACGCCACTGAACTTCATTTTGTTGAAGAAGGATGGCACTCATGAATATAGGCGTGCTTTACTTGACAAGGGCATGACCTCATTTCCTTATCAATGAAAAACCTATATAAGATGTTTAATGTAATACTGACTTCACTGTGTTGCCATCCTGCGCTGTTATACAACGTGAGTACTAAATTGCAAATGTGTAAACTATATGTAGTTCATACATGCTTAGCTCATAGTATGAACGATTATGTCAAGAGCGACCATGCAAGAGATATACATATAACCTTATAATAAATATTCCATTCATATGCATACCTATATAAAATATGTATGTACCATAATACATAATTTACACTATTACATCAGGCATGAACAAAATCGGCTCAAAAAGGCCACTCCACTAGAACGCGTTCCAACCTCACTCCACCGGCCATCCCTCCTCTTCACAGCTTTCCGACACACCACATTCAGTGGCCAGTATGGCTTCGTCGGGACGTAAGTTTCATGAACGATGTTTGTAACTTACAAAAACAGGAAAGTTGACTGTTTAAAATGCGGATTTCAATTTTCAAATATCAAGGTTTACAATATGAAACGCCATTTTGATCTGACGCATAAGGCAAACTTTGGTGATCTTATAATTCAAATAGACTTTCTCTATACCTGTATTTGTAGACGTATAAAAGGGACGAGATTATTTCACTTTTATAGGGTTTTGTTTCTTATTTGTTTATGAAATATAAGCAATTGTTCGTGTTTCAAAGTTTGAATGCATATATATTGAATTTAAAACAAACAATTTATTACGTTGATGAAATGGTTTTAAACATTTTTAGGCTAAATACCAATGGAACTTCACTGCTTTATTTATTGTGAAAAAGAAACAATTTGGATGCTAATCCTAAGGTAGCGTAAGAATATTACGCGCTAAGATAAAGTAAGGCTGTAAATTTGAAAATTATTGAGTTTGCCTAACCACAGCGGGTGCCTGTAATAATAATTGTATGTAAAATATGTATAATATAAACAAAATAGTTTTAAACAGCCTAGAAATTATTTCTACCGCGCAGGTGGAACGAATCCAATACTGCGCTTGTTGTATCAAAACAACCTTCGTCACTCGGAAAGAGAATGTGATGTCAGAGAGGCATGTTTAATCGCTACCTCTCCTATCATATTATATTGTCTTTCAGTAAGAAGTATCGAGAGTAAAACATGAAAGAGTTCAGAAGTCTTTCACTCACATGACTTGCTCTATGTTCTACAATCATGTCTTCAAATGGGAGTGTTCACAACCTTTGGGAAGATTTCCCGGGCTCCGGGAACGGGAAAGAAGACTTGGCCAACTTTTAACTTACTGTAGAAATCATTCAAGGCTGCCGTACCATGAAACAGTCGCTGGAGCTCTTTCAACTCAAGTCAATTGGACCATGGAAGACCGGGAGGCTGTCTTGTTTACAGATGAGTCCCGTTTTACTCCGTATTCTTCTGACGGTAACTACGTGTATGGAGAAGACGACGGGAGAGCTACACGAAAGCTGTATTACAATCAACAATGCCCTTCAGTGGAGGTTCGTTATGATCTGGGCTTGAGTTTCTGTCGCAAGCCACACGGAGTCCCATTGTATACCCAACGGTACCAGACAGCAAGTACCCACGTACATTAAACAAATTATTCATGAAAAAGTCATCCCATATGCATCATTTGTTGGTGATAATTTTATTCTAATCCAGGATAATGCTAAGGCATACACCGCGCAAGTGTTTTCCGTTACACTAAATCAATTAGACATCAATATTATGGAGTGGCCATCACGTAGTCCCGACCTTAATCCTATTGAGTATAGTTAGGACACTCTCATGAGGAGTGCCCGCTAAAGAAGAAATGTACCTAAAACCGTTAATGAACTTTAAGTTGCTCTGAAAGAAGAATGGGAAAATATTCCCCAAGAAGAAATTGTAAGAAAAATCAGGAGCTTGTCACTTAGTCTAGAAGATTCACTATAGCTAGAAGTGGCAACACACGTTACTGAAGTCACAAAACTCAAAAAAGAAATGCTTAACAAAATACAGAACACTTGTTTGTTGCAACCAGTAAAAGTAGTTTATTTGGTGTCATTGTAAATTCTTAGTAAATCCAATGTGTGTGTGTGTGTGTGTGTGTGTGTGTGTGTGTGTGTGTGTGTGTGTGTGTGTGTGTGTGTGTGTGTGTGTGTGTGCTTCTGATAATGTAATGCTTCATTCCCAACTTAAGGCTATTCTCAGTCATTTGTGACTGTCTTAAAATGTAAAATGTAAGGTCCGGGAGTTTTTATACACCAGATAAGTAAGCACAGAATACATTTACATACAAAGCCGACAATTCTAATCAAAGGCCGATCTCTAAATGATAACTATAATAATTTTGACAAGCATTGGAAGGTGTTATTTTCAATGTTGCATTTATCTTCTTTATTTATTACCTTTTTGTTTCTGTTTAGCATAACAAATCCAATTAACGCATTCCTTCATAAAATTGGATAATCGATCATATTGATTGCCAACTTTATTGAATATTGATTATTACTCTGCTTAATGAAAAGTTTTAGTTCTAGAATATTTAATTGGTATTGTCAGGAGCAGAGACACATGATGGGGACCAGAATACTGGGATTACTGGTCCTGATGGGTGTAATGCTTGTGGTGAAAACCTCTGGAACGGAGACATGTATTGCTCCCAAAATGTCTGGGACGATGAGAGTTATTCTGACCAGTCGTCGCAACCAGACTGGACACTGGCTAACTCAGGTGAGGTGCTTCAACTGCAGAATTACCAGCCTCTCCTGTAACGATGTTCCGGTACGTATCCACAAATTATACACACATACTTACCTACTTTTCTATTGATGCTGGGTGCTCAAGAATATGAATTTGAAATTGAAGGAAAGCTAGTAATCCTGCACTTGAAAATAAAAAATTACATTAAGAATTAGAAACTTGATACTACGATCGGGTTCTAACCAGGGATCTTCAGTCTACGTATCGATGTTCTGATTACCAAATGAATCAAACCCCCTGATCAGATTCAGGTATCCGGTAAATCATCAAGTAAATCTCAAATTTAATTTCACGATATCATACCTGCGTAGTACATTACAATAATGCAATATTGCTTTTAGTTTCCGGATTTCACAGCCAATAAATTAATGTGTGTGAAGAAGGTTTCAAAAAGAAAAATATATACGAGCAGCCAAGGAAGGACTCCTGTGTATCTATGAGGGATGATAAGAAATTGAGGCTACAAAGCCTGCATTACATGTTATATCATACAACCAATACAGCCAACTGATATGAAATACATTAGGTTAATTTTCGACATAGTGTCCATATCAGTTTAAACACTTGTGGCTCCCTGGGATGAATCTGAATATTCACTCCTGATAAAAATCCTGTCCTTGCGTGTTCAGTCACCTTGTCGCCAAGTGTTTCATCTCCTTGTCTGAAGCGAATCGTTGGCACCCTTAGTGAAGAAAAAGGTGAAAGTTTCTTAGAGTATCCAGATCATAGGGAGGGTGGTTGATATGTTCCAGAAAAACTTCTTATGATGCTTTCCCAACTGATCATAAAATGTTGACACAATTTTGTAATCTGCTGATGGGACACTTCATAAACCTACTTACTAGCTGCTGGTACATTTCAGTTACATGTTTACCCCACACAAATCGTATAACTCAGTTTTCCAAACAAGTTACTATTTGTGTTTATCTACAACTAGCTGTAAGTGATAGTTGGCTGAAACTCTGCGTAGTTATCCAAAATCGTGTATTACAATTACCCCACAGTAATAATTTTCTCTATAGCGAACGAAACTCCAGGAATGTCGGCCTTGTAACCTTAGTTTCTGATCACACCTCGTAGTGTGTAAATTAAGCAGTACAAGAAAATTAGCTACGGTTTTCACTAGCAAGAGGTGGAGCAGCAATTAACACAATGAAAAAATGTACTTGATGAAGTGAAATGGTTTGATGGTAGATATATTTGATGGAATCCAGTTGTTCATTGAACTTGGGGTATAGAGAAAGGATGGATACAGCTGTGATAAAATATTTTAAGCTAATGTTGAAGGTACCTTTCTCGCACCTTAAGCTACGAATCTTCTGCGGAATCCCTAATACACCAGCAAGAAGATGTATTTACAATATTGTAGATTGAAAGCTGATGGTACACTTGAATCGGAGATTGTACTTAGCTCAAAGCAAAAAGAGCATCGGCACGGAGAGCAGAAGACCTGTCCTTCTGGCATTCAATTTTTTGAGATTGACCACATATGTCTGTGTATGAATAATTATTGGTAAATGTTGAAGTGTATAAAAAAGCCTGACCATACACCAAATATATCAAGCAGAAAAAAGAGTGCCTGGATATGATCGTCGGATAAAACAGAATAAAATGGAACAGTTCACAGGGCTAACTCCTAATGCTGATGACATAACAATGTAATACAACAATGTTAACTTTACGCTTAACTAATTGAATTGTCATGCTTCTATAAACCGTATCATATTATGGATCGTAGTGCTGGACAAAATAAACTAAAATAATGGTGCTGTTGATGAATGGGTAAAATAAATCATTTCCTTTCTTTCCTTTTGAGCCATCGTATGTGGATACAAAAAATACACATAAATTTGAACATACTTTATTATTGTTGTTATCATTACTAATAGCTTCATCACAGCTTTAAACAACACTTCTGCACGTTATGTACCACCGACAGCAAGGAAGTCTTGCCTAGACAACAATACTGGCAATTGTTCGCATTTCATGAGCAAAGTGCATTATGTGTGACAAACATTGAAAAATTGTATTTAAGAGTAGAAAGGAGAAGATAAGGAATGGAAATCTCAGGATGGCTGCGTGGTATAGATAGATATGAACCTATCGCTAATCTAGCCAGCTATTCAGGGAAGCGTTCATAGAGATGATGCAGACTGTAGAATCTATCCCTGAAACACCATTACTGCAATGTACTCTCGCCCGACCACTCTCCTGTGCAATTGCATGTTAGGTTACCATGGGAACGCCGCATTGACAGGCATTACCAAGAGATATCTGTGTTTACTCCGCGATATTAAGTTCTAAGAACTGTTTGTGTATCTGTCATGTGCGCCTTGAGAGCTAATTGCTGTTTTTGTTGTTCTGCCATACAGACATCACTTTAAACCACAGCAATTAAATACACAATAGTGGCAGGATATGATATCGCATTCCGTAAACGGAATATGCTGAAAATAATTCGTCACATACTGAATGCGAAATCAAATCTAATGAATATTGAGCATTTCCTTTTTTGTGTTTGTAATGAATGATTCATGTCCCATTTTAACAGCGAGATATATTTCTCACTATTAAATATACAGTTGTCACAGACTTTATACTCCAACCTATCTTAAAAACAACTTGGTCTTCAAAATGCTACTAAATATTCATCTGCTATATGTGGTCCTCTGTTCTTGTTACTATCATTACTTGACTTCTTTTCTTATTAACTACCATCCCCCTTCCTTTAACGTTTCGATTCAAACTTGTTGGAATCTCCTTTCAGAATTTGCAATAAGTACTACATCATCCGCTTAGCAATACACTGATCTGAGCTTCCATATGCCTGCCACAGACCTCTCACTTCTTAATTTACATGTCTTAATTATCTCGTCCATAAATATTAGAAATAGCGTTGCACTTAAACCATGTCCCTGTTTGACCCCCTTTTGAGTGTAAAATGGTCTTGAGGTCTTTCCATTGAGTCTTGAAACTTGTTCTGTATTCTGGAACATACTTAATAATTGCACTTGAGAGCATATGTCATCGATATTTCATCACTTGGCACTGTGTCGACTGTTGTCTGTAGATCCAGGAAGGCAAGATATCCTGACGTTCCACGGCTAAGCCACTAATCTCGTATAATACTCTATGATGTTATGTCGTGGTCTTGTATTTGTCTTCCTGATCTAAAACTAGTTTGTCCATTCTCCGGGACTGGCTCAGCATGGGCTCGCAATTGTCTCGAGAATTCTAATGTATATCTTTGTCATCGCATTGCTGAGGCAATGGAGAGGTATATCAATATTGCTATTCCATTCTTCAATACATTTTGGCTATCTACTGAAATTTCCTCTTTGCTGTCTTAGAAGCTTCCAGAATTTCCTACCGTTTTGTTTATAACTCCCTTCAACTCTCTTTCTCTCTCTGCAAACTCTATCCATGTTTTAACTACTGGCTTGCATTCATCCCTCTTCCTAATATGTTTTTATGTTATATGATCAGCGTTCTTGTGATCATGTACTTCTTTCATGTTTTCTTCTTCTCAGAAGTGCTACTTTCACTTCCTGACATCACCATACTGTTCTTTTGGTACCCTCTTTTATTGTTTTTATCCCACATACCTCTTCAAATGCCTAAAGCCCTATTGATTTTTTCAAATTCTTCCACCTGCCCTACTTCTCCATTCCTTGATTTGATATTTTTCAACTTTTCGATGAGTATTTCTCAATATTCTCTTGACTTGTGTTCTCCTTTGAGTTATTCAAATTTAAGCCTCTGGAAATGTGCTAGCAGCTAGATTTTTAACGATGTATAAATCATTAACATTTGATAAACATTTCACGAATGAAGGAAAATCCAGGGGGCAATAAAAGCATATTTTAACAATTAAATTTGTAATTTAAAACAGTGTAAAAAAGCTAAATTATATTTAAAAAGGAAGTTTCGGGATTTCTAGGTTTAAAGCATATTTTATTTCACAAGCGGCATATTAATTCGCATGTTAAGAAGAAACTTTACCTAAGATCTTAAAGAATAATCCCCATCAATTGAGTAATATGGTTTACTCTCTACGCAGAATGTAAAAGTCCTAGAATAAAAAGCATGTTTCACCTTAAATTTTCCTACAACCTACAAATTCTCATACCCTAAAATGTATATATTTATACTGTTTAGAGCTATCTTGTTGGGTTTTTCAGGTACAACTTGCGCGCATGGAGAATAAAGAAACTGCACATTTGACTTCCGCGCCTGTTTCTTTGAATATGGAGCAAAGCACTGCAGTATGCGAGGATTCAGAAGCAGTGCACATTACCACAACGATCTCAGGTACCCTATCATTATTACAGTCTGGTGACCGCTTCTACAATCTGACATAAATATTTGAATGTATGCGTTATATATTTTATTTAATCATCTAAGTATTTTTTAAGTCAAATAATGTCACTCTACGCAACTCTGGAGCATACCAACTTCGTGCAGAAGTTAAATAAAAAATTAATATTTTGCTGTTTAACGACGCTGTCAATTGCCAGGATCACATAAGCGTCGCTGGTGTGCCGACATCTCGTCCCGCAGGAGTTATTTTACATGCCAATAAACCTACTGACATGGAGCTGTCGTTTTTAAGAACACTTTAAAACCATTGGTCTGGGCCGGATTTGAACCCGCGACCTTGCGATCAGTAAGTCAGCGTCTAACCAACTGAGCCACACAGTGCGCTTCTCTTTTCATGTACACACTCCTTCATACCTACGCTGAGGAACAAGAAATATTATTAGGCTTGTTTCAGGTATTAATATTCTTACACATTGTGTGTATCATTGATAATAACACTGTAAGAAATGAGAGCCAGTTACTGTCGCCGTGAAAAATATGTCGGGTCGAAATGAAGAAGTATTAATGTGTCGAGTGATTGCATCGTCAGAGTTAGTGTCTGAGTAACAGAGAAAGTGAAGAAATACAGTGAAAAGACTGGGTCAAGGTTACGAGAAGGAAACAGTTGTGAGTTGTAATATCACAAAAGGCTGTAGACTGTGTTAATGTCCGTAGACGAGGACTGTTTTGTGCAAACGTTTAGAAGACAGTAAAGTGATTCGTCGAATTAAGTGATTAAGTGTAAACTATGAGATGCTTGAGTTTATTTATATCTGCTGTGTTTGTTTCTTGGATTAAGATTGTGTGCGTCACTAAGACAAATACAATACTAATTTACATTGTTAATTTTGCCGTAAATATTTAAACTGGGTGGGAGGCAGTAATCTATGACATTAACTCATCTAGCGCTGAAACGAAGCACCGCAGCCAAAAACTTTCCTTAACAAAAAGCGTTTAAAATAATGTTATCTGCCAGCTTCCAAAGTTTGTCGGTTTAATTTTGGGACACTCTGTAGATCAGGCATGGGTAAACTCGGCTCAAAAGGGCTGCTCCACTGAAACGCGTTCTTGCATCACTCCACCGGCCATCACTGCTGAACATATAAAAGAGACGATATGATTCCACTTTTTAGAGGTTTAGTTACTTATTAGGTTATTTAATATAAGCTATCGTATTTCTTGTATGAAAGTATGAACACTATGTTGAATTAAGGATCAAACCATTCATTATGTTGATCAAATAGTTTTAAAATATTTTTAAGGCTAAATAACAATGGAACTTGACTGCTTTATGTATTGTGAAAGACATTATGTTAGCCATAAGGCAAAGTAAGGATATTACTGCATATGATAAAGGAAGGTTGTAAACTTGAAGATTATGTAACTTACCTAACCACAGTAGGTGACTGTAATAATTATTGTATGCAAAATATGTTTAATATAAACAAAATAATTAGTAACCACGTAGCAATTATTACTATCGCGCAGGTGGAATGAAGCCACCACTGCACTTCTATCAAAACAACCTTCGTCACTCGGCAAGAGAATTTGGGATGAGTAAGGCAAGTTCAATCGCTACTTCTCCTCTCGTGTCCATGCCTGACATGAATGACTAATAACCCTTTTTGTCAGTGATTATGTAAATGAAGATTTAGAAGATTCTACAAAACGAAACGAAGAATACACTAGCATATGATGCAGACTACTGTGTAATGTTTATTAATGCTTTTTAAATATATGTTTTCTCCTTAATAGCACCACCGCCACTGGCCGGGCCGGGATATCGCCTAGTTCCAGGAATGGGATACTACAAGTTCCACGACAAGTCGGCAGTTTGGGAAGATGCAAGAAAAATCTGTGCTCTTGAAGGAGCCCATTTAGCCATCATTAACTCAAACGAAGAATCAGCAGTCCTGCGTGATCTTTATGCGGAATACCCCTCCCTGAAGGATGTCATGTATAACGACTTTGCTTTCATTGGTTTTCATGACTTGCAGGAGGAAGGTCGCTACACTACTATCTTTGGTAAGTTTTCATTTTAATCGTCTGCTTAAAGAAAACGTTAACCCGCCAGTGCACAGGTGAAGATGTTGCATAAATGGACGGGGTGGTTCTGAGAGGCCCTTTGTTTGTTTTTGTTTTAAGAAACGAGAACGGTTTTTCTATCTCGTATGTTTCTTTTTCTGTTACCTGCTACAATATACATTAGGTAAAAATAAGACGAATGAGAATCATTATTTTCACTGCTCTTACTGTTTGGAAAACATTATTGAAAATACAACTAGCTTCATGTTCTAAACACAAATATTTATTGCACTGTTTGCATGAGTATCTGGTTTTTCTGTCTTTGCAATAAATGCATCTTACTTTTTTATTTGAATCTTCACTGGGTGCTCAAATAAAAAATAAATTAGTTACTGATATATATATATATATATATATATATATATATATATATATATACAAAATTACTTTTTCCCAAAGGAAGAAAAACACAGCTTACAAAATGTTATAAAAGTTAAAGTACTGTCATAAAGAAAATTGTACTTTCATATTAGTACAACACATTTTTAAAATCAGTCATGCAATTTGGAAGAGTCATATTTAATTATAACAAAGAGGAGCTAAGTGAACCAGGCTAAAATTTCTTGTATGATTATGTGGGTTGGGTATTACAGGCCCACAGAATGCACACAAGCAGCCTGCATAGCTATTGAATGTGTTCAGACAAGAAGGTATAATAAGGCACAGATCGACAACTTAATCCCATATCACGGAAAATTATTATGGAAATATTTCTGACCGGATTTCACACGTCCAACCAGTTCGCTCACGCAGTGAGAAATTATTTTTAATGGTAAAATGGTAAATGATAAACGTTGCTAGAAAGGATCATCTATTTAATATTTTGTAGTAGAGAAAAAAAGCTGATGTGTTGCACTCACATGCCTTTCTCTACTCCTATACTAAACATTCTTACAAACTGTAATTCCTATATCTTCTTCATGTTAGTTCAGATAAACATTTGCAGAAATAAGCTTACTGCTTACTTCCTTTGCTTATTTTCTTGTAGGAGCAAGGGGAATATGAGAATACAAGTAGACTTTGAGCGATAGTCAAATCTTTTAAAGCTTTGGGATTCCGTTCTCTTTGCACGGTTAACATATGAAACATGAATAACGATGTTATATTTGACACAAGTATAAGTTCTCCAAAACTCACGCAAATAACAAGGCATGTCTCCGAAACGGTTTACTCTACCAAAAAAAGAAAAAAAAAAAAAAATAGACATAAATTGTGTATTTTAGCAAGATCTACATTTTTTGTATATTATGATTTGTTCTACCTCTAACGTTTACCAGTTACGCAAAAGTCATCCAGAGTAAATACGACTACAGGGGCTATAGCCTGAAAATTCAAAATATAGATTCATTTGTCATAAAATATCTCAAACATATGATATTTTCATCAAAATCGTTAGTCATTTTCAAGAAAATTAAAATTTTCGAAAAATTTTCCGTGTAAAGAGTAGTTTAGGTTGGGGCTATTTTCTGCAGAATCTTCGTGGCACATCCTTGAAAGACATTAAACTTAAATACCAACTTTGGTTTTTAGCCGACTTTTCGTTTTTGAGTCCTGCTGTACACAGACAGACGGACAGACAGATAGACAGACAGACAGGCAGGCAGACAGGCAGGCAGACAGACAGGCAGATAGACACACACAAACACCATTTTCCAACAATGCTTTTTTGGATTCAGGGAGCCTTGAAACATATAGTTCCTTGAAATCTCCACATCAAATTTTTGGGTGGAACAAAATACTTTCTCTACTTTAGGTAGTCAGAAAGTAATAAAAATGAAATTGTTTTATTGGCCTCATAATTTATGCATGTATGTCATTACACAAGAGAAATTTTGGTTTAGATGTCCGTTGTAAACATTCATAATGTTACTATAGCTAATATCACTGTTTCCGCAGATGAACCTTTGAACAGCACAGGATTCATGTTGTGGTCTGGAGGACAGCCAGATAACGCCGGTGGTACTCCTGGAGAAGACTGTGGCTCTATTCACAGAAATGGGAGATTAAATGATCTCATCTGTACTCGCAAGCACGCCTTCATTTGTGAGCAGGAGCTCTTCTGAAAATCTGGAAACATGGTCCTAATTAATTCCACTGGCCAACAATGAAAATGGTTCGGGCTAAAATAGCTGATTCTTATGAATTTGTACCTGCTGAATTGAGAAATAACCTTAAAACAATTGATTACCTCTTGTTTAGGCGATAAAGTAACATCATTAGTTTAGAGTCTACAATTTGGGAAAATTTTATATGAAATAGGCATCAACTGACACAAGTGTTCTTCAGCTGTTTGTAGGTTACAAACATTCATATTGTTGCTGTGAGTGTAAGATTAATATTGTTTCTATTGTAATTCGTGCAAAATGTGTGGTGTTTTTTGTTTTTTAAGATGTAAACTTTATTAAAATGCCATGAAAATGTGTAAACTCAGTGAATAACTCTCATTGCATTTGTGATGAAGTAAGATTTTCGTCACATAAATGCAACTCGACACTTGTGAAAATTGTCTCTCTGCATTGTTTTGATATATCGATAGCGTTTACGTTTATTTATCATGTTATACTAGCTCGGTCTAGAAATCGGAAGCGTTGAACTTTGAACCTTCTCGAAACTCAGAGAGGATATACCAGGTGGAAGGGAAGTCATTACATTCATTTATACCAGTGGTAGATCTCAGTATTTGGAACACATTTTATATCTTACGTTTTTGTCTCTGACCATTTCCTGCGGAGATATTTTAGTTTTGTCAAAAACAAGCTGGCAACACAGCAGATTGTGTGGGTGGCACTTTCCCTAGCTCAGTGCATAAAAAAACTTCCTAACGGTGCATCTTGTTTACTGTGCGACTGTGGGCCCATCACAAGGGTTAGCTTCCAAAACATTAGGCGAAAGCGAAAGTGCCCGACATGTTTACATCCATAAACCAGGTTAATTCCTTGATCAACCTCAACGCAACGTTGTTGACATGCTACAAGTCTGAAGGAGCTGCTTGTAAGATTCCTCCAGTCTTTTAAGTGAGTAATTATTTCGAAACCCTATGTGATGTTGCATACTTACTACCGAAGAAATAAGTTACTCTGCACATCTTACAAGTAACACTGTTATCTTAGCACATTCTTGTGGAAGTACATTTCCAAATTGGATCAAAAACCATTTTTTCTAAATCGGCTGATCAAAGAACAAAATGCCATTCGACTTTTTTGTTTGTAATGCCTCCATGAGGCACATATAAGAAGGAACATGACTTCCCTTCCATGCTGTAGGTAAACTGCCGTTTAAACTACAACTCATTCGTCTTTTCAAACATTTGGAAGAATCTCTAAGTAGTATACTCGTACAGTTCAGGTGAAGGACAGTGATCTGATCACGAGTAATGTTGTTTTGAACCAAAAAGCACAATTTTTATTTTTATCACGGTGATAAAACTCATGACCGCAGTTTTGGTGAGCTTAATGTTTGAATTCCTAATTAAATTTCCTAATTGTATTTTGCACTGTGTTTCTTTTCCTACCAATATTGTTAGCAACGCTGCCATCTATTACTTCATTTATGAACAGTATCAAAGCAACGGCTCTACCTAACCGTAGTTTTTGTAGAGTGCACTCTAGGCACAAGGGGCAATAAGTATGTAAATGTGCAGTAAAATGGAGGGGAGCTGTTAAGCGCTTTGTGTCAGTTTTGTGTAAGTGATTGTAAACGTAGTAAATCGTGAAGTGAAAAATGTGTTGATTATACTTGTTTTTATTGAGGTGAGTTTTTACAGGAAAAGAAGACCAATAAAAGGCATCTGGACTTGAGATTTTTTTACTAGAAATTTAAACTTATAAATTTCATCACATTTGAGAATAAGCTATATTCCGGATGGTTAGAACATTGGAAAGGTAGAATCAAACACGAAAGTGCAATACTATAGTCGTGATTGGAACCTCAGATTTACAGTTTTTGAGCTGCTGTTCTTCCAATTGAGCCACCATGGCAACATGCCAGCACCACTTTAAATGTCTTGACTGATTGGTATTTCATTTCTGAAATAATATATCCCAATGGTGACTTACAATACCGTAAGTATTTCAAGCCATAATTGGTTCAGTCAATGATAATATACTATGTTCTTTTACATAAGTTTGATCTACTTTAAGTTGAAAAGGTAGAAAATGGGAAATTCAATGCCATACCCGGGATTTGGACTGCGGCTTTCCATGGCGTTACTTTACCAGCCAAGCTACCATGGCAACATGCAGGGATGACATTAAATTCAACTGACTCGCATTTTATCAGTAAACCACAAGGCACTCTCGCAATAATGGAAACTTGCTCGCACTTTTAGTATCAGTAACAAGATATGCAGGCAACAGAAGATATGTAGTTATTATAAGGTATGTGGCCCAAATAAGGCCACCTAATGGTTTATGAAAAACTTCTGCATAATAACAGTAGATGGCAGCATCACAAACTCCGCCCACGTGGACTACACACCGCGAGAGCAAACTGCAGGAGGGACACAATAAGCTAGTTCATTTCATTTCAACAATTGGCAAGCATATTATCGTTTATGGCGCCAAGTTGTTCACTAAAACAAGTTGCATTATATAGGCTGGAAGTGAAATGATCCGCCAGACTTTAACAGCGAATTTCTCATGTTGTGAATAACAAGAAAGTCTAATACCAAAATGTTGAAAAGTTTATAGTTTTCTAGAGAAAAAATATGTTTATCAAAAAAATTTACCACCTGGCTGAATTATTATTGATTGAAGGTTCTTGATTTTTGGGTATATTCTTAGAAAATTGAATAAGTGACAAGTTTTTCCTTGCGTATTTCAATAGATTCAACGGTTTTTGCGTAAATTAAATTTAAAAGAACTCACAATTTGTTGCCTTTTTGTTGCAATACATAATGGGTTTTTTCAAATTTAATTTGTATTGTAAAAGCATTTTTATGATGATATTTTTATGTTGATCAGTAAAATTTCGAGAGACGCCAGGTTCTGAAAGGGAAGCTGCACATTCATATTTGCAAGCAGGACAAAATTATGTGTATGACATTGTGCTGGTATAAATAAGTGACAAACTATTAATCAGTTTCACTGTTCAGAATGACAAGCTTAAAATAAACAATTGCCATTTTTTTATTATTATTATTATTATTATTATTATTATTATTATTATTATTATTATTATTATTATTATTATTATTATTATTATTATTATTATTATTATTATTATTATTTTTGTTTGTTTATATCAGCATATTTGTCATTACTGAGCTTTTATATCTCATTACTTTCCTTTAATAAAACATTTTTCAGAATCTTATTTCATTATTCGCGTAATCATCTCTGTCCTGTACCTTAAGTAAAATAATTTGAATTGGCCTTATTTGAAACCCGTGGTCTTACTAAGGCCAATTTGTTTCCTTTTGGGAAATCGAGAATTTTAACGTCATATTTCTTGAGTTATCTAACAAACTTCGGTATATGTAAATTAACATTTAATAAAACGTTAAAGGACACTGGGAGTGAAATTTTGGTCAAAATTGTCAAAAAGTCGAAAATTGTTTTTTTACCTTAAAATGTTCCTGGAACACCTGTGCATTTGGATCAGATAACATTTTTCATAATCCCAATCCATGTGGTCATTACGGCCCTATCAAATAGTGCTCTTCCCTTAACGTACACAGTATGTTCCTATATAAAAGCCTGTTTTTCTAAAAACTACATTTCTGCACATTCCAAAAGAAGGTCGCGCCTGAGTTTTGCTTCAAATTCAATGAAAATTTCTAAACGTATTCATAAATAGCAGCTAAACAAAACTATGATTCAATATTTATGTTATCATTAACATTAACTCCAAAACTTTTTTTTTTGTATGAAAAAAATCAGTAATTTTTAAGATTAAATTTTCTTTGTTATTAAAAAAAACTATGTACAGCATAATCAGCAAACGTATTTGAAATATCTCTTCATACAATTGTTACCCATGTTTTAGAGTATCAGTTCTGCCAATATAAATGAATTTTGAAAAGTCAATAGACGCGAGTTACACTTTGAAAATGTGCCTATTAAATTCATAAAATAATTTATATATCATAAACGAATTATCCAATTTTAATGAAATTTGGTGTACCTCCTATTCTCATATAAATACAAACACAGTAAAAGATTCAGAAAAATCTATCAATAAATGTGGAACTTTCAAATTTCACTCCCAGTGTCCCTTAACATCGCCTTATTTGACGCACTTACCTGATAAGAAAAATGCTCCTCAGTCTAGAATTGAACCAGTAACGTTTGGTTTATAATCTTGGTGTGCTCATTGCTAAGCTTAGTAGGTGAGCTACCAAAAGAATGAAGTTGTGCACGTTTTGTCTGCAGAGCAGACGGACAGAACGGTTCCCCACACTGTGCCGTCACATGCGCTGATAACTTGATTCCTTCACTAAGCCTACTCTATTACCATCGCACAGCTACACAGCTGAAACGGCGCCAGCGTACTCGAATATATTGATTGTGGTGTAAGAAATATTCTTCTAACGTGCTACAGAAACCCTTTTTATTTGTATTTCATAGACTTACTCTGTAAATCATGGAGTGCTATATAGCTTTTGTAGCTTCTAAGATCTATGATTTAATTACTTTACTGCTTTATAATGTATTAAAGATTATAATTTCCATGGTTTTGAGAGAATTTCACTCATTTCCCTCCTAGATCTGGAGCCTTTACTGAGGATGAATCTCTTGAAATGCTGTATGTTAATAATAATATGTGGCTTAAGCCGAGAAAGAAAAAGCCCTAATTTTGATCTATGACGTAGCTTAATGGAATAGGATAGCACTGCTCTTTTACTTAGATCCCCTAACATAACTGTACCATTGCTCTGACGTTCTAATGAACTCGGGTAAGAGGTTCTAATTATGCAATTTTGTGCTTATATTTCTATCTTACTTGATTATGTAAACTTTCTATGTGCGGAGAAAAGCTAGATAATTAAAACAAAACTATGGTCGATATAAAGGTATATTTTTCTCACTAACTTTTCAATGAAAAATAGGTTTTTTGTGTTTTAATGCAGTTATCTGTCTACTCAATCAGTTCCAGTTCTCTATATTATTTCAGTGAGTGATAACTCCTTTTCTATATTTTGAAAATAAAGTGAGTAACAACTCAATTCTTGTAGTTATTGGAGCATAACAACCACATTGTCAAAGTCCAGTGACTTAGCTTACGCTGCTCTGCAAAATGTAGCTGAATACTTGCAAAACAACCGTGAAATAGATGAGCTTGCTATAATGTTTTTCAAATTTAACCACTTAATAAAGAAACAAAAACCTGAAAAATTTATAAAATATTTGAGACACCTTACAAAAGGAATAGTGAATTCATTCTGAAGTTCAGGAGTAATGAGAAATTTAAACCATAAAATACTGGAATATGCTTTCCCTTAGCAGTATACACTATGGGAAATGAAACAGCACAAGCAGCTTATTTTGCATTTCTTAGAATTGTCATATTCTCTCTGCTTACCAAGGAATGTTGTTGGAGCGCTCTCTACATCAAATGAAAACGATGACACATGACATGATGAATAATGCACCTGAAAAATTAACTTTTCAACATGTAATACCATGACAAACATTTTGCCACAACCCCATACTCTATAAATAGGTGTGAAGTTTCCCACATAGATAGGTACAAATGAACTACGTGTTCATGTGTTTTTGGACTACAAGATGAGGCGTGGCTTACCGCTGATGGATGTGCACTACTCGTGACTACTGCTCCTCACACAGTGCTCGTTGGCGCTCCCCTGCTCCGACGTTATTAGTCTGTTGGCCTTCCAACGCTCCGACGTCAAGTCCAACGCTTGCCGACCACTGGTTTACAGGATTTGGGTGTAAATTTCGGGCATGAATCTAGAACGACAGTTAGTTTCTTATGTATTAGCTTTTCAAAGCTGCGTCATTATCATTTCAAATGAAACACAATTCACTCCACAGTTTTGTCTCTGATGAAACCTCTGAGCTATTGTGTAAATTCATGGACAACCTTATCTAAAGCAAAGCTCGTATACGTGGCAGACATCTTACATTCATAGTAAATGTTGGTAAAACATTCTAACGCTTCTTACACTGTTCCAGACCTTTTAAAGGGCCGGACAATTTTAAACCTTTACACCAGGTATATAGGCAGCGCCGCGGCTGAGCGGTTAGACCCTAAGCCTGTCACCAAGGCAACCCGAGTTCGATCCCAGGGATACGTAAAGTGGCATCCGGTTTCCCCCACCATTCTTTACAACTGCTCCATCATCACCTTTCCATTCATCGATTTCGTCTGTATTTCATAACAGCCTGTTCCTCACTCTCATACCCGGTGCTGGACCGACGGCCCACTTCCAGGTCTTCCCTCTGTCCGGTCCATAAGTTCCCCTACAGACATCTGACCTTAGGCACAGGGATGAGAGTCCTAGGGGTGTAAGTTCTTCATACGGGGAGGGAAATCAAATGAAGATAAAGGAGGATATTGGGTACAGTTTTCTCAGAACGACAATTTTAAATATGACAAGTAACCCATGCAGTATAGTTTTCTTTTCTTTTTCATGAAACTTGGCACAGTTACTCTACAGACTATCTAAAGAAACTGTAGAATCCCTTTTGGGCTACAACGTAACACTTAGATGCAGTGGTGCTATTAATCAAAAAATATTTACTTTTTAGGTTGTACGAATAAATCCTAGAATCAGGTTTTAGGAGTTCAAATATTAACATGACAAAGTGATGTTGGAGAAAAAAACATTTACTCTGCAAGGAGTACTTCGTATGTTTCAAATAGTTCAAAGCTAAAAAACTACTTTATCAATTTTATTGAAATTTACACAGTAAGCTGTTCAGAATGAGGGTAACCAACATATGGCTAAAATTAATTGTAGCAAATCGTCTCTATCTGAGTCCCCTGAAATAGACTGACGAATGAATGATTACGAATTTCAGACTTCAGGTGGAATTTTCTGGTTTCCATACAACCTTGTGGAATAAAACATGTTTTAATGTGAATTTTAAGGGGAATCAAAATAGTGATATTTTCATTTAGCCATTAATGTTCTTCGAGAAAGTTAGTAATTATTTGTGTATTATTCTTGGTTAAACAAATGGATGAGTGCTAATTCACGAAGTGAATAAAATCATACATCATATTTTTCTTTAAGACAAATAAACGCTATTACTCTAAAGAAATTGAAAAGTTTTGTTACCTTGGTTCATTGTTTACGTTTTTGAAGAGCCACAAGATATTATATGTCATCAAATTAATACACATTATAAAAGTTTCAATCATGGATATGTTTCCCTTCTATAGTAATAAGGTCTGTTATTTGTATAGCAGTCCTTTAGCATGTGTTAAATGGCCAGAGGGACTTATTCAGTGATCGGTGACAGACGTCCACAGATGTGCATTTGTGTGATATTGCCGGCGGGAAGTTCACACACAAGGTTTTGTATATAATGAAAGAAGATCAGAATTGACCACAGTTGCAGAGAGCTGACACACGGAAGAAGTTCCTTATGAGGTACGAATACATTATTTAGTGCTAATATTTTAAAATATGGGGAATCAAACAATGTTAGGGTTAGAAAGATAGAATGGAACTGAAAAATGCAATGCCATAGCCGAGTTTTGAATCACGGTTCTTGCTCTAGCCAACAAGCTACCCTGGAAACATGCTGGCACGAGATTAAATTCAACAACTGGCTCACGTTTTCAGTTGAAGACTTTAATATCGTGACGGCATTTTGCTCTGGCAACTCATGGGTAGATCAACCGGACGGAGACCGGAAGATTCGTCGTTCAATCCGAGTTTATGATTGATTCTGCCTTTTCAGCCTTATCCTGTACACGGCTAGTGAAAACGAACAACTAATTTCCAATGTTACCGTTGTCGTAGAAAGGATTGCTTTTTTGGATGGAATTATGTTTTAAGGCAAGGGAATGAGACATTTCTGCTTCCTAGTACTTTTGAAAACATTTTGTTAAGAATATTTCTACTTCATATATTAAATGCTTAATCATATTCTACACAGCGTAACTTACTAAAGTGGACGATGAGCGAATTGACATCTTCCTCTGAAACTTTTCTTAGTCATCTCATCACGTATAGCATGGCTAATGATGTAATACCACAGTAAAGCATAGAGCAATACTTTGCTCTGCTTCACCTCCCCCCCCCCCCCCCCCCCCCTTCTTCAAGCAACACGCAGCTGCGTAAACCGCAACGATACGACATAGCTGCTTCGAAACCACGAAAACGCCATTGAAACTTCCTACATATTTATGTAGGTATGTTAACAAAGTTACAAAAGAGTTCTAACACTAAAGCTTCTATGATTTTAAAGCAATGAACCATATATGTCAACTTTTCGAAAATTCTTTCATAGCTGTAAAGCTACAGTTACGAATGAAATTTGTGAATTTACAGACAAACAAGTTTTGTAATCACAATTACAAAATAACGCTGGTTTAGAATTACTTAGACAACTGAATATGACAACATTTCTGTCTTCAGTAATATGCTGTGCATATTATTGCTGTGTTTAGCTCAACGTATATGTGTGAGAAACTTATTTTTCTAAAATGAAGCTTATAACATCTAAAAACAGATCGCGATTGTCAGATAAAATCCTACATGCTCTGCTGACGTCAGTATACACTTGTGAATTAAAGCTAATTATATGCGAAACTATAAAGCTCTAGATAAAGTTCTAGATAAGATGAAAAATCTGATGTGCTGCACTCACATGACTTTCTCTACTCTTGTACTAACCATTCTTGCAAACTCTTATTCCTATATCTTTTTCGCGTTAGTTGATCTAAACATTTGTACAAATTATCTTATTGCTTATTTCCTTGTAGGTGCAAGGGGAATATTAGAACACAGTAGGCTCTGAGCGATAGTCGAATCTTTTAAAGCTTTGAGATCCCATTCTCTTTGTACGCTTAACATATAAAAAATGAACAACGACGTTCCAATTCACGAAAGTTTTAAATTTTCCAAAACTGACAAAAATAACAAGGAATATCTCCGAAATGGTTCACTCTGCAAACAAGTTTATTCGGACATAAATTGTGTGTTTTGCCGAGATCTACAGTTTTTGTACAGTAAGAGTTTGTCTATCTCTTAGGGTTTACGAGTTATTAAAAAGTCATACAGGGTAAACAAGACTACATAGGCTATAGCCAGAAAATTCAAAATATATATTTCATTTGTTATACTAATATATTAAGCATTTTAATCAAAATCGTTAGAGCCATTTTCAAGAAAATCAAAATTTTCGAAAAATGTTCCATGTAAAGGTTACTTTAGGGTGGAGCTATTTTCTTCAAAATGTTTGTGTGGCATCCTTGAAATACATTAAACTGAAATACGAAGTTTGGTTTTTAACCTACTTTTCCTTTTTGAGTTATGCTGTCCAGACTGACAGACAGCTACACACAGACACACACACACACACACACACACACACACACACACACACGAACCTTTCTCTAAAAATGCTTTTTTTTTTTTTGGATTCAGGGGTCTCAAAACATATTTCTGGTGAAATCTCGACATCGAATTTTTGGGTGGAATACAATACTTCTCTACTTACCAGTAGAGAAAGTAAAAATTAATGTTAAAGCCTTCTCAGTGTGTATATAAATATATTTATATAAAGTCAAACTTCCTTACAGAAGTTCTTACTTCGCCATGCGGCTTCCAAAATGCCCTTGTTCAAACCGTGCATTACATAGTGCATGCCGGGTTGCGTTCTGTGACGTCAGCGTTCCTACAATCGCTATGACCAATTTTCGGGCTCCTGTACTACAGAACTATGAGTTATATGCACGAAATTAAAACGCTCCTCTGTCAATCTTGATCTTTAACGTTATTGGCCAAATCGTGGGTGTTATCTTAACCCAAGCACCGAAAGGTAAATAATCAAAACACCTCTAGAAGTGATCATCCATGGCTAAGAAGAGGAAAGTTTATTAGCCCTCTCCTTAGACAGTAGCTGATGGAGTATTATTGTCTGTCATTTAGCCACGCAAAGGACAGATAACTTTCAGGGTATGACTATCATTAGTTCAAATTTTACACCTCCTTAACTTATGTAGCGTTTCGATTATTATACCAGTGACACTTAATGGTTATATGTCATTAGTAATAAAGGAGAACAAATGTGTCCCCTAAAGGCAGTAGAGAGTAAACGAATATTTCTCATGCAAAAGAAGGTTGAGAATTATTTCCAATACTCATAGCAGACGCTCTTGCAAAGATCTTTTTAGGAGACTCGAGGTATTAATCTTGTCCTGCATGTATATATTCTCGATCCTAAAATTCTTTGTATGCAAATAATCCACATTTATAAGAAACAGAGAAATTCATGAGATAAACTATACACAAAGTAGTAACATCCATTATCCCAGTGCAAAACTTTCTTGCTTCCAGAGAGGTGTATATTATGAAATCGTAAAAATATTTAATGACCTCCCTAATGACCTTAAGGTAAAAACTTGCCAATTTCAATGCTTTTAAAACAATTGCTACTAAAGAGTGCATGTGCTCAAAATAATTGTATTCTGTAAAATATTGTCTGAATGACAAATATCCTAATAATATCCATGTAGCTTTGTAATTAGTATCTAGTCAGGTATATCAAGTTTCTCTAAAGCTACGCATTTTCAAATCATTAATAATCCCAGCATTACATTAAGTCTGCAAGATTTGGGGCAGGAAGTTTTATTTGTAGGCCGTTCCTTCCTCATCAGGCTCATTGCTTCCATAAATGGAGAATGAAATTCCTCAACTCTACCGTTTCAGACGAGCGCTCTCGTATCCTGGTATCCTGGGAATTATAACCCTAAACAATATCACTTACCACCCTGCATCACTTACCCTATACAAAAAGTGGTCAAAACCGTCACAGGTAGGTCACTGTTTTTGGCTAACGATGCTCCTCAGTGAGAGATGAATCATTCACAGTTTCAAATTTCCCATTTTCAGAGTTCCTCAAATAAGAAAGACTGCAAAAATGTTGCCTATGTCTTCCCCATTCTTCCAACCGCATCCCCGGTGTAGGTGATCTCGTTCTTCCAGAGTGCAATTCTTTTAACAAATAGCAGCACGAGTTTTATGAAAATGTTCACACTACTAGTAAAGAGAGCTACATCTTCTGTATATGTCCTTGTATATCTTTGGTGATAATACAGTTCCGCAAACTTAAACTTTCAAGTTTAATGACGGATCTTTGATCCTGACTGATTGTAGTCGCCCATTTCAACTAGGTGTAGATAAAGATTCTAATTTGCCTAAATTTGCATCAACATTTACACAATTTTAGCAAAGAAGAGGTACTCCTAAGTTTGATCTCAGCAAAGAGAAAACCTACACTATTATTGAGGATTAATGGTTGTCATAAAATGTTGAGAAATCATCTTTTTCTGCACTGTTCCGGCTTTAAAATGTATCTGACCATCGTTTTCTTGGGCTCCCCCAATGTCTTCTACCTTTAAGCCTGTAGTATAATGCTTCTCTTGGGTTCCTCTCTGGTGACATTCTTTTAACATGCCGTTTCCATTCATTTCTGTAATTTACAACGTTTTATCTTCTTTAAGTATTGATTTATTTTTCTTTTTGTATCTCCTTTATCTAGAAAGATCCTATAAACGCATTACTTTCATGGAATTGAACAACTGATGGTACTGATTGGTAACGTTATTGAAAAGTGATTGTTATTCTAGTTAAAGCTATTATTGCTAGAATATGTAATTGGTATTGTCAGGAGCAGAGACACATGATGGGGACCAGAATACTGGAATTGCTGGTCCTGATGGGTGTAATGCTTGTGACGGAAACCTCTGGGACGGATACATGTGTTGCTCCCAAAATGTCAGGGACGATGAGAGTTATTCTGACCAGTCGTCGCAACCAGACTGGACACTGGCTAACTCAGGTGAGATGCTTCAACTGCAGAATTACCAGCCTCTCCTGTAACGATGTTCCGGTACGTATCCACAAATTACTTTACTTTACCTTTATGTTGATGCTGGATTCTCAGAAACATCAATTTGAAATCAAAGGAAAGCCAATTAAGCAATATTTCATACCCCAATAACGATTTGAATATTGCGAATCTGTTGTAATATCCGCACATTATTGTTACTAAGAAAATGATAAATGATGATTTATTGAAGTATTTAAATACAAAACGTGAAGGACTTAATACATCTAGGAGTAAAATAAGTATGGAGGCATATGGGAGAGTTTGATATATTCTGCGCTTTCAAGAGGTATGGCAGACCAACCTCTCAATGAATGTTTAGAAACATGAATGTTTATATTACTATGATATGTATGCACATTTTGGTTTCGCTGACTTAAAAAGCAAATATATAGAAATTAAAAAGAAATATAAAAATATGCTTAAATGTACAAGAATGAGGTATTGTTCCTCACTAATTGAAAACACTTCAAATAAACCAAAATGCATATGGTCCATTGTATCTATGTTTATAAACAATAGTTCAAAAAGCAATTATATTCCGTCTGATTTGACTGCTGATATTTTTAATTCATTTTTTATCAGTAAGGTTCAAGATATTGTTAACTCTCTACCTCAAAGTAAAAATAAGGCACTCCTCTTTTTGGACAATCTGCCTATAATAGATTTGAAGATGTCCATTAAACTATTCTGACCCTAAATAATAGTACCTGCCTTGATATATATGGACCTAACTCAAAAACACTTAAAATTGCATCTACATATATTTCTGAACCTTTAGCTTATATATTTCATCTTTGTTTGGATATTTGCGAGTTTCCTGATGTTTTTAAATATGCAAAGATTATACCTGTACATAAGAAAGGGGACAAATATGATCTGGTAAATTATAGACCTATTAGTATATTGCCAATTATGTCCAAGGTCTTTGAAATTTTGTTAAGTAAACAAATTACCAAATATTTTGAAGATAACTCACTGTTTTCAAATAGTCAATTTGGATTTCCAGTCAAACGAAGTACCATTGATGCTGTGGTTTCTTTTTTAACCAGGTGTTATTCCAGCCTTGAAAGGGGAGATATTGTACACAGCCGATTTTTAGATTTGACAAAGGCCTTCGACACTGTTTCACATGATACTTTGCTCAAGAAACTAAAATACTATGGTTTTAATAATGATAGTCTGAAATTGATCAGATCGTATTTGTCACACAGATACCAATCTGTATATGTTAACGGAATATTTTCTAATTTTGTGATGGTGAAACATGGTGTCCCACAGGGTTCCATACTTGGACCCCTGTTTTTTATCATACATATAAATGATCTACCATACAATATTCAAGAAAACTGCCTAAGGACATACCTCTATGCAGATGATTTGGCAATTAATATTCCTTTATATGACAGAACTTTGGTGTGTTCTAAAATAACTGATTTGTCTAACAGGATTGAAAATTGGTGTAAGCTTAATAGCCTATTAGTTAATAATAACAAAACTGCTGATGTTGCTTTTAAAATTAATTCAGCCGATCCTGGCTCTCTTGAATCTGTGAAGTTTTTGGGCATTAGTCTTGAATCTTGTTTGGGTTGGCGCACTCATATTGAGAATGTTGCTGGAAAATTAAGCAGAGGACTTCTCCTATTACGAATTTTAAAGAAATATTTATCCTTGAACTCTCTAAAAACTTTGTATTTTGGATGCATTAATAGCCATTTGAGTTATGGCATTTTACTTTGGGGAAACCATGCTTCATCCAATAAAATTTTTGTACTTCAAAAGAGAGCTATTCGACTCATATGTGGAACATCGTCTAGGACACACTGTAAACCGTTATTTATTCAGTTGGGCATTTTAACTATGCCCTCTTTGTTTAACATGAATTGTCTCTTGTATGTTAAGATGAATATACATTTATATACATTGTGTTATTCAGTCCATAATTACTCCACAAGAAACAGTTCTAATATTTATATTGCCTAATGCAAATTCAGCAAAGTTCAACATTCATTTGAAATTACATCTTTAAATCTATTTAATAGTCTTCCTAACAATGTCAAAGCTCTGCCATTAGTGCCATTTAAAAGAAAAGTTAAATTTACATTGCTCTCAAATCCTGTGTACAGTATCACAGAGTTTTATAGCAGTAACATGTTTCTGTAATGTTTTAATGTTATTTTATGTATGTTTTCTTGACGTTGCTATACAACCTATGTATTGTTTTGGCAAATAAACCATATCCATCCATCCATCCATCCATCCATCCATCCATCCATCCATCCATCCATCCATCCATCCATCCATCCATCCATCCATCCATCCATCCATCCATCCATCCATCCATCCATCCATCCATCCATCCATCCATCCATCCATCCATCCATCCATCCATCCATCCATCCATCCATCCATCCATCCATCCATCCATCCATCCATCCATCCATCCATCCATCCATCCATCCATCCATCCATCCATCCATCCATCCATCCATCCATCCATCCATCCATCCATCCATCCATCCATCCATCCATCCATCCATCCATCCATCCATCCATCCATCCATCCATCCATCCATCCATCCATCCATCCATCCATCCATCCATCCATCCATCCATCCATCCATCCATCCATCCATCCATCCATCCATCCATCCATCCATCCATCCATCCATCCATCCATCCATCCATCCATCCATCCATCCATCCATCCATCCATCCATCCATCCATCCATCCATCCATCCATCCATCCATCCATCCATCCATCCATCCATCCATCCATCCATCCATCCATCCATCCATCCATCCATCCATCCATCCATCCATCCATCCATCCATCCATCCATCCATCCATCCATCCATCCATCCATCCATCCATCCATCCATCCATCCATCCATCCATCCATCCATCCATCCATCCATCCATCCATCCATCCATCCATCCATCCATCCATCCATCCATCCATCCATCCATCCATCCATCCATCCATCCATCCATCCATCCATCCATCCATCCATCCATCCATCCATCCATCCATCCATCCATCCATCCATCCATCCATCCATCCATCCATCCATCCATCCATCCATCCATCCATCCATCCATCCATCCATCCATCCATCCATCCATCCATCCATCCATCCATCCATCCATCATCCATCCATCCATCCATCCATCCATCCATCCATCCATCCATCCATCCATCCATCCATCCATCCATCCATCCATCCATCCATCCATCCATCCATCCATCCATCCATCCATCCATCCATCCATCCATCCATCCATCCATCCATCCATCCATCCATCCATCCATCCATCCATCCATCCATCCATCCATCCATCCATCCATCCATCCATCCATCCATCCATCCATCCATCCATCCATCCATCCATCCATCCATCCATCCATCCATCCATCCATCCATCCATCCATCCATCCATCCATCCATCCATCCATCCATCCATCCATCCATCCATCCATCCATCCATCCATCCATCCATCCATCCATCCATCCATCCATCCATCCATCCATCCATCCATCCATCCATCCATCCATCCATCCATCCATCCATCCATCCATCCATCCATCCATCCATCCATCCATCCATCCATCCATCCATCCATCCATCCATCCATCCATCCATCCATCCATCCATCCATCCATCCATCCATCCATCCATCCATCCATCCATCCATCCATCCATCCATCCATCCATCCATCCATCCATCCATCCATCCATCCATCCATCCATCCATCCATCCATCCATCCATCCATCCATCCATCCATCCATCCATCCATCCATCCATCATCCATCCATCCATCCATCCATCCATCCATCCATCCATCCATCCATCCATCCATCCATCCATCCATCCATCCA
>CM060965.1:100920947-101290947 GCA_030765045.1 Tenodera sinensis | reverse complement strand
ATACCCACAGAATTGGCAGCTGGTTAGTTTAAATCATATTGTATTTGAATAAAAAATACTATGCAGCAGAGTGAAGGGTTAATTGAACATAAATTGGGAAAAAATATTTATAAAGTGCATTAAAATGTTATACAATAGCAACAAATCAAAACGTTAGGAGATTATCTATACAAAGTTTATATGAAATGGTTTTGGTTGGGGAACGGAGGATAGAAAATAACAAGTGGATATATTAGTAATTGTATTAACTAAAATTGTGAACAAAAGAACGACATATGTAAAAGGGCTAGGACAAATAAGTAGGCCCAATCCGATTATTTATAATTACCTTCACACTCAAACATTTACAGAGTCATAAATTTAATTGATACATGCTAGTTATTTTACACTAGGCATGATTCTTCAAGTATCAACTTATTGTTGGCACAGAACTAGTATCGGGGAACAATTTTTTTATCAACATATTAATTAACGATAATACTAATTAGTTACAAAGTCGAGACTCTGAAATCATTCCCAATCTTTGATATACATTTTTAATATTTTAGATTATTTTGAAATTTGACCGGGACACTGGAATCAGATGAGAAGATTATCACCTTGACAGTTCAAACAATAAGAATATCGGCACGGAGGGTCCTCCCTTGTGGTATTCAAATGTGCAAGTCTGGTTTAACTTCTCATTTTGCTCTCTACATGGAATTAGTGTAAAAAACAGTTATAGAATATTGGAGCTTGTACAAAGATGTTGATTATACACTAAATGTATTAGGCAGAAGAAGGTATGACTTGAAATTACAATATCAGATAGAAGAAATTGTCACAGTTCACAAGCATAATTCCGGTGAGGAAGAATGGATACAATAATATAATAATTAATAATAATAATAATAATAATAATAATAATAATAATAATAATAATAATAATAATAATAATAATAATAATAATAATAATAATAATAATAATAATAATAATAATAATAATAATAATAATAATAATAATAATAATAATAATAATAAATAATAAATAATAATAATAATAATAATAATAATAATAATAATAATAATAATAATAATAATAATAATAATAATAACAATAACAATAACAATAATAATAATAATAATAATAATAATAATAATAATAATAATAATAATAATAATAATAACAATAACAATAACAATAACAATAATAATAATAATAATAATAATAATAATAATAATAATAATAATAATAATAATAATAATAATAATAATAATAATAATAATAATAATAATAATAATAATAATAATAATAATAATAATAATAATAATAATAATAATAATAATAATAATAATAATAATAATAATAATAATAATAATAATAATAATAATAATAATAATAATAATAATAATAATAATAATAATAATAAATATTATTATTAATAAGCTCATCACAACTTTAAACAAAGCACTTCTGCACATTTTATACCGCTAACAGCAACGAAGTCTTCCCTAGATGACACTACTCAGCATTGTTGGAATTTGATGAACTAAACTGTACTTTATGTGTAGCAAATGTTGAAAAATGAGTGGTTGGGAGTATAAAGGAGAAGATAAGGGACTGAAATCTCAGGATGGCTGCGTAGTGTAGATAGATATGACTTGATCGTTCATCTAGCCAGCAATTCAGGGAAGCGTTCATAGAGATGATGCAGAGACTAGAACCTATCCCTGAAATACCATTACTGCAATGTACTCTCGCCCGACCACTCTCCTGTGCAATTGCATGTTAGGTTACCATGGGAACGCCGCATTGGGAGGCATTACAGGATATATCTGTGTTTACTCCGCGATATTAAGTTCTAAGAACTGTTTGTTCGCCTTGAGGGATAATTGCTGTTTTTGTAATACTGCCATGCAAATAAATGACTACAAACCATAGCATTTGAATATTAAATAGTGGCGTAATATGGAAATAAACGGATCCTAACAACAATCTTTCACATGCTGAATTCATATTCATCATACGAAACCATTCATACCTCTGCAGTTTTACCATGACTTATAAATTTCTGACTTCTAAATATCCAGCTGCCATATTTGAGCGCCTATTTAACTCAATGGTAGAGGACTAATCTCGTGAACTAGGGGTCATGAGCTCGATCCTCAGGAGATAACAGGTTTTTGGCTCGCCTGTTTGATGAAAGGTTACCGTATCTATCTCACATTAAAAAAGTCCAGTTCGAATCTTGATTAGGGCGAATATTCGAATAACGGTTTTTATTGTGGTTTTCTCTTACCCTGAGAAGAAAGGTGCTGGATAACTTTAAACTCTGCATCATTTTCCACTCCACTTATTCATTGTCCGATATGACCTACCAAGTTAAAGAACATTAAACTACTCCTAGAAGAAAAAAGTATTCTCAACTTGCCAAGTAACTGATCACCCAAGTTTTACTGTCTCTCCCCCAGAGATTAATTTTTTGAGGACCCCTGATTCCAAAAGTTTATTTAGGTATGTTGAAGTTTGTGTGTGTGCATGTGTGTACATGCGTGTGTGTGTGTGTGTGTGTCTGTGAATACGATAACTCAAAAACGAAATGTCGGATAAATGTCATTTCAGTATCTTGCAAAGATGTAATAGGAAGGCTTTCAAGAAAATTCCCGTAACCCAGTCGGTAGAGCATCTGCCTGCACTGGAAGGAGTCTCGGATTCGATTCCCGCCTAGAAGGTTGGGAATTTTTCTTTAATTGGGATTATTCCCCATCTTACCTAGAGTCTGGGAGTGTGAATGTGTGTGAATTGAATGTAAAATTTAATCCAAAGTAATAGAAAATTAATAAATCACCGTTAAACGAGCGAACGCCATTGCTATTTAACAATTGTTCTAAGAGGTTAAAAACCGTTGATGTGTCCTTCTATGTTAATGGAACATTAAAAAAGAAAAGAAAACAAAGACAGTCCCTCCATTCCAAACCATCCTTTGTTTGGACAATTTTAGTTATACTTGTCTAACATACAATTCTTCGTATTTGCTACAGTAGACCCTGGCCGCGGCGTAACCGACTAGTTAGACCATTCACTTCTCAACACAGAGGCCCGGGTTTGATCCCAGTCAACCGCATGTGGGTTTCGTGGTGGACGAAGCGGCGCTGGGCAGGTTTCTTTCGGGTTCTCCGGTTTCCCCTACCATCTCATTCCACCGGTGCTCCATCTTCGTTTCATGTATCATCAATGTCACCGCCTGCGGTGCCGTAATAGTAAAAGTGGGCTTAAACACAACAACAACAAAAACAGTATATCGAGTCAGATTTTAACGATATATAAACGATTACATAAATATCGCTAACGTATGAGAAATTAAAGAGAAGCTCAAAAGACAGTAAAATAAAAATTTTGAAATTAAATGTATTGAATTTTAAAAGGCTTAAAAAAGCGTGCATGTCTTAAAATTTCAGTAACTGATCATCTAAAACAAAACTCGGATCTCACTTTTAACTTTTGAAAACTGCGAGGAATGTATAAGCCAATGCATCACATACATAATACCATAAATTGGAGATGTTTGTACTATTTAAAGCGGGTATTTTTGTTTGTTTTGCAGGTGCAGCTTGCACGGATGGAAAATAAAGAAAGTGCACATTTGACTACTGCTCCTGTTTCCTTGGACATGGAGCAAAGCACTGCAGTATGTGAGGGTTCAGAAGAAGTGCTTATTAGCGCAACAGTCTCAGGTACCCTATCATTATTATTACAGACCATTGACCATTTTTATAATTCTAGCAAAAATATTTGGAATTATGCCTTATAAGCTACGTACTTATATATAGCTAAATTTAATACTTAAGAAATTCCAAGTTACTTATCCTTTTTTCTTGCCGGTTGTTGACGAATAAACCTTGTGGGAAGATGAAATAAGCTAAATTTATATACATATAAGGTAAACAATAATTTTAGAAAACAAACCATTGGAACCAGTGAAAGAGCTCGACTATTTAGGATGTATTGTAAATTATATGATGAGAACTGAAAGAGATGTGAGCAAAGAGCTTGCAACATTCCAAATGAACAGTGGAACAGCGCATAGAACGTTGAGAAATAAGACAAGAAGAGAGACAAGATTAAAGTACCATACAACAATGGCGGTCCGTGCACTACCCTATGGAAGTGGATTCTCGCGAAGAAAATGGAAAGCCAAATACAAAGTGCAGAGATGAACTTTTTAAAGAAAACAAAAGGTGTACTAGGTTAGACAAAATAGAAACTGAAGACATAAGAAGAGAGGTAAATATAGACCCAATAAATAGCAGAATTGAAAAATATCAATAGAAATGGATGCAATATACACGAAGAATGTCCAGATTACATTCAGTATCAACCAAAAGGAAAGAGAGATGTGTGGAAAGAGAATTATTATGAAACGGAACGGGCCCTCTGCCCATAACGTGAAGTGGAGAAGAAAGGTATTTATGTCGGGTCGTCTGCCTACCGGGGTGGTAGTACTGCTCCTTACCAAGAGGGGACCTGAGTTCGACTCCTGGTACTGGTGTGGGGATTTTCTGCCGCTGAAAGACCTGGAACGGGATGCACTCAGCCTCGTTAGGTCTTTGAGGGGTCAATTGAGGAGCTGCTTGATTGAGAAGTAGCGGCACTCTTTGAGAAGATTGCATAACCGGCTGGTAAGGACAAAGTCACTGTTCACGTCTCACATACAGTACTGTACCCCACTCATGACTGTGATAGGCCTTGGCCCGGAAAGGAATATTGCGCCGCGGGGTTGTACTTGATTATGCAATTTACCGTCTTAATAATAAACGAGTGGCTCTCTTCTTTTCCATGCAGACACTCACTTCTTCATATCTATGCTGAAGGGAAACATTAGAATCTGCTTCAAATAAATATGCAAATATAACAACAGCGTTATGAATGACATATAATTATAGTTATATACCAGGTGAGTCCGCTACCCATTATTTTTTGGAAGGTAAGTTACCGGTCAAATCGCATGCGCACTTTAACTCCAATTTTGTACTTACTAAGACGTACTACTTGACATTCCTAGATAGACGAATCTACATAATTTAGAGGAACAGTAGTTTACTGAGAGCAATTCCCGATTTCCAGCCGATTTTACAAACTTTATTAGAATATACATAGCAACGCAAATCAGTAAACGCCTCTGTTAAAATGGACCCATCATATGAGTATACTAACATCAACTAAGAAGAAAATGACGGATTCTTGTTCTTAGAGTCGGGGTTGGCTGCAAAAAATTAGAGATATATACCTTATCCACTATGGACCCGTACATTCAATTATTATATTACTAAGCAGTTAATAATTAAATATATAATTAATAACTATTAAATATATTTAATACATTTTGCCATAAACTTCATTTTGTACATCTCAAATAATATACACAATTTTTGCTATTTAATTAATAATACTAAAACAGTCAGCGAAGGTTTAAAACGGTCTTGAGACGTAAATTGCGCATTACATTTAAAGGTACAACTGATGGCGAGCAGTTCAAAATATAACAAAGTATTAAAAAATTCAAACAAAAAACATGAATAGTTTGGAATTGGCTGATATCCCAAGAATCGTATTTTAAATAAATTGCTTGCTGGACATAAATACCAAATTGTCATTTATCTAATTTTGTGTTTTGATTATGGTGTTAACAAATAGACACACGCATGGACCTTTGTCTAAACATTTTTTTTTTCTGGATTCCGATGAATGTCACTATTTATAGCACTATTGAAACCGAAATTATAATATTAATTTAAGTAATTAATAACATAAAGAATTAAAAGGAGATTGTAATCAATAGTTAATAAATCTGAATATATTAAAGTCCCAAGAATGGAAGCCTAGGCAGATTAGATGAGTGATAAGATTACAATTGTCTTGCGAGCAAAGCCTGGCGAGTTCAGCGGGTAGATTCTAATCTTACGATGACGTGCTCAAAAGTTGACCAATGAAAATCGCTCCCTTCGCGTTGCCCACACAACCACGTACAAGGCATTTCACATTCGTCTGGAATCGCGCAGCAAGTTACATATGCAATTTTGTGTGATCTGTACGTAAGCTGACGCGTACACATCATTCGGCGGTCGCTAAAGGGTGACAAAGTTCAAGTATTATAACGTTGCAGTTGAAGTTCAGTTATATTCTATTTAGATATTGTCGGCAGTTCTCTAAAAATCGGAAAGTTTGCAAATAAAGTCAAATGTTTGTTAATTCTTCGTTTGGTTCCACTCGTGCCACCACTCACGCATACCTTGCTGATTGGGACCTCTTGCTAGAGTTAGATACCGGAACACCAAACACAGGGTAGGAGATATCCTGGCGACAAGATCTTCTAGATCTTAAAGGCGACGTCTTTGACCTGCAGCGGGAGAGGATTGTGAATCACTATTTATCACAGCATACTTGTATGAAGAGTGGAAAAATACATGTATAATGGGTCAAGCGCGAGAATTACAGTTTGGAGCAAACGTAGGATTTTTCAGGAAAGCACGAAAAAATGCAAAACTGTCAACTTTATGTGTCAATAGCATACTTCATACTAGTTTATATAAACACATAGCGGAATTTTTCATTTTATTGAAATACACTGTTGTATGGAAATTGTTTAATATGAATCAAGTAAAATGGCCTGTTTTGTACATTGGCTATTTCTCTTGAAATGTAATTGAATAATAATAATAATAATAATAATAATAATAATAATAATAATAATAATAATAATAATAATAATAATAATAATAATAATAATAATAATAATAATAATAATAATAATAATAATAATAATAATAATAATAATAATAATAATAATAATAATAATAATAATAATAATAATAATAATAATAATAATAATAATAATAATAATAATAATAATAATAATAATAATAATAATAATAATAATAATAATAATAATAATAATAATAATAATAATAATAATAATAATAATAATAATAATAATAATAATAATAATAATAAGCTAGTCAAAAGCCAAAACACATTCTCGTAACCTGAAGAAAAGCTTAAAAACCCATTCAGTAAAACGTTCCACGTCATATAATTGCTCATTTCTCAAGTACGGTAGACTTACGTGTAGAATATCACTGTTTAACCTAACAATTCTTCATAACAATATTTACTTTCTTCTTGTAAATAGTCCACCATATCCCTTAAGTCTTTCTTTTTATCTCCAATGAGCCTGTTAATACCTGCATTACAAAGGTGAAAGATGAGAAAATATGATAAACACAGTAACATATTTCTTAAAAATAACGGTTACACCTCAGTTATCTATCTCATCAAATGTTTTCCTTGTCATTACTGTACCAGACTTACGTTTCATTATTTTTAACCATTGAACTTGCGATTGTTTTTCTTAGTATTAAGTGCATTTTCAGCAGCACTCTTGAAGTCATACAAGACCATTTTCCATTCGTTACTACGTACGGATGGTCAAGTCTGGCAGAGATGATTACTTTAACTAGGTCTAGAGGCACCTCTTTGGCTTTCTTTTCTCTATTTGTGCAAAATCATTATCGCAGCTTAAAACTTAGTGTCCAGTACTAAGAAATTTTTGTTCAACTTCATCAATTATCCCTTCTGAAATTAATTAAGGCTATAAAATAATAGCAATTTTTTCTCGCAGCAGTTTTCATTCCAAAGCTTTAATTTTCTCTTATGTGTGGTTTTAGAATGTAGAGCTTTTAGAATAGCTGACAAAATTTCATTTCCGCATTTACCAGTAACTCCTTCGTGCTACAAAAATATACACACAATGTGTCCTTGTCAACATGAATGCCAAAGTTGTGATGAACTGAAAGCTGTCTAGAGTGGTACTTGGTAGGTTAATTGTTGCAGTAGAAGCCATTTGTGAATTTGTGGTGTGATCTTCCTGGCATTTTGGGCTGTTCAGTGATGTAATTCAAGACGTTTTGATTGAGCTCAAGAAACAATGTGGTTGCATTGTGCACCTGCCTACCCCACTATACCTATTATAAAAATAAACATAACTTGACACGTGCGCCATCTGTTGAGATGTATTTGAACAGCTTCCAGAACTTGTATTACATGGCCCGTTATATGCATATTGTTATTGGAAATCCTCCGTTGCCCACTTTGCATAAGAAAACTAAAAAATGGAATTTTTGTCACTTGGTTCGTTATATTTTTTCCATTCTTCATAGAAGCATTTGGCAGAAATGTAACTGGTGTTGCGCAAATATCCATCTTCGAGGTTAAGTTACTATTGATGCTACATTGGGCCAGTCATCTCTAACGGTTTACACGAATCAGAGCAGAATTAATTAGGAAAGATATTTTAAATTCTCAATTTCGCACCGCTTATTGGTTTGTTTTTGTGTCTTAGCATTTGCTCCAAGGCAATCACAGAGAGGATCACCAAAGGCTGAAAAGAAATCAGTTTACTTATTAAATACATTTGGAAACCTGAGCATAGCAATCCAAGGGAGTGGATCACTTTTTTATCCCAAGAGACCACCAATATTTGACATCGCTGTTTTCAATAGGAAGGGCCCCCTTACTATTATTTATTTTTGACATTCATAATTATAGTTTTAATTGGTATATTCACATCAGTTGTCTTCCATTGCTAAAAGGTTTCTAAGTTTGCAAGGAAGAAAGCATGTACCATACAAGCACCATAATAAAATATGAGGTTCAGACGGAAAGAAATGTTTAGTACAGTGTTACAAAATGCATGTATTTCGTTAGCCTACTTTTAGAGAAATAATCCAATTATCTTATGTTCTGTGCCTAAACATACCTACCTAAGTGTTAAGTGATTACTAAACCATTTCGTTACAGATTTAGTTTCTTGATGTTCTGTTTTCAAGTATACATATATGATACACTCATATAGAGTTACAGGTGAACATCTCTTAAAGAAACAAAAAACCAAATGCCAAGAATTTCAAACTTAGGAACAATGGACTTTGCAAATTGTGATATTGAAAATATGTATTTTCATGAGGCCAAGGAGTTCCAACCTCAGGATTTTAAATGAAACCATGGTAATCTTTTTTTGCATATTCTGGTTACTCATAATAAACCAAGAAACCTTAGTTAAAACATTTTTTTCTTTCTAAAATGAATTGAGCTGTTATAGAATGCTTTCATTGAAAACATCTTCGTCAGGAACTCGGGAAGAAAATAAAGTATCAAATGAAAGAACATGGGTATTGTGGTTTCAAAGCCGCTTGAATCCCTAAAATACAACGCCTGCGGAGTTAGTCATGTCAGCATCGTTGGTCGCTAAATGTTTGGTGTGGAATTCTTGATATTCTTGTCATCTGCCCTTGCTTCTTTGAAGACACAATTATTGGTGAATCATGTTACCATTTTCTCAACCATGAATTACCTCCCTTATTGAAGAGAGGAGAAGTGAAATACTAGCAGGATAGCGCACCACCACATTCTACAACACGCACACATGTACTTCTAAATAAGAAATTTGGCTACAGGTGGATTGGACTTGCTGGGCCTATCATCTGACTTCTTCGTTCACCCTTGGATTACTTTTTTGGGAACACATAATACAGAAACGGATGCTTAAGACATCTACAACCAAAGAGAATATGACATTTCCAATACGTGAAGCTTATCACACTATGCTGTTAACATTTCCAAAAGAATTGTCAATTGTTTACATTCTAACAGCATTTAACATAGTAATTTAAAGTGATCTTCTGAGTACTTTTTTATTTATTTGTTTAGTATTGTCACGCATGTGATTGAGAATTACACATTTTGTATTAAGCTATAACATTTTATTAACCTTTCAGCACATTTTAAATGTGTAAGAAATTGAGCTGGCTTCGTAGCGCAGTTGGTAGAGCTTGGCTTTTCTATCCTTCTTCATAGCAACTGGTGGAACCATGTTGCATCATGCAACATGAGAGATGTCTTCAGAATGTTCCAGAACATCCTGTTCACCGATGCGGTGGCATACCAAATATAGTAAAATTCGCCATTACAGTTGCAAGACCCCCATAGAACACTAGACTCGATATAACCGGGCGATTAGAGCGCGCTCGCGGGAGTCAGTTTCAGGAATTGCTGTGCTCTGCCCAGACCAATTTGGTGGCGGTCACCATCCGAAGGGTCAACCATGTTGATTTTATATTGATAATAATAAACAGAAATCATTCAAGTCAAACAGTGTCTTTTGGTTTACCATATGCCTCTCAAAGCTACGTCCCCCAGCTACAACCCCAGTTATGACATATTTGGGGAAGACGCCGGATAGTTGTAACAGTACTACTAATTTATAGTTACTTTCAAGATAGCACTCTATAACAGCTCGACAACTCATTTTAGAAAAAAAGAAAGAGCTTTAACAAACGTTGCTTAGTTTACTGTGTTTCAAAATGCCAAGGTTAGACCCAACGAGTATAATTTCCATATCACAATTTGGAAGGCCCCTTGTTTCTATAAGATTTGAAATACTTGGCATTTTTTCTCTGCGTTTAAGAGATATTCACCTGCAACACCTTATATGGGCCACTTTGTATAATTATGTGCTTCCTCCTCAACAGCACCACCCCCACTGCCTGGGCCGGGATATCGCCTAGTTCCTGGAATGGGATACCACAAGTTCCATGACAAGTCGGCAGTTTGGGAAGATGCAAGAAAAATCTGTGCTCTTGAAGGAGCCCATTTAGCCATCATTAACTCAAACGAAGAATCAGCAGTCCTGCGTGATCTTTTCGGGGAACACCCCTCCCTAAAGGATGTCATGTATAACGACTACCTTTTCATTGGTTTTCATGACATGCAGGAGGAAGGTCGCTACACTACTATCTTTGGTAAGCCTTTATTTTAATCGTCTATTAAAAGAAAAGTTTAAGAAGTGAATTCTAATGGTATAATTACATTGAAGAAGAAAGATGCTCTTCTGATATTTCAATTTCCTATACTGCTAAATAAATTACAGGTTTCCTGCAAGACATTTTAGTCTTAAACCAATAAAAAATGAAAACATTAAAATCGAAAAAGAAAGTTTCAAAACAAATTTTAGAACAAGTCTAAATATACAGGATGTTAACAAAAGCAAGCAGGGGGTGCACTCAGCCTCGTTAGGTCTCGGGGGGACCAATTGAGGAGCTACTTGATAGAGAAGTAGCGGCCCCAGGTCTAGAAGACCGCATAACCGGCCGGGAGGGCTCGGGGCGCTGACCACGTCCCACCCTCCAATACTGCACCTCACCAATGACGCCTGTAGTGGGCAGAGGTGGGGGACGCAGCGGCTGGGCGGTAGGCCTTGGCCCCTTGTGGGCTGTCGCGCCGGGGTTTAGTTGACAAAAGCAAAGTGGTGGTATCCATCAAACAAGACAAATCTATATAAGAAGCGTTGGTCCTTGAAGCCGCAATGTGCTCCAGGTAGGCGAGGCCGTTTGAATAAAAAATGCCTCACACCGCCGGATGATCGGTTGTTTTAGGGATCAGTGAAGCTTGTAACTTGACAATGTCTGTAATTTCCCCGCCACGAGCACAGAGATTCCTCTCCCAGGGTATGCGTGGATTGCTGTTTAGAAAGGATGACAATGATGAGTGTTTCCAATACTTTAAATGAGAAATTGCCGGCCGAACATTATAAAACAACTTATAGTTTGTTCTCCAGCTCATGGTCCCTGAAGGAGTGCAGCGAGCCAGCTGGACCCGTGCTTCTAGTCGCTGTTACGATAGTAGTGCCAACTTTGGAATGTGTATTCTTTGTAGATTAAACCCCAGAAGTGTCTCAAAATAGCGGAAATTTAATGTTATTTTCAATTCATGGAGTAATTTAGCTTATGAAACTTAAAACGATACTTTCAACTGCTCCGTCTTTCTCCCACTCATCATTTTCTTCGAAACCTCTGTCAGTTTGTTTAGGTCTCAAGTGCTATATCCTCGATGTCTGAAAGGATAAGTCACCTGTTACATTTCTTGACGTATTCGTCTTACCTTGGCCATACGTAGTTCTATGGGACTGAGATCACATATGTATGGGGACAAGCAAACGACAGTGTGACCCAACAAAACCAAAAATGGGTCTGCTTTAAAAACCTCTTTGGGTTTGTTTCAATCACTCTATAAAGATCTGTTTTATGCACAGAACTATCTAAACCCCTTTGCTCTGCAACCACAATATCACAGCAGATTTCACAGCACCCCTGACAGGGTAGTCTACCTCTATACTACGTTTTTCCGACATAAAAATAGTAACTCGTACGATGCTACATCAAAATTAAGAGAAATTAGCAACACATAAATATAGCGCGAGTGACGGAGGTAAGCTAGCAACGTAAACAGCAGAACAACGTTTGCGCGGAAACTTACAAAACTCGGGTTACACTACGTGGAATGTCTCACCTCTCCCCTTCATTCCCCTAAGGCCATGAGCTGGTAAAGAGACAATACCAGCCAATCAAAACTGGGCTCGTATACCGGGTGCAAGGGAAGTCATTACAATAATTTAAACCTGTGGTAAATCTCGGTATTTGGAACACATTTAGTATCGTACGTTTTTGTCTCCGACCATATTCTACAGAGATACTTTAGTTTTATCGAAAACAATCTGTCAACACTACAGATTGTGTGGGTGGTTACTTTCCCTAGCTCCGTACATAAACAAACAGCGTAACGGTGCGTTTTGAAAACAAACTCATACCCTGCACTGTCTCGTGTTTACTGTGGCAGTGTAGGACAATCACAAGCGTAAGCTCCCAAAACATTACCGAAAGCGAAAGTTGTTTGCATCTACAAACCAGCTCAATTCCCTGACCAACCTCAACGCGTCATCTCTGAAGCAGCAGCTCAGAGTATTCCTTCACGTATTTTAAGTGATTAATTATTGCGAAACGCTATGTGATGTGCCACAATTACTACCGAAGTTATGTCAGAAATAAGTTACTCTGCGCATCTTACAAGTAAAAAATTGTTGTTTTTGCTCATTCTTGTGAAATTATGCATCCAACTTGAATAAAAAAATTATGTTTTCGAAATCGGCTGACCAAAGAACAAAATGCCATTCGACTTTTTTGTTTGTAATGCTTCTATGAAGCACATATTAGAAGAAATGTTATGACTTCCCTTCCATCCTGTGTATATATTTAGTAGAATATGCTTCACGACGTAATAAATTCGCGGCAGTTGGTATCAATCTATTCCACACGCTATCGCATTCAGGGCTCGAAGAACAACGAAGCGGGCTTTGTGTGAACCAACATATGCTATCTTTCCCTTCCTCCTTAAAATCGTTTTAACTCTTACCTACCAATGCCATATTGTAACATCATTTCTGCATTGTTCAAAGTCTCTCAATTTTTACCTTTGCTCAGTATATAAAATTCCTGGAAAAATCTGGTCTTTTACGGTTTACCGCTTATGCAAAGGTCAAGAGTAAAGAGGGCTATATGAACTATAGCCAGAAAATTCAAGATATACTTTCATTTGCCACAGAAACGTCTTAAACCTATGGAATTTTAATCAAAATCGTTTGAGCCATTTATGAGAAAATAAAAATTTTCCAAGTAAAGAGTAGTTTAGAGTAGTGGAATTTTCTTCAAAATCTTCGTGTTGCATTCTGAAAGATATTAAGCTTAAACACTAATTTTTGTTTTTAATCGACTTTTCGTTTTGGGTTGTGCTGGTCACACACACACACACACACACACACACACACACACACACACACACACACACACACACACACACACATATGCACGCACACACAGACACGATACACGGATCTTTTTCTAAAAAGTATTTTTTCTGATTCAGTGTGTCTCTAAACATACGAGTACACAAGGGTGGAAGGGAAGTACCTAATTGCATTCCTTCTAATATATGCTTCATAGAAGCATTAAAAACAAAAATGTCTAATAGTATTTTGTCCATTGATCAGCCGGTTTCGAAAAAATAAATGGTTTTTGATCCAAATTGGATGCGTAATTCCACAAGAATGTACGAAGATAACAGTTTGTTATTTCTAAGATGCGTAGAGTAACTTATTTCTGACATAGCTTCGTTAGTAATTATGAGACATCATACAGGGTTTCGAAAGAATTAATCACTTAAAAGACGCGAAGGAATACTACGAGCCGCTCCTAAAGAGATGTAGCATGTCCACAACGTTGCGTTGAGGTTGATCAGGGAATTGACCTGGTTTGTGGGTGTAAACATGCTGGGCACTTTCACTTTCGCCCTAATGCTTTGGGAACTAACGCTTGTGATGGGCCTACGCCCGCACAGTAAACAGAGAAGGACAAGGCAGGGCATGGGTTTGTTTTCAAGACGCACCGTTACGCTGTTTGTTTATGTACTCAGCTAGGGAAAGTGATCACCCACGCAATCTGCAGTGTTGCCAGCTTCTTTTCAGCAAAACTAAAATATCTCCGTAGGAAATGGTCAGAGACAAGAACGTAAGATACAAAATGTGTTCCAAGTACCGAAATCCATCACTGGTTTAAATTAATGTAGTGACTTCCCATCCACCCGGTATTTCCGGTGAAATCTGTGCACCAAATTTTGAGTCGAAATACAATACTTACCCAGCTATACGTAATAGAGAAAGTAAAAATGCCGTTCTGAACAACTGATACACTTGACTTAGTCCTTTCCTTCCCTATGGTTACTCCCAAATTCAACATTGAATCCATTCTACACTAAGCAACTGAAACGTCGCAACTAATTGCAAAGTAATTCTCAAACTAATCTTACTATGCTAGAGAAAGGTATCAGAACACGCACTGTTATGGCAAACTACGGAGCTCTAATATAACTCAATTTTTTTTAATTCCTTGCAACGTAACGTGGTAGAAAAATAAAAATGAATTAATTGCTTTAGTAGATTAACAATGTAGCTATGGCTGTCCTCAAACAATGAGAAATGTTGTTTTGGTGCTAATTGTGAATATTAATAGATGCTAACACAGCTAATATCTCTGTTTGTGCAGGTGAACCTTTGAATAGCACAGGATTCATGTTGTGGTCTGGAGGACAGCCAGATAACGCCGGTGGTATTCCTGGAGAAGACTGTGGTTCTATTCACAGAAATGGGAGATTAAATGATCTTATCTGTACTCGCAAGCACGCCTTCATTTGTGAGCGGGAGCTCTTCTGATAACTTGGAAACAGACCTATAATTATGTACTAAAACTCTCAGTTATAGATGTTACATTGTTTTACTGCCCTTGGTGTTACATCTCCTACGATATTTTGACACAATGCATTTTCTATGAATGTAAGTGCAAGAAATTAATAAATAATATATATGTTGTGTTATTGATATTTTCTGTTATGTAAGATATAGCCTACATTAGGGCCTCTAAGGTTGCGTGCACCGGTGCATTGCACGGTGCAAGGTGCAAAGTACGATTACGAAAAGTTTACCTTGGTGCTAACTTTCAATCGCTCTCTGCTTGCTCCCTGTGCCACCTCCCTCTTCTTCACTTTCGGCGCTGCGTAATATTTACGTGCGATGTGTAGTGTTAAGCTGGTTAACTTGGTTTTTAATATCAAATCTGGTGTTTTGTTTTAATGCTCTAGAATGCACTGGTGCAAACCTCATGTTTGGATGATGAAAGCTCTTCTCCAAGATGTGGGAACCTGTTTAATTCTTTCTCTTTAGCATTCCCTATAATTTCACATTACCTTTCTTCGTGCACTCCATTATAGTATCTTTTAACAGATGATTTTCTCACTCTTGTAATTATTGTGCCAGAGATGAGCTATTCGGCTTCATGATCACGAATTAAAAACAAAAAGAAATAGACTTTTTCCGTTATTTACGTTCTTTGGAACAGATTGCTCCATTATCACGTAGCGGTACGCACCTTAAGCAAGCCTTTTAACAACCGAGGATTCTTCTATTGTTTGTTCTGCAAAGTGCGAGTTGGACCGAGGTTAACCGAGTCACCATTATGCGTGGTACAAATAAGCTCTGCACCATGGAGGTGGAGGGTTCATTTTCCCGAGAAAGGTCCATTGGCACAGGAGTTCCCGAGGGCAGTGTACTGTCACCGGCACTCTTTAACGCTTACATGGCCGATCTCCCAACGCACCCCAACACCCACATCTGTCAGTATGCGGACGATCTCATGATCTTCGCAACTAACAAGAACCCGCGCTACAGCTACCGTCAAGTACAAGCCCACCTCTGTGCCATCAGTAGATGGTGCGAGAACTGGCGCATGTCTATTAACCCGGAGAAAAGCTCTGCGATTCTCCTGGCCAACACGCTGGCAAACCGGCTCCCGCAGGACCTCGTGCTTCGGCGCCGTCGGATCCCCTGGGTCACTACGGCGAAGTATCTCGGGGTCACGTTGGACCGGCGGCTAACGTATAGGCATCACGTCAGGGGCAAAGTACTACAAGGTCACGCAGCCCTCCGGCAGTTGTATCCCATCCTCAGCTCCAAAACCATGACCATTCGCCTGAAGCTCCAGCTGTATCGTGCGATCACCCCGCCTCTGGTCCTGTACGGATGTGAGATCTGGGGAGTGGTGGCAAAGTCCACCTTCATCAGACTCCAGACGTTGCAGAATCGGGCATTAAGGATGATCTACGACACTGGTTGGAGATTTCCTGCCCACATCCTTCAAGGAACATTCCGGCATCCCGTACATTGTCGACGTGATTAAAACCCGCGCTTGAACAATGTACAACAAATTCCAGAACCAAACTAATCCACTGGTGAACACTCTGGGACAATATGACCAGAGAGAGCCGCGCCGACTACCATCTAAAAAATTGCCGAAGGACATCTTAAGTCCAACGGCCTAATTTTGGAAGATGGGAAAGGCAAAATTAATATCTGTACTTGAAACAGAGTAGAACGCCTAACTCAGATCACCTCTCAGTGAGTGACTGACGGCCAGAACCTGGAGGGGATTAGCGCGTCACCTGATTGACTAACCAGCCAATCAGCATGTACGGACACTGCCCGCTCATGGACCAATCCCTACCAACCATCCATCTTGCCCCTATAAATACCCCTGATTCCACTAAACATTCCCAGATTATTAAATCCCTGTAGACCAAAACATCATACTATCGCGCAGGTTAAGCCGTATAACGGCTAGGTACTGCGGTAAAGACACTCGGGTGGGGGAATAGCTTCCCCACTCGACTCGAACTGCCTCTGGAGCCTCTTTGCACCCGGTTCGATTTTAAGCTTTGAGAGGCCCCGGTCCATATGGTAAATGTTATTTATAAGAAACTCGCGGACTACGAGTCGCGTCAATGAAATAAAATTCAAGTTTTGAACCATGGTGTATACAATGACCGAAAACTTTGTTTTACTTCTTTCTTCTTCTTCTTCTTCTTCTTCTTCTTCTTCTTCTTCTTCTTCTTTTCGCTGACGTAGCTGATGCCCTGTGCAATGTTAATAGAAAGCCCTTCCGTCCCTTATGTGTAACATTGTTTTAATAAAATCTCATAAACTCAGCTTGAATAGTAGGGCTGTATGAGCCACACCACAATATGTATGATTGATTTCATTTTATTTTCACTTCCTCCAGAACTAACAGAAAATGCGCTTCTAGATTTCAAGCCGCTGAACATAAAATAAGTAAATTCATCTTAAAACTGTTGCTATTCGAAAGCAAATGATAATATGCATCTTCTCTTACTTTCTGTACTCACATCTACGTTATTAAGATTCTTAAAATCCTTCAAGTCAATGTGTTTTATTAATGTTCCTTAAAGCAGATGAAAAGATAGTCTGAGTAGAACATTTTGAGCAATTGTATTTTCTGTTACCAATATAATGGACTACACATTTTCTCATTTACCTGCAGCACAAAATCATCATAAGGACTCTCCTCTTGTATCAATATAATCAGAATGTTTTACAAAAACAATTATGTAACACGTTATTTCGAGTTCAATTTTTCTCTTCCTTTAAAACGCTTCAAACATAATTAAAATTAAAACAAAGCAGGAGTTGAACAAGCACATTATATTTATAAACGATGTTCAAAGTCCCAACTTTAGACTTGGGAGCACAGTTGATATAATAGTAAAAAATTGACGAGTTCTTTAAATACATTTGGCATCTCATTAATATCATCTACACTACAATGATCCTGGTCATTAGCTCCTCTTTACTATTAACCTATCTCTTACGCGAGAGTCTGAACATCTCCCCAAAAGAAGAAAATCCACAGTGTTGAACTCTAAGGAAATTGCTGGCCACTACATTAGTGCTACTCGACCGATCCAGCGATCAGGATACGTTGCACTTAGCAAATCCCTTAAATTATCGGAATAATGCGTAGGTCCCCTATCGCCTTCAAACATTATCTGGTATAGTCCTAAAGGAACATTCTCCAGAAATTCTGGTAAAGTATGTTGTGAAAGTTGTAGGTAAATATGACCCGTCAAAAGTGAAGGTAATAAAGAGGACCGTTTGAGTGTGTCATTCACAAGTCCAGACCAAATGTTCACTGCAAACTGGTGTTGGTAACTTGTAACTCTGATAGTAGGAAGATTTCCTTTAGACAAATGTGAGTGTTGTGTGTTAAACATGCTCTCTCGTGTAAAAAGCCTTCTCGTCCGTCCACGATATGGCTGCAGGAAATCTTGGTTGATCAGTAGGTTTATGAAGAAACCACTGAACGAACTGTAGTCGGAGTGGAAAATCATCAGGCTCCAGTGTTGGAACTCCGGCGAGATAAGGATGCAATTGCAGTAATCGAAGACTGTGTTGTATGCATTGCATGGGCTATTGCCCTTGTGCTTGTTAACAGAGAATTACAAGCCTGGCCAAGAACTTCCTCAAGTCACTGTTCCTATATTTCTTTGGGGTCCCTAGCACTGCGCTTGTTTTTGCGAAGTTCCTATTCTCGCAGGAGAAGAAAAGACCCTGTAATGAGCAAATGTCTCCTTGGGTAAAGCTCCGCATAAAGGTGTCCTGCTCTTTTAGCATTTCCCCAAGGACAACCGTAAACGTAATACATCTCTCCTAGTTCTGCTTAAGTGAAGTGGAACGTTTTCATAATATGCTGAAAAAGTGAAAGTATTTGCAATGAATGGAGCAACTTAGTCTATGTTGATAGCTGAGATCAATAGCCGGAATTACAAGGTCACAGAGTGCTGTATAACATGCGACGGAATCCCCTTACCATTTATGGGGCTCAATGACCTTGTCGACAGGTCCTTAAACTTCACTCACTCACTCTTACCATTTAAGTAACAAAGTGCGCGTTTTAGGTTAATGTTAATATAAACAATGTCAAAACACAACACGAGCAACATTCCAAAATACAAAGAAAACTAAACGTAAGTGATATTTCGTTGCCGAAGAAGGAACAAGGATTTGTATGGCAGAATTTCATCTAGCCCGACTTGGAGGTTGAAAAACTTTAATGTCCTCTAGCTCGATAATAAGATGTTTACAGACATACATTCTCGGTGAGAAAATAGCCAAGTATAACCCATGGATTACGCCTTAAAATTATTCAATCTTCTTCTGGCTCAGCCTGCATATTATCTGCAAAGCGCTCCTCGTTGTACGTATTCTGCATCTCATTGCTATGAGGGGATACATAGAGCGTTAGGTAGGGAGGTACAAACTACAGGCGGTGCTCACTAATGCTAGGGAATGTATTCTGTTCTAGGGTGGATCGCTGAGGCCCATTCTTACTATATACGCCATCACAGGTGATACTTGGTATTAAAACATAGCCCGTAATATCCCTTGGGGCAAGGGCCTCCTACCAAGGTTCAAGGTTCAAGAGTACTCACAAGTTAAGCTCCTGTAAGTTCATTTTCCTGTAGGTTAAATTCTATTTATTATTTATTTATGCCAACAGACTTACTCTTGGTGTTATTTTTTAAACACACAAGCACACACCTTATATAGTAGGTAAAGAATACTACAAATCTTCGATAGTTTTGTTTACCATTCACTTTTAAAAGTTCGCCAAATTCTAAATATTTGAAAACTTGCTTAGAAACTAGAGATTAGTTAAAATTTAATTTAAATTTAACACAATTTGTTTCCACCTCATTCTGTCTCGTGCTACACCGTCCAATGATTTCCAAATACTTCACTCACTTCATAAATTCTTGGGACCATCTCTGTCGTGGACGTCCTCTGCTTCTTTTTCCAAGCCTAGCATACCACGTCGTTGTGGCATAGGCCCATATGCTTTGAGACTTCCTGGCCTAGTGTCCTTCCCATTGCCCTTTAAGAGTTCTTGCTCTGGTGGTCGCATCCTCCATTCCACTCTTTCTTCGTACTTTGTCCTTGAGTCTGATCTTCCTTTCCATTTTCCACTGGCAGACCTGTATCATCTGTTTTCTTGTAAATCTCCAATTCTGACGGCCATAGAGGAGAACTGGGATGACGCGTTTGCAAATTTTCAATTTTTGTTGCAAGGCTAACCCTTTTTTCCATTAGAATAAATTTTAAACTCCAAAATTTTCCTCGGTCAAGTCTTATTCTTCTTTGGTGCATGCTAGTTGTTTGTACCAGATATACGAGATGTATGCGCTGCAACACTGGTTTGGCGTACCCTCAATTAGAATTGGTATCTCTCTTGATTTCTCGGTTACATCTGCAGTTCTGCTGATATTACACGAAACAAACTATTTGGAAAAGGACCATTCGAGGCATGAAGACCGATTATGAAGTCTGAGAAAAACCTGGAAGAAAACCTTTGACAGGTTTCTGGTTCCCTGGTTTCCGAATGCGAGCCTCACACCGCGGAGCCCCTCGCTTAGTCCGGGGTTATGTATGGAAGTGCACGGTTGCGTTACACGGTATTAATTTATATTTGTGCCTTAGCTTTCCAATTTAAGACGTCACTCTTTGAAGCGAGTGTACGGTTACCTAGAACTGCAACTCCGCTTTGTGCCATCTAACAATGTATAGTTGTGGAATTTCTATCAACTTCAGCAGTCTGAATCAGCGGCTGGTATCTGCATTTTTCAGTTGGAGCTACCCTCCAGCGACTGTTTGCTGAATTTACACGATTATACCATGAAAGTGTCCGTTGAATCTGTAAGTATGATAAAACAGAGCTTTGAGTACGATGCAGGATATTGTTGCTAGAAGAGTGCAATATGAAACACAATCCGTCAGCAAGTCTACATGTTGGAATGCTATTTTTGAACCGGATTGCTGAATGAAGTGGGATATCAGTACGATATGAACTGCTACATTGATGATTTTCTGGACAGGTATGATGAATTCCAAGAGACAGCTTGCGGAATTCTAAGATAAATGTTGAACGGTAACCACGATTATTTTACGGTACTTTATGGCATGGCGTACTGAACTACACACAGATATATCACAGCTATTTTGTATCTTTGATATGGTTAACCAAAATAAGTTCATTTTTTACTTTCAAATCTGTCTCAGTTTGGAAGAAGATCAAATCCTTAATTAAAAACGTGCCGCTCTAAACAAACTTAACTTTCTATGTAATGCATATTTCTTGAAATCTCTGCAGGCTTTACTCCCAAATGTTTGTACAACTTTACCGATACTAGCAAGGTACTGCCCTAATATAGGCGCACATGCCCTTAAGTTCTCAATTTCGCTGTCAGAAAGTCTTCCAGTAAGCAACTGGAATAAACTAACGTGACATCTATGAGAAGCTTCGCAAACGCCAACGTAGGCCTCGATAGCACCTACAACATTCGACCTGGGTAATCTCAATGTAGTTATTCAACTTGTTGCAACTAGAGGCTCGCCAGGCAGTGGTGACGTCATATGAAGAGACAAATAGATATGAACGCGCGCACGTAGTGAAATATTTGTTTCGAATCAGAGAAAATGCTGGAAAAGCAACCGGAAATTTATGTGTGAAAGTTCACCAAAAATTCTGCAAAATGAAATTATCATTTTATAATAAGATAATGTGAATTTTGAACCTTCAGAAATAGTGCCGCTTTGGCACTTGGCCTATTTGAACCACCAATTAAATGAAGCTATAAATATAAGGAAGTTGCCTATTAATAGTTAATTTCCATTGTCAAAATGACTTATTATAATCTTTTATTAATTTGTTTAAAAATGTGTGTAAAATTTCTGAAATGTGTATTAATAAACTGACTACATCTACATTTTTAAATGCTTAATGCTCCAATTTTGAGAGATTATTAAGCTTTGAAAAATCAAGAATTTTGGAGGTTGCGAAAAGTAATTTCTCTACAATAATGTGAGGTTAAAATAAAAAGAAAAGGTCCCATATAATAGATAGTATTGGACTGTTTTTGTAACACACTGAAGAGTAGAAACCTCAAGCGACAAACAAAGGCGCTCGTGTTTTAAACAAGGGGATGTAGCAGCAGGTATATACGCTCAAGGCCGGCTGCTAGAAAAGCTATTCCATTCCCCAAAGCGCATTTTGACGAAACAGACAACCGCGAAGCGATTACCTCTTTTACAGAAACATATGGACAAAATTATATGTAAATTTCCACGTTTAGATTCATTTTCGACTGGCATTTCTGAACAAACACTTCGAATTAAGAAAAATTAAAGACAATTTCGAGTTGCCAAAGTTCGAATTATCCAATTATCCACCGTATTTATTATTCCTGATTAAGTGGACGACTGTTTAACCACAAGCTGACTCAAAGCCAACAAAACTACAAACGTTTATCTTTTAAAAAAGCAATAAACGAGATGACATAAAAATGTATCCAGATAAAAATATTTTTTTTTTTTTTTTTTTTTTTTTGAGGAACCACAGGATATTTTAGGTTTAGTGTCAATCACGTGTTCTATTTCTATAGTTGGGTTCTGTTGAGAAAGTGGAAAGTAATATGGGTCTGTCATTTGCCCGGCATCTGTTTAATGGCCAAAGGCATTTATGCAGTGATCACTGAAAGCCATATGGGCGGGAAGTTCACACACATGCTCTTATATATAAAGAAAGAAGATCAGAATTGACCACAGTCTCAGAGAGCTGACAGATGGAAGAAGCTGTTCCTTATAAGGTACGAGTAAATTATTTGATGCGAAACAAACGTTTTGAAGAAAATTCCTTCACCCTAAACTACACTTTACACGGAACCTTTTTGAAAAAATATTTATTTTCTCGAAAATGAGTCTAACAATTTTGATTAAAGTGCCACATGTTTAAGGTATTTTTATGGAAAATGAAATGTATATTTTTAATTTTCTGGCTACAGCCCACGTAATCCTGTTTGCTCTTGATGACTTTTGCATAACTGGTGAACCGTAAGAGATAGACCAAATTTTACTCTACAAAACATGTAGAGGTGGTTAAAATAATTTATGTACAAAGGAACTTTTTGTGGAGTGAGCCATTTCGGAGATGTTCCTTGTAATTTGTGTGAGTGGCGACCAGCTTTAAAAGATTTGACTATCGCTCTAAGCGTACCTACTGTAGGCCATAACAAGGTATTTGATTTTCTCGATACAGCTATAAAGAATTAGTAAGTATACTGATTATTTTATGACATACGTATATACATATTTATGTTTGCTTCACTTTAGAAGACATACTAGATTGTGGAAATATTACTAGTAAGAAAGTTTTTATATCCTGGAATAATTAATTACGATTTATTGAAACATATACATTGTAGTACTGGTTTCAAAATGGCGATGTTTATGTTGTTAACACATCTCATAACCTTATTTTTTGATAGAATAGACGTAATTGTCATTGACAGGCAACAAAATAGTGGATTAATTCTTTCCCTACAATCCGATTTAAAAAAAAATAATGAGGTTGATACGGAAAAAAAAAAACTAAATTATGAGCCTTGCATTCCTTATTTAAGGGACAAATACAAAATTTCAAATTTGAGAGCGATTGGTCTACTTATTGGTGCTCGTACAGTGATTACTAAATTTAGTGTTAATCTCTTCCGACGTATTGAATTGCAATTAAGTGCTTTAGAAGAAGCTTGTAAATTATCTGTGATTCTTTGTACATTTTACACAATTATCCATTATACTACTCTAAATTAAATAAATAATTACAAAATGGTTAGCTGCCCTATTTACAAATTATATAATAATTTTGTGCATTATTACACTTTATCAAATATTTTTGCATTATACGCTTTTTGTTCTTAATCATTCAGATTCAAAATTCTTTTTGTAGACATTATTAGCCGGCGTGTCTTTATTACAACGCTAAAGTAGCACAGCTATCCAACCGTTGGATTTTCCCCAAGCACCTACAAGAATACTGGCAATAATTTCTGCAAATGTTATCTCAACTGACATGAAGAACATAGAGGAATAAGTGTTTGGACGAATAATTAGTACAAGGGTAGAGAAAGTCATGTGAGTGTAATATATACATTAAATATTTTTTGCATTGTCTTAATACATTGCCTTATAGGACCAAGAAAAACCTTTGAATTAACGACAATTTCGAACTATAAACATTCAAATTCTCCGTGTTCCACGGCATTTCAGGATATGGAGAGGTACAGAAGTTAATTCCTGATGTTCTACTAAGGTGGTTTTTCAGGATAATAACACATTTTAAGGCAAGGAATGGTAGTTGTTGAAAATTCAATATTTGTATTGTCATTTTCTGCCGCTGGGAATTGGTTTTCGAGATTCTTTCTATCCCCTTAATCAGACATTTCTCCCTCTATGTCTTTGGCCGTACTGAATTGCATTTCTTTAATGATTGTGTGCCGTTAATATCTTCTTTATCCTCACACATTCCAGTTTTACTTATTTTGCCTAGTTCTTAAGTACTTCCTATGCATCCGTATTTCCTGACTGCAATTGCGTCCCAATAAAAAATATCCAGCCATGGACCATAAAAGTAAACTTCTGTCGATTCAGTTGTTATTTTCTGCTTCCTGTTTTGGGCTCATGTTCCATGTGATTATAGAAGCAGAGGGACTGCCATTGTCTTAAAAAGATCTGATGCGTTGCACTCATATGACTTTTCTACTCTTATACTAATTATTATTACAAATTCGTATTATTATAAATTTCTAGAAATTATCTTACTGCTAATTTTCTTGTAGGTCCAAGGGTAACATGGCAATACAGTAGGCTTTGAGCCATAGTCAATTTTTTTAAAGCTGTTAGGTATATAAATGCTTTGAAAGTTCGTTCTCTTTGGACGCCCAAGGGATAGAAAAGTTAATAACAATCTTTCCTTTGAGAAAAGTAAGTATTGTAAAACACACACAAATAACAATGAATACCTCCGAAATGATTCACTCCACAAAAGAATGTACTTTGGCATATCAATATTGTAATTTCTTCGACGACCATATTGCTTCTAATGTGTTCTTTACCTTCAAACACTAAAACATTCAGATGTTTGAACTTTTCAGATTGAAATTTTTCAATCATTAATCTAATATTTTTACTTTAATTTATAAGCTACCTTTTGATTTTGCAACTATTGGTTGATCGTCAGTATATAACAGTGTTCATAGCTTGCTCATTAATTTTAAGTGCTTATTAAAACTACATATTCAGTCAATTACAGGTTACATCGTCGATATAATTATCTTTGTTTAGCTGTTTCTATAGTGAGAGAACTAATATTACTCATTAAGACTGCTTTTATGGTAGTTGCTGTATGGAGATCCCTTAATATGAATATTATATGTTACAGTACTGCTTTTGTCATCATTGCGTCCTATAGTACCTACATTGAATTGAACACATCCAAAAGCTTTCTCACAATCTATAACCGTGAATGTGTTTCTAATTTGCGTTTTCGTCTCTTTTTTATTAACTGTTGTAAAGCATGTACACAATCAATAGGTACAGAGTTTTTCTCCCTCAATCGGCTTTGATTTTGTAGATCAAAGAATTCATTATAATATTTAAAGGTCACAGTAATGTTTTGGCAATTATTTCATACCACGAAGACCATCTCATATCCCTGAAGCACAAAAACTTAATGTCCTTTATAAAATATTGGTTCGATTACTATTGTTAACATTTTTTTAGAATACGTTTAGTCGTTCCAGCTCATTTTGAGGAATTTTTAAAATAGCATGGGTCTAAGTAGTCAGTTGCTTAGAATAGTTTTATTTTATTTTTTTCTCTTCTTTAGCGGGGATGGTGGAAAGATTATGAATGAATCCATAAACATACTGTTTTCCTGCTGACAACAGTGATTTGAAATAAGGTGTTTTAACTATCGATCTTTTCTGGTCGATATATGCTTGAACCTTCATAATACATTATCGCGGTTTGATCATGATGCCACAACTCTTCACTTTGGAATTAACTGTGGATTCCTACAGAGATGGAGGGACCGATGTAGCACAACTGAATTGTGTTCAGGTAGAGCTAAATTTCCTACTCGACTTTTGGTGGAACCATTCGGAGTTTCTGGTATACAATGGAATTTTCAGATAATCAGCTTGTCTTCGTAGTTGTACTAAATTTGATCCACAGGTTTGAAGCGAGGTTAGTGATCGGCAAATCGAACCATGATAGTATCATAATCGTCGTTTGAAGACCGGGAAGTTGCATAGATAAGCCTATAACAAATGAAACAAATTCTTTACTTCTTCGATGGTATTGATATTGGGATACTTAACAACCAATGAACATTTGTTCAAAAATTGTGTCCTCAAACCAAATTATTACTACACTTTTAAACATTTAAGGTGTTGATTTGAAAGTGGAACGTATAGCATGGAAACATTGTCCAATCTGTCCTCCAGAGTCCAAGAATACCTATGTTAATGAGCATGTTTGAATATAGTGTATTTTAAATGTGTGGAGTAATTTAGAAATTTTCTTCCTTAGAGAACAAAATGATGCATACATATTGCTTCATGCTTGTGAGTACGGGAATACTCTTCCTTGAAGTAATTGGATCCGAAATGTGTGAGTTACCGAAGTTGTCTGGAACAACAAGGGTTTCCCTCAGCAGTCAGCGGAATCGGACAGGGCATTGGCTGGCACAGGTGAGACGTTTCAACTGCAGAATTAAGAACGACTTTTCATTAACGTTAACCGGCCAATGAATTTGTGATCAGTTCTCCCGACACAGTCACCGGTATTAAAAAACAAGAACTTATTAATTATTTCTAATAGTTCTTCCTATTAATTATTCGAAAGTAAAAATATTTTCAAACTGTAAATATCTGGGTAATCTCAATCAATTTATGATGAAACTCCAAAGGAATATATATGTTTATAGTTTGGGCCATGCCTTGTTTACATTTGCTATTTTGGCCGTCGTGCCGCTGAATTACTGCTGAACTTTTGTGAACCTAGGTCGAAGCAAACTAGTGTTTGGTCAGTATTGTATGTATGCTAGCTTGAGTTCTTGGTCCTGCCTTCTAAGTTGGAAGTGGTACCTTTCTCTTTCACAAGCAAAATTACAAGCACTTCTATACAGTTGCTAAGTTAAGGAGCAATCAGCATTTATTTCAGAATTATTTAAATGAAGAAACATGTGTTGAAGATTTTATTAACAGGTCTGATGGAGCACCCATATGAGTTTCTCTCTGAATTATTGTACAAACTATTCCTAAAACATTTTTCGTTTACCTACTTCATTTTAATCGAGATACACATGTGTAGAAACGACTTTATTACACGTTTCCTTGTAAGTACAATTAGAAGAGCATTATAGAATAGGCGATAGTCAATTTTTTTAAAAACCGATTGTTAAGTCCTGACTTTGACATTCCATCCTAATTGCATGGCCGGGACGCAGAAAAGAAAAGGGACACAGAACTTACCATTTGAGAAAAGCGGTGAAGAAACGTTAAAATAGCAAGGGATATCTCGGAAGTTGTTTACTGCAAAAAGATTGTGTGAGATAAATTGTGTTTTAACAAGATTTACATTTTTGAGCAATAATACCTTGTCCATCTCGAACGGATTGCCAGTCATGCAGAAGTTGCCTAGAATGAAGAGGACTTTCGTGGACACTCCGGAAAAATTCAAGATATACATTTTTAATTTTTTATCGGCTACATTTTGAGCCAAACTTTACACTTACATTCGTCCTTGGGTTCATGGAACTTCTCTGTCATGCTTATTCGCTGATGGAACCGAATCTCATCATGGTGTGTCGCAGGTCATATCTGGGTCTCTTCCAATCCCTGTAGACCATCACATCCGTGGTGAAGAAACCCGGCCACATCTCTTGCAATTACTCCTTGTAGGCAGCAGCATGTCTAAATGTAGTTCTTCTGTGAAGAATTGTTCCTTTGCCAGCACCTAAGTGAGTCGTTAAGGTGTATGGTTTGACAGTGTTCTTTTGAGAACACAGCCTTGACTTTCTATACACATTGTGTGCTATTCTATTATTTTTTTCACTTTACATAATCAAAATCGTTAGAGCCATTTTCAATGCCATTTCGAAAATTTTGCATAAAAAGGGCAATTTGGGAGAGGGTTCTTGAAATTCTTTGTGTGGCATCCTTGGAAAATGTTGAACCTAAGCATAGCAAGTATACCAACCTTTCGTTTATGACTTAAGCTGTTCACAGCACAGCCCACCCCCACATACACACACCTACCACTTTTCTAAAAATGCCTTCTTTTTATTCAGAGAGTATCAAAACATATTACCGGTGAAATCTCGGTAGTGAACTTTTGGGTGGAAAACAATACTTTCTCTACATGCTATATATAGTAGATAAAACCTGTGTTTATTGCACGTTAAAGGAAATATAAACTATATTCAAAAGAAAAATTAATACAACCAGTTTGGTTTAAATATTCTAAGGAGTTTCTTCATATTAGCTGCCATTTCATAAACACAGCCCCTCCCTCGTGGATGTTCCCTAATCCACAGTCGTACGCAATACTTAGGGGGCTACAAGCTTACAAACGATTCTATATAACTCCGAGGTCTAACTGTAATATGAAACAAATATTTAGGTCAGGTATATCCGATCTTGTCTCTTCGCAGACGCTTATTCCCCTTCAGTCGGAGGGAATAAGTAGTCAGTATCCATTGATGGACACAAACAGGCAATTCCATGGCATCTTCCAAGACACAACTTGAATTTTCTGGGAACGTCCTCAGAAAATCTCTTAATTCTGGATGATTTTTGCATAAATGGTAAATAGCAAGAGGCAGACCAAATCTTACCAAATAAAAAATGTGCATCTCGTTAAAAAAAATACAATTTATATCAGTACTTCCTTTTTCTCTTGAGTGAACCATTTCCGAGACACTGTTTATATTTGTTTGAATTTGCCAATACTTATAGGGGAAAGTCGCCCAAACTGTACCACTTTATAGACTTTGTTTATTATAATCCAATTAACTCTTTATAAAATGTATCTAACATATTAAAATATGTATATAACGTTATCTTCAGGATTTGATATTAAAAAATTCAAAAGCAAAACGTTTAAAGGTGTAATAGCTCATATTTCTGAAAGTCTGAAAGTGGTACAAATTAGGCCATCGGTTTCCTAATTTGCACCGTGGGTTCCTAGATTGAACTAGATTTTTTACTCTTATATTTTAAGACAGTGATGGAATATAAAACTGCTGTATTGATTTTAGCTCAATTAAAATGTGTTACTAGAGGTTCTCGCTATTTATAGACAATGCGAAAGAACTATTTCATGTATTTCTTGACCCCTACACATTTTGCATAGATCCAAATTCCACCCTTCATGCAGCAAATCATTTCTCCTGTTCTGTCTTCATTACACAATTCACGAAACCACGTTTCACTTTCACTAGTTGATCTTTTTCTCCCGTTTCCCCTGCAACGTTGTTGCCCTCAAAACATCTCATTTTTCCAGATGGTGCTATTGTGGCAGCCACTTCTTTGACCGTATTTGTCCACATGTTTTCCTCTGTACTGTTGAAAACCCACTCTCATTAATATTGAGTATGCCTATGGCATTGACACACTGGTGTTAAAATTATGGAGAAGTCCACTTCTTTCTGTAATCCCAAATGCAAGACTTCTTACATGATACTGAAATGCCAAAAGTAATTTCTTCAAGGTTCAAAATAGGGTGTTCCAACTCCAGTTACATTTTATCAGAAAGCACTTTACTTCATCCAAAAATCGTTATTCTCCATTTGTTCCTTTGTTTTATCTCTGCGCGTTCCTTCATAGTTGGTTTAGATACATTATACGAGCATATTCGTATAATCCTTGATCTCCGTTTAAATAAGCTGTCAGGGCTAAATGAAGCTCATTTACACGCCATTTCTATACAGTACTTGTTCTGACATCTCTCTTCTGAAATGCAAATTTGTAATCTAATTATGCGCGCAGTGTCAGGTATTTCTGTGTAGAAACATTTCATTTATGCAATGTATGGTTGCCAAGCAACACTATGATATTACTTTGTATTAAAACATGCAATAACTAGTTTCCCAAATTGTACCGTTACGATATTGGAAACTGCTAATGGTGCATAATAGGCAACTACGCCATTTTGTGCTTTTAATGTTCTTCCCTTTGCACAACAATGATTAAATGTTCGATATCACATAAAATTAATAAGCTATTCTTATTCACATTCAACCTATAAGGTGGAGAGTTTGCTTTCACTTCCCTTATTAACGCAATTCTCTTAGCCACAAGCACAACAAATTACATTACAACTGCACAAGATGACTTCCGCAAACGAACCGCTGGTGATCACAGAATACTCAAAACTGAAATAATGGCACATAATTGCGAGTATTAGGCGATACCAACGCTACATATCAGATGTTACAAGAAACACGGTTTTATAAATGTGATACAAATTAGGAACCAGTACATTATAGGTAACTCTCCCCAACTTTTTTAAAATAGGAATATGTTATTCGTTCCTTTTATCTCTTGGCCTTTCAAAGAGAACGGAATTTTAATGGCATCGCATAACAACCAGCTCTTAAAACACTTAATTATCACAAGCAAATTAGCAATAAGATACTTTCTGCAAAATGCTAATGCCAATTAAAATGTACATAGCGGCTGGAGAAATAAATATGTGCAAGAAGAGTGTTCATAAGAGTGAGTATTCTACATATATTTGCGAACAGAGTGTCTCCAAATTGAACTGTACTAAACGTCAATAGGTTACACGTGACGATCACTTGGTGTATAATCCAAGGTTATGTACGTCGACTTTATCGTCAAATATGATAGACTTCTTAAACGTAAGGGGTACCAAAGAAGTCACTAATGGACAGATGTTTATTACAAACGATTTAAAAGTAGCACAGTCCACATAAAGTCAAAAGAGGTAAATCCATCCTCCCCTCTTTCGCACACGTTGGACATCAACGCATTATAAGTTTATCTTCCTATTATAGAATTCTTTCCTTCATGTGAATTCCTGCAATTGGCACTGCGTGAAATCCTGCACACTACATTCTGGTTTCCTAATGGTACGGTAGTACTGGAAATTACATATTTATAAATAAAGAGCAATTTTATTTACAAGTCTGCGTAGATCGGATCCCTTCTATTAGGGACAATGAGAGGACAGAAAAGGAAATAAAACACAGTAAGACTGCGTACTCTATAAAGAACTCCTCCATTATCATAGCTCTTCACACCGACTTCAAAACGAATACTCCAGGGAAAACAAAATGTTACTAAAGGCTTTGTGTCTCTTACATGCCACCAATTTACCTCTATGTAGGTTTACGATTCATGCAATTTATTTCTTGGAGTAAACCTTCCAACGCACCATAGGCCATCCATGGTTCTCTTCCTACTGTGACTGTTAATTACATAGTATATTTGGTGGGCGGCAGACAATTAATCTATTGTGTTCAAGGATTACTTTCCATATGGAAAAGTATTTTTATCTCCTATAGGTAAACAGAAATTCAAGTAGTACGAGTGTTTTGAACAATTTAGTACATTTTGAATATGTTATATCGTTCTTATGACTCTAAGACAACTGGCGGAGGGGACCTAGCACCTCGACCGAAAAGCAACTCCTGACGAGGCACCCCCGAGAGAATAGATGAGGCGAATGGATCCTAAGAGAGGCCAGAACGTTGCCACGATAAGAGCAGTGGCAAAGTACCTATGTTTTCCCAGCCAGAATCACCCCGTCGGAGGTTCGCTCAGCCCGGCGCCCCTCCCCCCTCGGGCTTTTACCATCCATGGGGGGGTCCGGAATCTAGTAGGGTCACTTTCCAATTGTGGATACAAGATTTCCAGAGTGCATTCTTTCCCCCTGCCGTGCTGCTCACCCGACGCTCGCTGACGCTTCCAACCCTGAAAGAAACCTAACGGGATGAAGGGTGAAAAATGATTAATGTAACGAAATGCAAAGCAGGAAATTCGGAGGATGTGGAAATGCTTCCTAGCATTCGCCTGGGGACCCAGGAAGACGTCCCAAAAACCCTTGGAAGTTTGGCCGCGGCGATCGAACCCGGGACCTCCCGAATGCGGCAACAGATGTTACCGCCTGAGCCATTACACTCGCTTTTCTCTCAAGACATTTAACCTCTTTTAAGATGTCATCTAAAATTGTGCTTCAATTATTTAAATGCATTGTTAATTTTGCATTGAAAATTTACTGAGTGGATTATTATCTCCGTGTTATTGTTTCACTGTCAAAATTAAACTCCCAGAATACTCTATGTAATATATCTGAAATGATTCTCACAAATTACCGGTTTTCAACCCTACGTTGTACTTTTAGTATTATCAATGTCCAATCTCATGAATTTCGTTTTCCTCATGCTAATATTTCAATTTACAATTTGTTTCTTTTCCCCAAACAAAACTAAGCATATAAGGGGAAAAAAAAAAAAAAAAAAAAAAAAAAGTATTTTTTCACGCTTTCTATGAACTCTAGATGCTTAGAAATCTTCAAAAAGTTTTACAGAGCTTGTTATGTATGCCTACCTTTCTCAAAGTTTGCTTTCAGTGACTCTCGCCTCCTATCTCACACTGTTCGCAGTAGGACTCTTGTAGAGTCGAGTGATCAATCCGAAGTGCTCAACACCGACTGACAGATCAACTTGCAAACTGGTACATTTAAGTGCTTTTTTTCATGGCAGCTTTTGTGATCCATTTTACTATGCAACGCATTACATTCCCATGGTTTTCCCTATAGGTTTTCTTTTACTTAACAGATTCACCTATCATTTTCTACTCGCCATTCAACATAATACTCATCCACTTTTCTATGCTTGAAATAGAAATGCAACGTATTAAATTCACAAAGTTTTCTCCAATTACTTTTGTTTTATCAAATGCAATCAAATTTATTTCTCTACTTGCCCATCAACTTAGAATTTATACATGTTTTTCTTTTATGAAACTCAATCACACCTCTTTCTCTACTACCTCTTCTACAAACAATTCATGAAAGTTTCTATATGTATGAAATTGAAATGCGACGTCTTGCATTCATATGGCTTTCTCTACCTAGTTCTCTTCCTGTGGTATTTGCGGTTGCTCAACAGTGTTTTTGCATAGTATTTTCCTGAAGTTTTACTGATTTATTTTGTTTATTTTTTGTCCCTTATAGTACCCAACCTATGTTTAAAAGCTTTAGATTAAAACTGTCAAACCACGGGCAACGCCGGGTAGTTTGGCTGGTAAATAATAAATTTGCTAAATGCAAAGTTATAATGTATCAGAGATCAGAGATATATTACGTAAAGTGGTAGGCAGATGTTTCATTTATTTCAACACTTGTAGAGGAAAATGGAAGGTAATGATAAAACTATTGAACATCTGGATTGTACTTGGCTTGAAATTTTGAGCGAAGCCAAGAATGCTGGGATTTTAATGTGTTAGTGTAGTGTTATAAGTGAGGCACACAGGCACACTTTGGGGACCATTTGGTGGTAGTGATGACGTCATTGATGTCTTGTTGCTATGGTAACTACGTCATTTTGTGGTGCTGGTGCTAGAAAGGGGATAATTTCGCATGATTTATTCCGTCATAATAAGCCGTTTTAACGCTAGAATTGCATTAAAATTGCAGCAGGATTTTTATTGTTCGCGGAGTTTGAACGTAATTACGTTAAAGTAAGTTTGCCTCGGCCATGACTCTGATCTCGTGGGTGATTAAGGCGTTTAGTGTCTGAAATAATCAACACTGAAGTTTTTCTTAGCTATCCTGCGAACACTTATTTTCCTTGCCACATTAACATCGATATTTACAATTAGACTTTCCCTTCAGCAACCATATAGTACAGACATCCATCGCATATTTCCATTACTCGCGACACTGACATATCTGATTGTTGTTTCCTTGAACTTATAAACTTAGCGTGTTGAACATTCTAACCCTCACTTTGCCGAGCCTGAACGTTTACCGCGTACGTGGAATTTGTGTATCTGGGGGCTGTCTCGACGCGTATCTTAGTTTTGTTTGAAACATCCTCCCCTTGTTTTCCACTTCCTTTCGGAATTTTTGCGATACTTATTGGTTGAGATCTGTCCTCATTCCGTGATTACCGAACCTCCACCAATGGGGTAAAGATCCTGGATGTGGTATTGTTCGTATTGTCTGACGACCTAGGATTAATAACTATTTTATTCTGACCTTAAACGCTACAAGGCATACAAGTGTTTCCTAGCCTTTTAGATAAAAAGTTTTCATGAATATTACTGACATATATAGTTATTAGTATTATTATTATTACTATTATTATTACCATTGCTATTATTATCATCATTATTAAATTGATGTATCCTGTCACAAAATGAAATATGTGGTCGTATTAGAAATTAATTAATAAGCAAGCATAACAATTATTGCAAAATCATGAAGCTAGTGAAATGAGATGTTTAACTTAGCGTCCAGATTAAGTAACACCTAATGGAAAATTATGGTAATGGAAACAGCCTCAAAATGTATTGCCTGGAAGACTGCCACTACATATCGGTAACTAACTTTGGGAACAGATGCTAATTGTGGGTCAATTTGGAGCCATGCGTATAGAATATTCATAAGGTTAAAAGCACTCACATATTCCATACACATCAATGTAATATATTATCCACCAAACTTGGACACAATTACTGCATTTGAATTCATCTTGAACATTGATTCACATTCGTTGGTTGTGTGATGCATCACGATTGACCACACACAGTTATGACACCTGCTATTGCTCTCTCTGATTTATTTCAAATACGAGAAGCTTCGTTGCAAATGTTGTTACTTCACAGGCGCCATTTTAATTTAATTTTCGTTGTGATTTACAGCAACAGTCGGATTGTGACAATAATAACTAACATGCTGAAAAATGAACTCGCCAAACACGAGACAGGAGGAACTTTCTACCCTGAAGTTTGTTTTATTGCCGTGCTTTGTGTGTATTTTTAAATTATGATATGTGCAGTGATGTACAAACATTCAAGCGTAACTGTGAAGCCAACAGAGGTTCGTCTCTCTCAATGAACCCCATACAGGCTGTTGAGACTGTTGTCCCTTTGGCTCTGTCATGGCGAAGGCTGACTGGCAGAATATTTTACCCACTATTTTTTTGAATGCCTTTTTTTATTGCAATGAATTGAAACATCTCCTGGTGAAATCTTTTAAGCAACCCTTAAATATTTCTAGAGAAAACAACGTCTACAATTCATCGAATCTGCTTAACCGTCCGTTAGGCACGCACTCTGGTAGAACACCATTAGTCTAGCGGGGCCTAATAGGGTTTTACCGTGGTTTCCCCATGTCACTTAGGCGAATGCCGGGGTGCAATATTTCATTCCACGGTTTCCTTTCCCTGATTTCCCTTTATCCCATTTCCTTATTATTTTTCAGCTGTGCTTTCAGGCGCGTAGTGTTAACAGCGCCGGGCAGATGGCGTGGATGATTGCGCATTGTAACTGCTGTTCTCAGCGCTAGGTGGCGTTTGGACGACCCTTGTCCTTTGTCGAGGAGGACGCTCAGTGCGACACCGGACCCGCAGTGTGATAGCTGCTTGGCGGGTCCTGGCGCCGGAATAAAGAGACCTCAGAACTTGTTAGGGACTTCCGCGCATCTCTGTGGCCTGCCTAGCTGCGATCCTGTGTGGCACCTTCGGTTCCCTCATTTCATCCCCTCCTCCTGGGGGTGGTAGCCACAACAGATCTGTGTAGGTCGAAGTGAGCGAAGTGTCGCCCTCTGTGTCCTTATGCTTTACCCTTTACCTCTAACTTCATTGAGCTTAAACACACATGGATTTTATTATCATATCTTACTTGATAGATCAAAGATAAATAAAAGGTATAAGAACGGTATGCGTTATAATTCACAGAAAGATAATTAATTGCAACGTTCAGGTTACAACTTGCAATTAGAAATGTACTGTTACTAATAATAGCACCGGTAATAATAATAATAATAATAATAATAATAATAATAATAATAATAATAATAATAATAATAATAATAATAATAATAATAATAATAATAATAATAATAATAATAATAATAGTAATAATAATAATAATAATAATAATAATAATAATAATAATAATAATAATAATAATAATAATAATAATAATAATAATAATAATAATAATAATAATAATAATAATAATAATAATAATAATAATAATAATAATAATAATAATAATAATAATAATAATAATAATAATAATAATAATAATAATAATAATAATAATAATAATAATAATAATAATAATAATAATAATAATAATAATAATAATAATAATAATAATAATAATAATAATAATAATAATAATATCTGACCAGCATGTGATGAAACGTACAAAATAAATATTATAACCTAGGCTGCTTTCATTCCGTTCTTCATGATCAGTTTCTAAATCTAAAGATCTCGTTTTCAGTTTATTTTGTGAATTGGAATCATCCGATTTGTACAAGCTGTGATACACGTGTACGGCATCATCACAAGCTAGATCAATGGGGAAGAGGGGTGCCAGCAGTGCAATCGAGTATTCACCCTCTCCACTTACTGACACAATTTGGAGGACTGGCCGGTTCTCTGAGATAGACACTAGCGGGAGGGTGGCCTGGTAGCTAATCGCTGTGAGGCAGTGGAGAACTACGATGTAGGGGAAGTGACACATTGAGTCAGCTCTCCCCATCTATGAGCTAGATTATGCACTTCTTCTAAATCCTTGGGATCTTGACCATACTTGTGTTTATGAGAAGTAGTAACATACTACTTGCAACGGCAAAGCAATATTGCACAACTAGCGAAGAAAGACATATGTTAGTAATATGTAATGAGAGCAGGCGCGCAGAATTTGATTGACTTCTGCGACACGTAACTACCGATAAATCAGTCATGGAGCTAAAGAAATAAACAGATAGGATTGTGGCTCCAGCAAACACTCGAGTAAGGTGTAATATTGCACGATCTAATGAGGCGATTGCATAGGTATGTTCGTTCGTAAGCCAGAACGTTTAATAAACCCAGAGATCTCTCAGGCTCTTAGCGATCATCGGAGAGTCAAAATATTATTTTAATGATCACAAATTAACCTAATATTTGCCCGGTCCTGAACGCATTTTCGAGCGTTCGTTCCCAATTGACTCCTAAGATAAATAATTCTGGCTCTTAAGTGAAATTGATAGTGTTTCAGATTTTTTTTATCTTATTCTGAGCAGGGGGAGGTTATATAATTATTTTTCCTTTTATTTCAATAAAGTATTTTGTAATAATAATGGTAATTATAATATATAGTACTTAAATACAACCGAATTGCGAACAGTTATAAAAAGTTTAGAGCAACTAATTTCTGTTGAGTGTTACTTACATGACAACATACAAATATTTTACCCTGTAAACATTAAAACGAAAGTCTGCATATATCAGTGGCGTAGCTTATCAACCTCGGATTCTTTGCCCAATAAATATTGTAAAAATTCGTTTAATATCACTCAATTTAAACTGAATTTCCCTTCTGAATTTCCATCTCTTGTCATTGCCTGCAAGAAATATTCGACAATACTGAGAGTATGGTTCAAAAGAAAATCTGCTTTTCTGTCAAAACTTACATCCTTAAAGAAAATAAATCTCGCAAACATTTCCGTGAACAGTTATGCAGCAAACGGTACAGAGTTGTTCTTAACTATTAATGTGAGGAGCTTCATCTAATATTAATGAAACAAAGAAGGCATCAGAATTTTATTTCTTAATTCCATGTGTCACAGTACTCAAATTTAAAATTAAGTCATTCTGAATATCAGGTGAACTTGAACGAAAATTAGACTACTTTTCAAGTGCTCTTTCAGAGGGGGCTCATATACTGCTAATTGATTTAAATATTCAATTGCCTCTCTTTGAATACTATTTTCATTGTGACCATGAAAAGCAAGTGCCTGTTTTCCTAAGAAACATACAGCCCGTACAACAAGAGAAAGTAAAGTTCTATACTTTTTCACTTAATTGTTATGCTGTTTTCAACTTAGGCTTATACTAAGTATTCAATTAAAATTCTATTCCTGGATTTACCCCGAATATTTAATTGTTTTTAGTATATTATGTAACTACAAAATCGTTGTTTTTTTATTCCTTATAAATGTTATATCTTCATGATCGCTAGAACTCAAAATTTTTTTGAAAAAATTAGATAAACAAAACATTTGTTACAGCTCGAGTATTACGACACAACCAGTATTCACTTTCATAAACTTTGATATTGAAATGCCTTGTTAATCTTTTAAAGTTCGTCGTAATACTGAGTGCGGGCTTTGGAGAATCTGCTTTAGTTGCATATTGTTCTTTACAGAAATGTTAATGTGCGGAAACTTATTACTTAGAGTTGGTGATCACGCAACAGTTTATTTGTATTTTCATTGTCACAATGACACGGACGAGAAGTTTTGTTTACTAATTAGCTCTGATGCATTTCTAGACCGCTCGGATGTACACTGCCTGTGTGCAAACCTTAACCTACATTTGCTTTAACAGTAAGTAACCAACTGTCCAAATGATGCTCAAATGTTTACAATTGAAAAGTACACACACAAGAAACACAACAAATCGCCAATTACTCTCTATTCACGAGTATAAATGCAATAATGTTAGCACGATTCTTAACACGAGATGTAGGCTACCTCGGTACATACCTTGGGTCAAGCACACAACAGCTGCAGTTGACGACAGATGTCGTTCACTCAAGCTTTTCCCAAACGTACTGCCGCCAAGTTATTGCAGAATGGCTCGAACTGAAATCATAATGTTTAGGAAAGCTTGATTTTTTAATGCCGTTAAAACGATTATGTATCACAAAATTATAATGGACACAAACATATCATATGTATATCATGTATGATACATTGCGAATGTATGTTCTACTCTTGTAAACACTATTACACTCTAATTTCAAACTGATATTACATATGGACAAGTTTATCTCTTCTGACATCAATTTATTCAAACAATAACAGCAACCATAGCTTTGTTCCCTTTATTTAATTTGAATCGGCTCAAATAGGCATTTCAATACTACCCCATGGTTTGGAAGAATACTATGGATTATATATATTACGGAAAATTGAAGTTATGAGGAAGGGCAATGCTAGAATTTCTCATCAATTTTACCTAAGGAGACAATTGTAGTTCTTCATATACCTGCGGAGGAGACTAAACGGTGAAAATAACCATAATATGGTATACGTTTTTTGGCTGTAGCAATTTCTTCTTTTGTTATATATTATATGTGCATCTGAAAGGCAGGAGTCTACCTTTTTGCGGGTCGGCCGTCCGGGTCGTCGCATGGCCACTCGGCTACCTGGGCCTGGGCGCGGCTAACGGCCCTTCTTCCGTAGTACAATGGCCATTGTGTGGCACCTCGTGGCTCTCTAAGGTTAATTCTGGAAATACAAGTATTTTCCTTTTTTAGAACGTTAACTTTCTATCTGGGCCCTAGATAAGGAGCTGACTAAAGTAATCACTGTTTGCTGCCACGCATAATATTCTGTGTAGATCTTTATTGTGTGCTTTTCTGGAAAGTGAAATATTCCCAAAAATAATCTTCCTGTAGGTTCAGTTGATGCGTAACGGAACATAAAGTAAAACAATGTTACGTAACATTGTGTTCAATGCAAAAGATTCAAAAGTTCAGGCCACTCAATGAGCAAATTTTCATGGCTTCTGCAGTGTAGTAACTTAGAGAACCTAAAGGCACATGATATTTATTCTCTACTGGTTATGCATAGGTCACTCAGAATCAAGAGAACTTCAAATGCAATTCCCATAAATTTCCTATATACGGATAATTTTTCATAAACATAAGTTAAACTTACAATATTTTAATGAAAATAGCTTGAGTCGTTTTTGGGCAAATAAAAAAAATTTCTCGGTTTATTAGTTCCTAATGTTATATGCAAAATTTGATAATAATGAAAATCCCCAAGGCGTCTCTTCTATGCAGAGGTTACTCTGATCGCCTGGCCGCTGCGTCCTTCAGCCGGAGCCAAACCACGGAGTAGTGCAGGTTGAGTGTAGCGGAGACTCCCCCGACCGTATGGCTACTAGTTGACCTTTTAGGGACGGTACCTTTCGATCAGGATAACTACTCAATTGACCCCTCAGGGACCTAAAGAGGCTAAGGTGATATTTAATAATTAATATATCAAATAATGTGAATACAATTGTATGGTAAAGAGGAGGAATTGCGTATAGGGGCCACTTAAAACATAAACGAATATGATCTACACAAATGCATCCATTAAAAATACTTCTGGTAGCAGGAGACGAGCTTGATTTGAAGCTATACCTTTCTTACCAAAGCAGTAAGATTAATGAACAGGTCCAAATCTGTTCCTCATATTCCTTTTGTTATTTTAACACTGTGTTCTTAATCTTCTAAGTTCTACTTCTGTAATTCTTATAGCTAGCCTTGGAAAATTATAGCTTTATATTACTACCATCATTAGTGAATTATTATGGGCGAAAAATTACTGTCCTTATCAGAAAGTACATCAGACTCTTCTGTTGCTTTGTAGCGATATCTCCGCCTAACAATGGGTGTCAGAACTTTAATCCTGTCATAATTAAGGAAATAGTTTATTAATTATCCATGTTTTTGTAGTAATTTCTTTGAAAGTTATATAAAACAAAGTCCTTGTAGAATTATATTTATGTTATAAGTTTCATAAAGGTTAATAAATAAACATAGGCACAGTTACGCAGGGAAATCTGCAAGTTTCCCGCCAAGAAAACAAAATAATTGATGCGGCCGTTGATACAATTTTGGCGTGAGGCAATAAAACGTTGGCATTAGATTATTGTTATTGTCTTCCTAAAGTACCGCGAGTCTCTTAACGAACTCGCGAACCGTTGTTAAAATTTAAATATTTAAATAGAAAACAAATGAATATCAAAGCCCAATAAGCATAGCCAATCAGGGGAAAAGCGTGGGTGAGATAGTCGACAGCTCAGTGCTACCAGGTGTAAGGGAAGGTTGTGTCTGCGGGTCGCGGGATAGACGCCACGTTATAAGGAAGTGTTTTGTCAAGTGCCACTGAGTCGTTACACGTCCAGTGATTGTATATTATTTATATAGATATTGGAATTCATTCGGCACAGCAGGAGATCATAATTTAGTTAACGGATGGAAGATAGAACTTGCAGAGTTTCCTGTAACCCGAAGTGCCCATAGGGGAAGTGCATCTTGTGTTTTTCTTCCGAGGAACCCTGTATAAAAAACCCCATTCCTTCTCATCACCGTCCAACACACCGTTCCTCTCACCAATATTTCTCGTCGAGGCTGACCTTGAGAAATTGCCGCCTCCTCAGCTGCATCGACGAGACAACGACTTCAAGCGAAGAGGTCGACCAGAAAAGGGGCGGTGAATACGCTACAACTTATGAACATTTTTCAATTCATTCAGTGAAAAGGTAAATCATTTATAGCCAGCAATTTGTCTACAAGGCAACAGCTTGGTAACTTTCTGGAAAAAAAAAAAAAACAAAAAAAAAAAAAAACCAAGGTTTATAGGAAGTGTTTCTTAGTACTCTAAGATGAAACAAAAGAAAATTTATGTAAAAAATGCTTATCAATATCCACGGAAATTTTTTAAAAAAATGTAACTTCTGTTGTGTCTCAAAATTTCAAAATAACAAAATAAACATAAATTAAACGATAAACAAAATGACGATATAATAGGAAGATGAAACGTGGTCCAAGAAACATTTCTTGAACAAGGGAAATATTTCCATATAAAAAAATCTATCGTTATAAAATGAAGCTTTTTCCCTCGAAGCAAAGATATCAGACGATGAAGGAAAGATTAAAATAAATGTTGGTAAGGAATTTGAACTTAAATCCTCAACAAATTCATGCTTTACATTGAGAAAATAAACAAATGGAATCAAATAAGAATGAAGGAGTTTGACCCTAGTACGAGATGTCTACGGCATAATATGATTCTGCGAATATGCTTTTCGTTTTATTTGTATAATCTTACAAAGACTCAGTTACATAGTAAGTAGGGGGTTAGTACATTTCGTTCGAAAATTAGACGTCCGGATTTCACCAGAAATTAGTTTTAGGATTCCCTGAATCCGTAATAAAAAAGTGTGTGTGTGTGTGTGTGTGTGTGTGTGTGTGTGTGTGTGTGTGTGTGTGTGCGTATGAGCGCGCGAGTCTATGTGAATATCGTTGACTTTAAAACGGACGTCCGTAAAATACCAAACTTAGTGTTTTTTCATAAATGGTCGTCACGACCTTGATTAAAGTACCTTTATTCAACGCATTTTCATGACAAGTGAAACATGAATCTCGAATTTTGTGGAAATAACCTCTGAAGTTCCTTTTTATATGGATTAGTTTTTTTTAACTTGTAAACTGTAAGCAGCCTAGGCAGAATGTAACTACAGAAAAAAGGTGGATCTCGTTAAAGTACACAATTTATGTCACAATTTTTATCAAGTAAACCATTTCTTGCGTAGTCCTCTCTCGCTCTCTCCCTGACAAGGAAACAAAACGGAATTTCAAAGTTATCACTCACACATAAAGTGACTGTCCCTTAAGTATACTGTATTCACCTTTTCCCACTGTAATTAAACCAGTTCTATAACCAACATGTCAATTACAACATGAAATAGATAGAAGAATATGTTTTTTAAAGAATGGTTTGTTGAGAAATGGATAAAGAGAGGCATGTGAATATAACAGAGCAGTTTTTTTTAATATTAGTGTATCATTAAGTAAACAGTACTGTTAAACAAATAAAATAAACTAGAATAAAATTACTAATTGTTTTAAGGTTCAACTCGACACTATGGAAGACATAAAGGAATCAGATCTGATAGAAATAGATTTGCAACGAAGCACAGCCGTGTGCAGAGATTCCAGTGGAACGCGGCTCACTATGACGATTACGGGTAAGTTGATATTTTTGTCAAGATAGCTTAGTGGGATCATCAAATGAAATGCTGAGATAATTAATTTACATGTTAAAGCCAAATAAATATTAAATTAATTCAGAATTTCGACTTTTGATTAAGGTAATTTTACTTCAGATAAAAGCAACAAGTGGCCCATAATAGGTTGGACCTATTTAAATTGGTATATTTGTATCTGAACCCTTATATTAGTATTCCTTTCTTGCTATAATTGTTCAAATTACGTGACTCAATTTGTGCGTATCTTTTAGCCATTTCAAACAGAAATGTTATCTGTTCTTTGCTATCTCAGGACCGCCACTACAACAAACGTTTCCAGGCTACGAACTTTTTCCTGGTGTGGGATACTATAAGTTTCACACCAAGTCTGCAGTGTGGTGGGATGCACGACGGATCTGCGCCTCTGAGGGAGCGCATCTCGCCATCGTAAATTCGGATGAGGAATCTGCAGCACTTCGTCAGCTCTTCGCCAGATACCCCAAGCTCGAGGATGTAGCGTACGACCAAGTCGCCCTCATCGGATTTCATGATCTCTATGTTGACGGACAGTTCTTGACTGTGTTTGGTAAGTTGTAAACACACTAATTCTTGTGACAGCCTCTGAGACTAGAATCTGTTATTCTTAACTTTCACCTTAATACTCGCCTTACTGCATTGAGAAACTACGATGTCGTTGGTAAGGTTCGCGTCAAACCTCCTGCATATCACGGTATGTTGAGTAATACATTAGGTATCACCAGCTAAATGCGCAGTAGACCAGTGCTGATTAGATTAGATTGCGTTCAGCGAGTTCACAAATAGCCATGCAGGCTGGTGAACATTAAACATGTCAATCAACATTGGACATGTCAATGAATGTCACTGTAGAAGTCACTAGCCGCTTGCTCTGATTGAAATGACTGTTCATGAGGACTAGCGATAATATAGCAGGTGGAAGCGTTTTAGAAAACTGAAATGTTTAAATTGAGTCACCTACGTGTCGTAGCAGCATATATTTTGGAATAAAAATGTATTCAAGACGTAACTGAGAGTTATTTTTCTCAAATCAGGGTCTAGGTAGATTTCATGATCATCTTTTGTCAACTACCGTGTACCGAGGAATGAAGTCCTAGCTTCTTAGATACAATTGTTCCGAAGATCTGAGAACTATGTACGGGACACTGGCGTTACATGTGCAACGATGATCAGCGAAATTGAAGGTGACGATAAAGAGAGGCTGAAGCAGAAGTTCGGGAAGAAGAAAGGAATTTAGATAAGAGATGAGCAGGAATATGAGGATTATATGTTCTTTTCCTATGCTAACCATCTTATTGAACAACTACATCACATACAAGAAACAAACAGTGGTCATAGTAGCTACCTGAAGTTACAGATACAGATTTTCCGTATCAAATAAATGTGTAGTGAGAACTAGCTTCGCCTCGCTTAGTAATTACTAGATTAACGCTCGGATACTAATAGTTTATTACAAACTTAAAACTGACGTCAGATATAAACAGAATGATCGTGGAGGCATGTACGAAATAAGAGTGTACGGCTTTAGCCGTTTGGTATTTACAGGCAATCATAGTTATGTGTATTTTATTAGAACTGAAGCAGATCTTGAGCTATTAACAGAGGTGTGAATAACCTTCGTACTCTTAAATACGTGTAGCATTATGCTTCCCCCTTTCTCCTAATACACTCCTAATTACTCTGTCCAGGGAATAGAACAGGTATAAAATGTGCAGTTCTATGATCTTGTAGAAGCTACTCAATGAAACAGGTGATTGTGTTACTGATAAAAATATAGTGTATTAGGTAGTCAGGCACGACGAGTTGTTTATTGGGTGTATGAGTTTTTCTTAAAGGAACTCAAGTACGAAGAAAGTACAAAGTGCCAAGAGTTAATTGCTGCAGCATGTGGAATAAATCAATCCAATTCTATTGTCATTTATATACTTTAACTTACTAACCAAATTTTAATTAAATTGATCTACAGTTCCACTTAATAGCTCTCTGTAAAACGCACAGCGAAAAGCTATTCTTACGCTGTGCGCATGCCAATATGTCTGTCTCTTTCACGCACAAGCACACGACATGGCCACATTGTAGCGCGCTCTTATTGGCCACTGTCATATGCAGGAGATTTGCCAAAAATAATAACTGTGAATTGTGTGTTATTGTAGGATTTCATTCCTTATATGCATTGCAACATAGGACTCATGCGTTTGTATTTTTCAAGCTTTCTGGAAGGTAAAGAATCATAATTTTGTTGAAGAACTTTTGGTTTGTAACAAATAAAACACTAGTTGCTTCTAAGCACAGTTTATTTGGCTATTACTTAGGCGCAAACGTTACACTTGAGATACTGTTGCAGTTACTAGGAACAAAACACAACTGGTCCATCGAACCACAAGTGATCTGTTGAGTCATCACTCAGTCTTGGCACTGCCTACTGAACTCAACTACACTATACTCAACTAAGATGTCAACTGTCAACGTTTACTCTCGTGCCGGGCGCTAGTCAGTTCCTTGTATAGTCTCCGATACAAAGCTAACATCCTAAAAAGGAACGTACTCGAAACGACTAAACTGCTGAAGCGGGGAAGCGGCACACAGTAACTATTGCTATGCACGGGCTATTTTTTCTGAGGTAGACCGGCTATAAACTACTCATATATCTAACACCTTCGCTATATCTAACATCTATATCTTATACCGGCGCTAACACCTTGGCGCCATGGAGATTTTAATGTTGGATTTTATTTCTTACTCGCGAGTAACATTATGCATTTGTACTTTTCAGGCTCACAGAACGGCGAAAGCCGTAATTTTACGAATCAAAAATTTTCAAAAAATTCTGGTCTAGTCGGCCAGTAAGCTGACAAGTGGCAAACGCTCATGATAACCTTCAGCTTTCCTTTCTACTAATATACCATCTTTCAGATGTAAGGTCATACCGTAGACTTTGACTTTGGAAATAATTTACGCATTAGGAGTAGTATTAACCAATTTGTGTGCTGTAAACGTTGAGACTTTAATTACGCCTGCTTTTAAAGTTCAAATATCTCTCTCTCTCTGTCTCTCTCTCTCTCGCAGACTCTAGGGAGGGTACAGAATAATTCTAATTCGTTCCTTCTTCCAGTCATTCTCATGATGAATAGTTATCGCTTAAATCCGCTGTGTTCCCCTATATACAATGTAGCTGTAAGGAAACAGCTACCATATCTATAAATGTTTAACTCAATATGATGTAGATGGAATAAGCCTTTGTATCAATAATTTGTTGAAGAATGGGTAAAGGAAGTCGTGTGAACGTAAAGCATTTCATGTTTTTAATTTACCACCCAACTTTCTAAGATATACAGTCTATTAGTGCAACAAGAGCCTCAACAATTCAGCTTTTATTACACTTCTTAAAATTTTGTCACACATTTCATCTTGAATACGAGACAATATAGTACAATGTAATTCCTGCCAACAAGATTTGCGTAATATAACACCTATAAAAACACTTCTTTTTAGCCTCTCTTTGAAACTATTTACACTTTGAGGCAAAGTCTCGAGTAACTCTGCAGTCAAATTGTTCCAATCATCAATTGTTCTGTTTGCAAAGGAAAATTTACCTACATGGGTTTTCTGTTCCCTGTTTCTTACTTTTTGATTGATCATTTCTCCCCCTATATGACGGGGTTAACAACCGCTTTGTATGTCTTTCCATGCAAATTCCTTCTTGTATGCCCTAAAACTTGCACATAGCCTTGCCCGTTTTCTACGTTTCTCTAGTGTTTTACAAGAAATGTTTGACTGTAGGATTTTCGAAACCTTTTCCTGTCTACAAATTTAGCTGCTCGTTTTTGAAGTCTCTCGAATGCTGGTTTTTGCCTAACGCGATATGGATCCCAGCATGCCGCGCTATATTCTTATATTGGCCGGACTAAGGATGTGTACACCAAGTTCCGACATTTCCCATTGCTGCGATTTTCCTCATTACAAAGTGTAAAGCTTTGCACTCCTTCCCAGTGACCAAGTTTATCTGTTCCCCACTCCAATGTTTCAGTTATTACTACACCTAGATATCTAGTGCTATTTACCCTGGGTATTTTATTATTTTCTATTTTATACACCACATTTACTTCTGTTCTTGCCCTTGAAAATATAATTGTTTTGCATTTACTTGAACTTATCTGCATTTGATTTGATTACACCCAGAGTTGAATTTTGTTTAAATCTTCTTGTAAGTTTTTGAGGCACATTCGCTTTTTATATTTCTAGAGATTATACAATCGTCCACAAAGAGGTGAATTAGCGATGTTATGCCTTTCCAAAAATCATTTACATATATTAAGAAAAGCAACGGCACGACCACGCTACCCTGGGGGCACCCGAGGTTACTTCAGTAGTTGACGATATCTCCCACCCGCACCCTTTGGGTTCGTTTCGCTTAAGAATTCCCGAATCCCAGTAATGGTTCTGTTGTGTATTTGCATACTGCAAAGTTTTTCTATAAGTGGTCCATGAGGTACAAGGTCAAACGCTTCAGTCAAGTCAATAACAATTGCATGCACTTTACCGCCCGTATCGAGTACATCAGCTACGTCCTGACAAATAGCTACTAGTTGACTCTCACAAGAGTGTCCATTCCGAAACCCATCTTGTCCTTCAAAGAGCCGGTGTGAATTATCCCATTCTTATCTTAAATATTGCGCTATAATGCCCGACTTGTTTACTTTCCATTGATGTCAAACTAACTGACCTAGAATGTTCCGCTTTTGTTCGATCCCCTGTTTTATAAATAGGTATGACTATAGCGTCCTTCTAGTCTTGTGGTATGCTTCCGTTATTCATCGTTATTTCGAATAACTTCAGCATATATGACACCATTGCCTCCCCTCCAATTTTAAGAAAGTCGCCCGAAATGCCGTCCTGTGCGAGTGATTTGTATTTCCCTAATTTAGCTAATCTTTTTCGAATGGTGCTTGGTTTCACGATCATAGGGGTCCTTCCGTTCTTACTGGCATTCCTCTTTACTTGAAAAATTTAAGCGAATTACCAATTAAATACTTCCGCTTTTAACAAAGAGACGGCACCTAGTATATTTCCATTTTTTATTCCCGGAATCTCCTCCTTGTTTCCCCTGCGCCTTCTCACAAATTTGAAAAACTGTTGTTAGTTATTTCCGTTAGGTGAGAGAATGTTTTTAAGGAATTTTTTTCTGCAGCAAACTTCTCTATTAAACGTTTATTTTCCAAGACATGAAATTTATTTGCGTGATAACTACTAACTTTACGTGAACCATATGCTCTCCTAACTTGCTCCCTTAGCCGTTTTACTGTTCATCATCATCATCATCATCATCATCATCATCATCATCATCACGGTATAAGCCTTGTGGCTCGTTCCGACTTCAAGGAAATTGATCGGACCATCTCATTCGTGGCCTGCCAACATTTCTTCTACCTACAGGTTTATACTTGTGCACTATTTGTGGTGTACGGTCTTCGGTCATTCTCTGCACATGATCTTGCCATTTTTGCCTGTATGCAATGATTGTTTCATTTAGACTCTGAATTTCCAACTCTCCTCTAATATCCTCGTTTCTTTTCTTGTCTATGAGTCTATAACCTGCCACCTGTCTCAGAAATTTCATCTCAGCAGCCTCCACTTTCTTCTGTTGTGAGATAGTCAAGACCCAGTTTTCACACCCATAAAGCAGGGTTGGGATCACCATTATTTTATACAGTTTTAACAAAGTTTGATGATTACAATTTTTAAAAGTTCTTTTTATTGTGCCACATATTGTTTGGAATTTGTTTATTTTGTTTTGTATATCTCTATTGCTGGTATATGACACAATATAGCCAAGATAATTAAAATCACTTTGTTGTTGGATGGGTTTATCATTTATGCAAATTTTTGCTCTTAAATGGTTTGTTCCTATAAAAGCCATTATTTGTGTTTTTTCATATGAAATTTGAAGATTATATTCTCTTGTAATATTATTTAATTCATGCGTGGATCTTTGTAAGTTATCTTCCGTGTCCGCAATTAAAATCTGGTCATCAGCAAACAGCAATGTGTCAACATTTCTCCCCTTTATTTTAAAATGTGTTCTGAGCATAGTTTGCCATCGTACAACTGCGTCATTAATATATATATATATATTAAATAGGGTAGGTGACAATGGACACCCCTGTCTTGGTCCTTAATTAATCTCTACTAGGTTATCTTTTTCTATGGATTTCTCCAATTTAAATTTTGTAGCCGTTTTACTGTTTTGTTGTAGTATTCTGGGTCAGGGTTTCTAGTAAGTGTTTTACGGGGTATAAATTTATTTGTAGCTTCCACAACGAGTTTTTAAAAATTTTGCCATATTTTTTCTACCGAACTTCCAGTTTGGAAGCACACGGAATATTTATCTTTTAAGAATTGTTGCAGCCTCGGAATATCTCCTTTGTAATTGTCTCATTTCCTCTGTATGACAGGCTCAAATTCCTTCTACTTTAACTACTACGCAGTTATGGTTACTTATACCCGGATAAACTTCACATTGTAGTATTGCTTCCTGCGGCTTTACTAGAAAAACGTCCAACCCCCCACCCCCTCTCTAGTCGGGGTTTTTACAGTTTGAACAAAACCACCTTCCCGAATTAGGTCATTTATAATAACCTGCGATTCTCCTCCCCTCACTTCACCCTCCCAGTCTATTCTTGGAAGATTTAGGTATCCGTCTACGACCACCTGCTCGCTGGCGTCGCTTTTAAGAACCCGTCTTGCAAGTGATTTTAGTGACTCCAAGTCGTCAGTTGATGGTCTATATATATATATATATATATATATATATATATATATATATATATATATATATATATATATATATATATATATATCAACTATCCGCCATTTATTTTTAATGTAATTTCCTGAAATTTCTGCTTCTAAGATTTCGTATTTCTCATCCCGTCATAATTCGGCAACATTGTATATATTCTTGACACAAATAAATATCCCACCCCCTCTACCGTTTCTATCTCTCTTATTACCGTGAGGTTATTTCTAAATATTTCCGCGTTTGTGATATCTGGATTTAGCCAAGATTCCGTACCTATTACTACGTCTGGATCATATGTGTATATTAAGTTTGAGAATTCTATTCTTTTGTTTAAGATGCTTCGGCAATTTACATTCAAAATCACTAGAGATTCACCTCTACTATTTGATTTTTCGCGGACCCTCTCGCCGTCCCATTGTCACTTTCCTTGGTCCTCGTTCCATCCGCTACCGTCCTCATCTCGTCCGTCGCTGATGTCGTTCTGTCGTCCACCGTTCTCAACCCGTTTGCCGCCATCCTCGTTCCGATCGCCGCTATCCTCGTCACGGCCATCGCTGAAAGATGCAGCCACTCTAGTAAAGAGTGACGCCAATGTTGCCGCTCCTCTGCTATTCAGGTGCACTCCGTCACGTCCTAAATCGTTTTCTCCCAGCCATGAGTTTGGGTCAACAAACAGAAATCCCAGTCGTTCTGCTACCCATTGGAAAGAGTCACACCTCGCCTGACCACCTTGCGCCAGTTTACGTCTCTGCGTCGTATTACACCACTTAAAATTATTTTAGCAGCTGGAAATTTACTTTTCACTGTTGTAGCCAAATTGTATATGTCTCCCATTATGTGGTCTGTGTTTCGCCTCAGGTCATTTGATCCCATTTGTACAGTTGCAGTGCGCAACTGTTGTAGCACCTTTTTAGTTTCTTCCCTCTCTTTTACCACTGTCGTGTGGTTTTTTTTTCGCACTGAATACACCTCCAAATGTCTTCAATTTGCTGCGTTTTCTTTATTTTCTGTCAGCTAAAGTGCTATCAGCTCATACAGAGACTGCAGAGAAGACCCGTTTTGCAAGTCTTGCATTTCACCACCACCTATCACTAGTAACACAGATATCACTAATACATGGGACTGAATAAAACTTGGTGATTCTCCGTAGCTCTCCTGGTGTAACTTTCGCCCAGTTCTACCTGTCCACGTATGGATCCTCGCCCGGTATGCCTGAAGGTCATAACCCCATCACGAGCAGGTAGAACACACGTCCGTCCCTGACGACTCCCCAAACACGATGTTTACATTTAATCCCCAGTTTTTGTATTCCTCCATTAGTTTCCTTATAATTATATGTTGCATCTTCCGTGTCCTGAGTGATAACCATTTGGTCGTCTGGGAACAGTAGATGGTGTAACAGATACAGTTCATTAACTAGAATTCCCATTGGTTTACATTTTCTAGGACAATTCCTTAGACAGACTTCTACAAGTACGTAGTGGGGCTGCACAGCAACCTTGTAGCAATCCTTTGGTAGTGTAAGTTTCTCTAGATATCTTATTTCCAACTTTAACTTTGCATTTATTTCTTGAATATATTGATTTGACCAGTTTTATGGATATTTCATCAATTGATTCTTCTCAACTAAATTTGTCGGTCGAAAAGGTCATTCAAGCGAGTGCAAGCTAGACGACTTATTCATGTCTCACCGACCATAGTTACCGGAGGCAAATATTGAAAAGCCCTGAGCGAGAAATGTTTGTCAACGATCTTAAAGCTGAAATATTTCTTTATGTTTCCAGATGAACCACTGGACAGTACAGGTTTCACGAAATGGGACATTGGACAGCCTGATAACCACAGGGGCGGTAAGGGAGAAAACTGTGGTTCCATTTTCAGAAGTGGTCTTCTCAACGATATTCTTTGCCACCACAAGTACGCCTTCATATGTGAGCGGGAATTGTCATAGAAGAACAGCGTCTGAAATATTCTTTGGAAAAACTAGGTCTGACTGGAAAGTGATGAAACATAAAGGAATAGCAAAGCATAACTAGAACAGATTTTGAAGTTATTATTTATTTGCCAAGATACTGAGTTAGGAGTACATTTTCTTGGACAAAAGAGAATAGCCTCATTAAAGAGTAAATAGATTTGTAGAAGAGCAAAAGAGTACAATGATGTCGCTTAATCCTCTGATGCATAGTGTTGTAATTTCGCAACACAGGTGTTTAGTCAAAGTTTTAGAATATTTTAACTGTGTTTTCTTGTTATTTTCATGTTATATTGTCGTTTAACAATAAAATAAAGACATCGATGGCTATTTATATCAGATATGTCAATTTATGTAAGTATCGTTTCAATTTTTCTGTTTTTTCTTCTTCAAAAGTCAAAATCCATGCAATTTTAGTCTAACGTAACCCCATCATCATCCACGCCTACCACCTCACTGGCTATTTTACGTGGGCCCTCCCCATCCTTTACTACAGCCACATTTGATTGCAGTCACTGGGATTAAACTCACAACCATCTACTTTGAATGGATGGCCAGTTCATTTCGGCTGGTCTTTGATAACCATGCCTATTCGAAATACTTCCTTTAAAGGTGCCGTTGATAGAGATACTTAAAGCGGTTCAGAATTAGAAGAGAGGCATACAAAATAATTCCTGCAATAAAGGGTTAAGCTTACTTTATTCTCCTATTCCTGTTATATCTATAAAGAAATATGTAATAAAACCATTTCTACAAATTTTTATCTCTAACATGGAGTAGAAAAGTTTTATAAGAATACTTTATTGACGAATGGGTAGAGAAAGTCTTATGAATGTAACGCTTGAGATGGTTTTAGTGATATGCTTATAGTGAGCTACACGAAGCACATGAGAACATTTGATTCTAGCAACCACATCAGTGAATGTTAAAATTACATTCGATAATAGGAAGTTGAAACAACCATTGTACCTTCCAAGCCATCGAAGTAGACGAAACATGTTTTAATTAGACAAGTAATAAATATTCACCGCCGAATCCTATTGGAATCGTCAAACTGCGTCAGCCGATGCTCCTTCTTAGCAACTAACATATTAGTTTTTATTTTTCCAAGATTTACCTCCGGCAAAAAAGAAAGTTTGGATGGAATTATATTGTGACATCGGGCTCGGAACACAACAAAGGATGGACGGGGGCAAAAGTGGTCCATGAGGCACAAGGTCAAACGCTTCAGTCAAGTCAATAACAATTGCACCGATTCGTGTCCTAACTCACCACTAAAACTCACTACTCTGCGCTTCTTTGGCCTCCTTATATATTGGGGAAGATGTTACAGGCGCATTTCTGGAGTTCCACATACACGTGCACCGGAAATGCGCAGCTAGAGGTCTCACGAACGTTCTCGAAACCCCCTTTTGCTTGTGCTTTTGCTTGTGCCGCTCCGATTGTATACGTGACTGTCAACAATCGTAGCGGCACAAGCAAAAGGGGGTTTCGAGAACGTTCGTGAGACCTCTAGCTGCATCATTTCCGGTGCACGTGTATGTGGAACTCCAGAAATGTGCCTGTAACATCTTCCCCAATACATAAGGAGGCCAAAGAAGCGCAGAGTAGTGAGTTTTAGTGGTGAGTTAGGACACGAATCGGTGAGTGTATCAGTGAGTGTAATACAGCTGTATGTGTATGTCGCCCTGTTGGTACGTCGTAGGAAGATCCAACGTGCTTTCCGAGTGATTGTAACGGCTGTGAGAGACAGAGGAAATGAAGAAACACACTGAAAGGACTGAGCAAGGTTATGAGAAGCAAAAATTGTGAATTGTGATAGCCCAAAAGACTGTAGATCGTGTTAACGACGAGAAGAACACTGTATTTGTGATACAATTTTAGAAGACAATGAAATGATAGAAAAGCAACCGGACTGGATTTTGTCATTGAGTCACACTGGTGTCAGGAAGTGGGATTCGTCGAATTGCCGTTTTGTTACAATATCTTAGGCATTTATGAAGTACTTCTTCTTTCTCTCATGGATTAGACCTTAGGTATGTTCCGGTCTCACACTCTTTCCATGTCTTCCTCGGTCTACCTACCTAGAATTCGTATTGGTGTATATTGCATTGCTATTTTAGGAATTCTAATTTCTGATAATCGTTCCAAATGATTTAACCGATTATCTCTACAACGTGTTAATGTATTAGATTCACGTTGAATATTTAGGTATTCTCCAATAGTTACAGTTTAAATTCTGTCCTGCGGTTTTCTTCCCTTTACTGATCTTATGTATATCTTTGCTGATTCAATTGTTTTTAAGCTGTTTTTGTCCACAGTCATGTTTCACTACCATATAATAAAACAAACAAAGTCATCACATTATAAAATTTAATTTTTGCTTCCTTCCTGGTTTGTTTTTTCAGGATTTTCTTTAATATTAAACAAGTTTTAAAGTTTAAAGTCAATATATTTTTCTCTATCATATGGAACTATCGTACCTAAATAAACATTGAAATCTGTTCGTTTCTGTTATCTCCCGTAGTATTATTATTTCACTTCTGAGAGGCTGTTTACCCAAAAGGGTAATTTTAAAATTCTAATGGTCACATATTTTATTTAGGCAACGTAGTGCACATTGCAGTTTATGTTCCTCGTTATGAAGTTTATGGATAATATCTGGGGACATTGACAATACTTTTTTCATCTAACAGTTGTCTTGAAACCATCAGCATGCAAACAAAACGATGCCCTTGAATGAATACACGCATGGCAAACACATGTTCTGCGAGACATTCTGGTTTGTATACAATGATGAAGTGAAGCAAAAAATAGAAACCCAAACAAATAAGTTGAAACGCTATATTTCAGACCAGAAGCAAGCTGAAATCTCTGGTAAGTAACAGTATAAATTTTCTAGGAGACTCTACAACTAGTTCTAAGCACCGTCAAGTGATTAAAAAGCTCATTTTGACTAACATTATGGTTGTAATTTGATAGAAATTAAATTTACAAAGGACATTACACTTTGTGCAATATTGCTCGTTGCCTTTTCATTTTCCACTTTACATATAGTGCTAAAATATGTATATACACAACACAAAGTATTCCAAGGTAATTTTCTAACAGGTAATGCTGAAGTGTCAAAATGAGTAAGGCATATGGATAGGTATAGTGCGAAAAACATACAGAAGTAGCCTTCTTAACCATTTTGTTGCCACCGCCCCGTGGCTCTCCTCCAGAATTGCGCCTAAGGACATTAACGTCACGCGGACACATTCCCTATGCCTCCAAAAATAATGCTGGTTTGTTCGCAAAAGTTCATGTTGACTGATTGCCTGTATTTCTCTCGTAATATTGTCGCTCAGTTCTTCTAACTTGTGTGGATTTGAGGCATAGACTCTAGTCTTTAACGTTTCCCATAAATAAAAATCGCATGAAGATGATCAAGGGAACAATATGGCCACAATCTCCGACTAATTATTCTTGAATCCTGCTGAAACCAGATACACAATCTTTTATTTCCTGTCAGTTATGAAAAAGAATATTTAAATAGAATTTGCATTAACGTGTGATAATTCTACGCGCACTCGCTGCGATAAAAGTGGGCTCATGTCGTCATTATGAACGGTCTACAAAATAAATAACCCAACTTAAATGATCATGTGCTGGTAAAGCATGAACTAGTCAAGTGTAGTGTAGTCTAGTGCTTAGCATGCTAGTTTCCAAAACCATTCCAGGGTTCGATTCCCGTCAAGAATGTGGGCATTGTTTTTATTCCCTATCCTTTCTGGGGTCTGGAAGCATGAGGGCAGGTGCGTGTTTATAGAAAAAATTAGCGAGTAAACATTACTGCCACTGCGAATTGTTCTAAAAGTAAACCCCGTTAAGAACGACAAATGAGTGAAAAGATAAATAAATGAAATGAAACAAGTAAATTTAGTGCCTTGTCTGCATGCTATACCATGTCTCAGCCTAGTTCAGTCCTGCTGTAAACAGCAAGGCGGAGCTGACTCAACTCGCCACGTGTTAGACCTACAGGCACGCACAAAAGTTTTGCAACACTAGCAATATATATATATATATATACATACATAGCAGCGCTAACTTCTAGACAATGAATAGAGTTGGGTTACACATTAATTTATTAAATCTATGGGTTGGAATATTAATAGTCATGCAGTAACATAATGGTTACCTTTAATCGGATTCCTTCCTCTCTGTCCACTATAACTAATTTCCGCCTCGCTTTTGAAACTTCAATCCAATATCTATCAGCAAACGGTGGAGAGTACTTCGTGAAAAATTCGGCAAGTCCGTGTCAGAATTTACCGCATGCAAAATGTTGTTAGGAGTCGGCGGTTCATTTCTGAAAAAATAACCATGAACTTTACTGCGTATAGTACTTTTCGTAAAATCGTCGTATTTCTTCACACGCTGTTTGCATTTACGTGATTTTTTCCGATGTTCTTAGAGTTCCGGATGCTTGCTGTTCCATTCTAACACTGTGTACACTACTTGCGGAAACACCAAGGAGATCACCAGTTTCTTTCTCAATGTTTTTATGGACAATTCCGGGTTTCTTTCTTTAAGTAATGCGAAACAATGCGCGATCATTCGCCTCTCACCACTTTTTAAAGGTTTGCCTCGATTGTGTTTCATTTCGGCTGAAGCACCAGTCTGCTCCATGATGAAAAGCTTACTGATTTTAAATTGCACATACATAAGTGTCCTTGGCCTTGTGAGGTCCGCGAGATGTACAGGAAATACAGTGTTAAATATCAGAAGCAACCCCACACTATAAACAAAAACATCTTAATCAGTATTCAACTCGATACAGACCTCGTTGCGAGAGAGTTGCCTGGTATAGGAATGCAAAAATATTATATAATAGCAGTGTGCTTTAGTAATTGTTAAGTAAAATGCAGCTTAATTTAAAATAATACGTTAATAGTGTGTATAATTTCACCTGTCTTCTGTCTAATCTGTATATACTATACTATTATGTATATATTCCTTTCAGAACTCACGAGCCCATAAGACATCTATGTGGTATGTGAAGCAGAAAGATAAACTATTTACGTTTATAAGAATCGAAACATTTGCATACTCTTCTGTGTCCCAAATGAGCTCGCGCAGAGTAGTGATCGGAAAACTACTTACGTACAATACTGTACTTAAAGGAGGGGTTTATCGTACGTATGCAGATAAAAGAAAACACCCATTATCTTCGCCAAACCAATCAACAGCTTAACCGTTTTCTGTCCCAATATCTCGGTCTCTGTCTCTCTTCCCGCCCAGATGTTTACAACAGGATGGAACTAGGTTGAGACATATTATACCTGCTCGTATCGTACAGAGGTATGTTTTAGACATGGCGAATGAGCTTTCTAGGGTCTGCGCGAGAAACGTCATTGAAATTGATGGTGCGGGAAACGTCTCTATTTTGCATTTGAAATAAACAGGACATGATTATGGGAGCGGACACTATGCTTAATCGCGTACTGTTCCCTACGTTTAATCCAAGAAAGTGGGAGAAATTCTAACCTACACCCCTATGGTCTTATAAATACTAAAGTGAACTCGCCCATAAACCACTGTGCAACTCCAAGCTATTAGCCACATCTAAAAGAATAACTCTGGTTCTTTAAAGCATGGAATCTAAGCCTCAGTAAATTCAGTGGTAGTTAGTTGGGCAAATGTTTTCCCAATCTCAAGAATTTCGTACCAGATCTGGTCTTGATTTCGTGGGGCTAGTCATTAAAATATGCCCGTCTTCTCATTTTGCTCCCTCTTATACCTGCAGTATCGCCCATACTTTAACGGCCTTCCTCACTTCCACTGTCTTTTAGTGTGCCAATTGGTCGTGTGGACGGTGTTGTCACGTCTTTTACTTCGGTGGGTCTGAGGTGTAATTAAGTAGAATCTTAAACATTATGTACAACGGTCATTATTTCTTAATTTTTCTCATCGCTTGTCGAACCTCGTCTACCCTTTCATTTTCAGTCGTGTTGCTAATTTAATATGTGATCTGTTTTGAGACAACTTTAGCTAAATATTCGTATAGTTGTTATCTGCGTGTAGTAGCGATGTGTAGTGGTTCTTTAGTGTGTTCTATGCTATTTGATTCAGAAAGTTTGCAGCTGCGGATCCTTTCTTCCCGTAAAAGCTATAACTTCCATGGCTATACGCATCTTTGGATGACTGCACGCCGGGGTTTCGGAACCCAAATGTTGCGTGATCAATATTGTATTGCTACGTATTAAGAAACTTTTCTCGTCACCATATTTTATTTATCCTTCCTGTGAACAACGCACTAATATAAAATTTGAAAAAAGTGAAAACAAAGGAAAAACAAAATCTAGAATTATAAAATCATGAAGCCACATTCTTTCTGTATCCTAATCCGGAACATCGAGGGCCCCTTTTTGATATTTGGGCCCAGTTCTGGCTCCCCCAGGGGTAACCCTCTCTTATATCATCCTGGTACTCAAATTCCAATAGCAACGATAAGAAAGCAAAAAGTATCTCATTATCATTTTTTTTTTCTTTTGCTGAGTTGCAGTTAATTCCTTAGCAATACATTACGATGGCGCTCGTAACTAAGAAGATTTTAATAGTGAAGTGAATGCTATATATAATCTGTAGGAGGTCTTGGGTATTTTAACGTGCTTAGTATTGTAAATGTAATGGGTCATTATTGTAAGTGTAATTAAATTACTAATAAGCCGATGCTCTGTTATGTTAATTCGAATTAGGCAATCGATAGTACTGGCCACATTTTAAGTACCAGTTACCTCGCGCTCCTTAACAAATGCTCTAATACCGACTAACCTATACGTAGTTTCATAGTTTTAGTTCTAAACGTAACCGTTGCTGGTGATTTACAAATATCACGCAATTAATTCAATGTAAGAATGAAGTATAACATTCCAGTATATAATTACGTATTATCAAGATAATCTATACAAAATTTAACACGCTTTTATTGGTGTTGTGTATTACACACTGTGATGCTAATGATCTTCTTGGTTGTGGCCCTTTGGTTGACATAGCTAAACCTGGTACTTCAAGTAAACCAAGATCTTGAGAGGTTAAGCTGCTGAGCTCCAACAGGAATTTGCCTGCAGTGAAACAACATGATGTTCACATGTCATTTTTTCATTATGGTGACTGGACATCTACTGGTGGAAGTGACTAGAGCTGAATTATGTGAGACCCCAAAGTTCTCAGGAACATTTCGAGTCTCCCTGAGCAGTCGTAGGAATCTCACAGGACACTGGATAGCAAAGGTGAGATATCAGCTGTAAAATCACTTAACATTTATATAACCATGCTCCCATATGTTTGTAAATTCAACACTATGTTGTACTTTGTGTTTTGAATGCTTACTTCTAGAAAACGCTATTCCCAGAATACATCAAATCTCTGTAACGCTCAGAGATCTTTTGACAAAGACCTTTTTGTAAATGACTTTATCTGAATATTGTTTTGAATATTACACAATAAATAATATAGTTAACACAAAACCCAGTCTACATTAAACATGAAAGAGATGCTCCAGGATTAGAGCATTGATCATTAACCAATACGGTACATAAATTACAGCTCGAAAGTATTTTAACAGTTAAGAACTTCAACTGTTCTGCAGAAATGACAAAAACATATGCACTTTATTTTGCCTACAGCATCTAATATTGTATTGCATAACCCTTCGCTTTTATTAAAGCACCAACCGAAAAAACTGAAGAATTACATTCTTAGGAATATTCTTTTATCCACAATACAAAACGATCAAAAAAGCTTGTTTATTTCTATATATGTTTATTATAACATCTTTGTCAAATAGGTTCTATATTTGTTCCATCTGGTTCAATTCTATTTTGACTTGGCCATTGTGCAATATTTTCTTTTTTCTGCTGAAGGTACTCTTGTACGCATTTAGAACAATATTTAGCACCATTATCTTGCCGAAAATAGTTATTGTCGTGGTATATCTCAACATTTTGTCGAAAATGTCCTTGACAGTCTCTAAAGGACAATTTAGTGCAGAATCATAAGAATGTTTTATCTTTCACATTTTACAGTAAGCTCCTGGTACCTGGATTTAATCTCTCACTATTAGGACAATGAGCATACGAATTCCGTCTGAACATACGAAATTATACTTACTTTCATCGCTCCGTAATACTTTAGATTCGTCACGGAATGTCCAGTTAGACGTCAGTTTGTAAAATCAATGAGTTACTTTTCCCTCAGATTAGCAGTTATTTCCTGAGCTGACATTCGATAATCTGCTATCAGTTGTCTTATTATCACATCTGTTTTTACTTTCTCTACTGGTAAGTAGGGGAAGTATTGTATTCCACCCAAAAATTTGATGTCGAGATCTCACCGGAAACATGTTTTGAGACTCCCTGAATCCCCCCCCCCAAAAAAAAAGCATTTTTAGGAAAAGTTCCGTGTGTGTGAGGGTGTGTGTGTGTGTGTGTGTGTGTGTGTGTGTGTGTGTGTGTGTGTGTGTGTGTTGGTTAAAAACCAAAGTTGTTATTTAAGTTTAATGTCTTTCAAGGATGCGACACGAAGATTTTGAAGAAAATAGCCCCACCCTAAACTGCCCACAAGGAAAATTTTTCGAAAATTTTTATTTTCTTGAAAATGGTCCTAATTATTTTTATTAAAATGCCATATGTTTAAGATATTTGTATGACAAATGAAATGTATATTTTAGATTTTCTGGCTATAGCCTATGTAGTCCTGTTTACTCTGGATGACTTTTGTATAACTCGTAAACCCTAGGAGAGAGACAAAATCTTACTGTACAAAAATGTAGATCTCACTAAAGGACAACATTTATGTCTCAATAATTTTTGTTTGTAGAGTGAACCATTTCGAAGATATTCCTTGTTATTTGTGTCAGGTTCGAAAAACTTAAAGCTTTCGTGAAATGGAACATCGTTAATTTTTTATATGTTAAGCGTGTAAAGAGAACAGAATCTCAAAGCTTTAAAAGATTTGATTATCGCACAAAGCCTACTGTATTCTAATATTCCTCTTACGCCTACAAGGAAATAAGCAACAAGATAACGTGTACAAATGTTTATCTCAACTAACATGAAGAAGATATAGGAATAAGAGTTTGTAGGAATGGTTAGTACAAGAGTAGAGTAAATCATGTAAGTGCAACGCATCAGATTTTTTATCTCAATCTTGTTGTAACATCACCAGGTGCACTCAATTGTTTTCGTACTGTACACATATCAGCTGTTTAGATATTACTAAAGCACCAAAAATCACCGCTTGAGTGTTCATATTACTGCTTCCCTAAAATGTATGAAATACTCCTTACGTATACGCTATGCCATAATTTGTCTTCTATCTGTTGTATCAAGTCAAAGATGACAAGTCTAGTAATTGATAGAGGAAGTTAAGACGTCAAATGACGCTTTAACGACGGTTTATATGTCATTGCCCCATTTTGTGTTGAGTTACCTAAACAAGTTGTTTCTGCTGCTCTTTGGCAAACACAAGGACCTCCCTTCACTGTTTATCCTCGAGTTCCCATCTCCCATTCTTGGGACCAAATGAACCTTGTAGAATACTTTTGACTGTTGCTGGGTGCAAATTTGCAGCTTCCAAGATTTTAGGTTATATATTCTCTCATTCTGAGTTTCTTGTTTTAATGTTATACTCATTCTTATTACGATCTTAATTTTAAATAAAGTTAACCTGTAATGTTCAAAATCATTTTGCTCTTAATTTCCAAGATAATCACCCAGTATGTACTATCATAGAAATAATTATTATTGCCAAGTTTTCAAATTTATTGTTTACATCTTAATAGCTATTACCTTTTGAGGCAGTGAATGGAAGAAATAAAGCGCCACAGAAAGTAGTACTTAATCCTATCTAGCTCTTAACAAACTCAGAGTAGAGATTACATATTTTGCTACAAATGCACCTTTATAAGTTCCCGATTCCAAAATAGAGCATTTTGCAAAATACAATGCACACAGTTTACCTCAAACTCAGATTGCTATCCGTTCCATGTTGAAGTCAAGACACAACACGAAGGTATGAATTGAACGAATTTTCTCTAACACTGTATTGGATAACCAATAATGATGTGTTTTAAAGGGCTTTAATTAAACTTTCATTATATTCACGGTAGATTTCAAAAGCGTCTTGGAAACAACAGCATCTAAAGTACAGGAAGCTGTTTGGATTAATTCCACCAATTCTTGCAAATTGTACTCCTTCGCTTCATGGATTAAGGCTACTACTTCCTTCCATCTTCTTCTCGGCCTCGCTACGTCTCTCTTTTTTTCAGGTGCATATTGGAAAGCGATTTTTGGCAGTTTGGTATCCTCCATCCTCCCAACATGTTCAAACCACCTCATTCTATATCTATCAATTCTTGAGTTGACAGCTTCCACTTCTAATTCTTATTTCTTCTCTTCTAATTCTGTCTTCTAAAGATTTATGTTTTTCTCAGAAATCTCATTTTCTACCTTTGTATTCTACTATTTGTACTTTGTGTTGGTACCCAGTCTTCACATCCATAAAGTAAAGTAGGAATTGCCATGCTATTATAAAATTTCACTCTCTTTTCAGGCCTTATAATATTATTCTTTAAAGCATTGTGTATTGTTTCACAAATTGCTTGAAATATCATTAGTTTTTTGTTAATATCTTTATCCTTTTCATTACTAATTTCACATCCTAAATAATTGAAGAAGCAGATTTGTTCAAGCACTTTGACACCAATTACTATTGTCAGCCTTATTGCTATTCTCTACCAGTTTGCCATTATTTTTGTGTTTTCTTTTGATATTTTAATGTTACAATTTTTACATATTTTCTTAGGGTGGTATATTGAACGTTGCAGAGCATCCTCTGTTTCCTGTATTATTATACGTCGTCAGCATACAATAAAACATTTAACATTTTTTCTCGAGCTACTTTTATGCGTCAATTTGTCTCCAATTTTAAATTATATCACTAACGTAAATATTAAAAACTCCCAGTGCCAATAATTATACTTCATTTGCATTATTATCTCACCAAATGAGTTCTTGCAAAACTGTGAGCCCAGGAATGCTGTTTGAATTTGCGAGCACTTATTTTTATTGCTACATTGTAGTAAATGTTTTAATTGTATTATTTTTAAAGGTGAAACTCGAAAGATCAGAAGGCCTGGAATTGGACAATGCGGATTCGGCTCCTGTGGATGTAGATATAGAGCAAAGCGTGGCTACTTGTGAAGATTCCAGCTCCAGGTTAATTGTTGCCACTGTCACAGGTATAGTCATTGTAATTAAAACATCTACTTAGTTAACAAATAAGAGAGCACTTAGAAGTTCAAGACGAATATAACCTTCACTGACAAACTCCAGAGGTTTGCAGACACGCTTGCTAAAACCTGGGCATTAAACTCATTGCCAAGTCTGCTGCAAGTACCTAACACAGTTAAAATGGCTCATATCTCAACAGTAGAATAAATGTTTATCGGAACATTTATTCTAGTTTTGACCAATCCCAACTGCTGTTACAATGTCAGACACTTTTCTTTAAATGCCTGGTGTTATTGATTGCATGAATGTGTCAGTGTACACGATAGAACTATAACTAAATATAAACTTAAAATTAAGTTAAGCTAACCAGTCTGATTAATCTTTAATTGTATCATCAATATTATTTCTATTACCATAATTTCCAACTATCGAAATCTCTCGTTCATTGCAAGCATGAAAACAGTTTGGATCCATTTTTATAATTCTAGATCGTCTTCCGTTCTGCATATAGATAGGTTAAAGTAACTTGGCTTTACCGGTCACTAGAGTAGCCATCAGGAACGATGGCGGTAAATGACATAATAACGCACATGAGGTGTAATGTGAGAAATTCTGTGTAACAACTGTCTTCCATCTTTCTCAGGAAGTATTTGTATACATTATACACCATTTCTCTGACTTTACTGTGAATAACGCGATTTTTTTTCTGCCATAGTTGGAACCCTTAACGAACCTACTATCATACAATGGAGTGGACTTATTCTCGGAATTATTTAATTGCACTATTAAACTATAGGCAGTAGTCTTACACGCGCTCTTGAACAGACTATGCCTGATTGGTTAGAAAACGCGTGACTGTGACGTCATTGAATATTTGTCTTTGTGCAACCGCCCTCGTTCGTGACGGTGACTATAATATTGTCTTCAGATAACAGGCTTAATCCAGTGCAGTATAATGAAGTCAGGTCACATAAGCATGACTTCTACTATAGCGTAGGCTTCCGCTTAAGGACAGTATTACATGTGAATGGCCTCAAGAAATCGATTGTTTTATGTCAAAAAATCTACGATTTTTATAAATCCAATGATGTATTACAATATGGGTACTCTAAATATTTAAGCCCTTTAAATGGTATTTTTTATATTTGGAATATGCTGGATCACACCCCTTTTAAATACCGGTATCTCTACAGAGGCTAGAATCAACCAAAGAAGCTGAGGATCAAGAACCATTCTAACAAGATTATGGTTCAGGATTATTTTAAATTTTGGTGAGTTACCTAATAAAACACATTAATTTTGTTTCTTCATTTTTTCGCATATTTAAATGTTACAGCTTTGAGTACACTTCTTAGAAACCACTTAAGTTACAGGGTTGAATTTTTTGTGATGTCACAAACCATCTAGTTTAACAAGGTGAGCAGAAGGATAACTTTTTCTGCAATATGTTAAATGTTTAAAAATTAAAAGTTATGCATTTTAAGTGCACAAATATGTTTTGAACACAACTTTTAAGGGCTTACATTTCACTGGATAAAAAAAAACTAATTCGCACATATTGTTCATCATTAAGTACTTTATGTCTCCTAAAATTTGAAGATCTGTAAACCAAAGTATCCCTAACTAATAAATAGGTTTTTAAAATAAAATTTAAAGACCCCAGTTAAAAAGTCTATTGATAAAAATTATGAAGTGGTATCACAAATGTTATATTATCACCATCTCAAAATAAAATAAATATATAAATAAATAAATACAATCTGAAAAACCACCATTCCGGTACCTGATTTCTAAAACCGGATGTGTTTTCCAAATTCTAAATTTATTGAAACTGGTAATACAATTTTTAGAGAGATATATCAGATAACAATACAAATAAAAAAAGTAAAAGAAAGTTTGTTCTGATTGATTAATCTTGATCCAGGACATCATTGTTGATAGCCAATCTCGCAGATCTTCGGGGTGGCTAGATACTTGAATCAACACTAGTTGGTAAAATATCATTTTGAATAGTTTCATTCCAAGTCAATTCACTGATTTTAGTTGCGAGTATCTCTAGATGTTTGTACAACTCTTGATTTCTCAGAATATCTGCAACTTGAAAACCTCTTAGATTATTTCGATGTTCTTCAGCTGCATTCCCATATTTGACGCATTCAAATAATGTGTGCTCTGGAGTGCCTGGAACTTTACAACAGCTACAATTATTGTCAGCTTGTTTATTTATTTTCATCCAGTATGTTCCATATGGGCCGTGTCCTGTCAGATAGTGGATAGTACCTTTTGTTGGTTTGAAATATTTTAATCTAAGTCTTTCACTTATGTTCGGAAATAAATTGTAGGTTCTTCTTCCTTGTTTAGCGTCATCCCATTCTTTTTGCCAGTCAAATTTTAGTCTTGCTTTGACGTCTCTCTAAGTATACATTTTCCTACCCATTATTTTTTGTACTTTCTCGATGTTATTCTTTTTAAGCCAAAATCTTGCCCCTCGTAACTTGATTAACAAATCATTTGGCCAAATTTCAGTTGTTACAAATAGTGCCAATGTCGGTGTTGTGCAGACTGCTCCAGTATGACGTAATAGAATCTTTCGTTGTGTGCTCCTAATATGGTGTTTTAATCTTATGTTGTTCATCCTCGTGGCCCATACACCTGCACCGTAAGTTACTATGGAGGCGAAAATTGTGTAATGATAGGTCATTATTGTCTGTAAGGAGATTTTAAATTTAGACTGAATTAACCTTGATAATTTGAACATAATGTTTCCTGATTTGGTTCTTATATACTCAACATGTTGACTAAAATTTAATTTTTCATCCAAGAGAAGACCTAAATATTTAGCTTCTTTTTTACGTTGTATGTTTTGATTGTTGAACTTAAGAAAATATGTCAGCTTTTTAATAGATGGTGTAATCTTCATCACCCTCTGACAGAGCTGAATTCTGATTTTGAAATGTATAGGTATACTTTTAGCGCTATATTGAGCTTGGCACGTGTGCCACTGTCTAATAGGAAAGTTAAGCTTATACGAGCTGATAACAGCCTGTTTGACATAAACAGCACCACCACTTAGAGCAGGCCCAGGCTATGAACTCTTCCCTGGAGTGGGATACTACAAGTTTCACACCAAGTCTGCAGTGTGGTGGGATGCACGACGGATCTGCGCCTCCGAGGGAGCGCATCTCGCCATCATCAATTCCAACGAAGAAGCCGAGGTCCTTCGGCAGCTCTACGCGCGATACCCGAAGTTAGAAGATGTCCTTTTCAATGAAGTTGTTTTCATTGGATTTCATGACCTTCATACGGAGGGTCATTATGTCACAATCTTTGGTAAGACATGTTAAGATATAGCACAGATATTAGATTACAGATATAGATCATATTATAGATATAGATATTAGATTAAAGGTTACAGATATTTTTATTTTAATTCTTTGTTGGTCTATAAGAACCTGAGAGACCCCTACGTTTATTTATACGTTCTAGTTTTCGAACAAACGCACATATGCAACCGCCTGACTAGGACATTCTATTACACCTTACCCGACTGTTTGCTAGAGTGACAACTGTTTATTTTTTTGGCTCCAAAAAAGACTAATCGTCAGTTACGTATCACTATCAGATCAGTTATGTATCAATCAAATTCTGCGCGCCTACTCATTACATATTACTGAGATACGTTTCTCCTCGTTAGTTGTGCAATACTGCTTTGCCATTGCAAGTAGTATATTACCTCTCACAAACAGGATTATTATCTATAAAGTCCCAAGGATTTGGAAGAAGTGCATTATTTATATTGGATGATGACTTATCAGTAGCTGGCAACTTGCATGAATCCGATAATTCCAATTCTGAAGATAAACTGGAATCAAAAACTGATCATAAAGAAGAGGATGAAAGCAACCTATGTCATAATAACATGTTATTTGTGTAATTAATATTTTTTACACCAGGGCCGTGTGTAGGACATAATTTGGAATGGATAGAGTGAGACTGAAAAATTGAATGCTATGGCCGGGATTTGAACCACGGACCTAGCGGTTGCCTTCCGGCTGCTCTAACCACTTAGCTATCATGCCGATATGGCATTAAATTCTCCAACTCACTCGCATTATTCCCGGTAAACCACACAAGGAGATAACATAGCTTAATGGCGACCTACAACGTGTAAGTACTTAAGTCCCGGGCTCCTAGTTTAACTAGCTATGAGGTCAATAAAATTAATGTAATTAATATTTTTGCACACAATAGCCGTGTGTAGGACATAATTGGAAAGGCTAAAGTGAAACTGAAAAATTGAGCATTTAATGTCATATCGGGACGTTGGGCATGATAGCTTAGTGGTTAGAGCAGCTGGACGGTAACTCATAGATCCGTGTTTCAAATCCCGGTCCTGGCATTCAAATTTTCAGCCTTACTCTATCCTTTCCAATGTATTTTGTAGGTATGCTTGTCAAAGACATTAAATATTATTACTATTTATTATTATTATTATTATTATTATTATTATTATTATTATTATTATTATTATTATTATTATTATTATTATTATTATTATTATTATTATTATTATTATTATTATTGATAGTATATTTCAAATTACAGATCGTGTACCCGAGTATAACAATTTATTATTTTTCCAAGTAATATAGTACAAATTATAATGTATAGTGTACTCATAGTGCGTTTTATTTATCTTTGATCTATCTAAATAAAAACCATGTATACTTCAGCTAAATGAGACTGAATATAGGAATGACGGAAAAATAAAGTTAAAAAAAAATAAATACAAGTATATAAGCACAAAAATATAGCGAGGGCGACTAACGGTTTTCTGCAGGACACGCGCCCAACAGAAGGTTAATTAATAACTACAATACGGTAAACAAAATTTCAATTTTAAACATGAAACAATCTCTTTCCTTAAAAATCTGTAATACATGAATATTATTGTTCAGCAAAATTACAACATATCACAATACATCACATTGTTGAATAACATAATTAAATTAATTTCATCATCATTTTATGCTTTTATGCTTAACCCTGCTGTTCTGTTCGGGTCAATATGACCCGAAATGAATCTAAATTTAGTTTTTAACTTACTAATTTCCAATATATATTTACAAAACTTGGTGACTTTGTCTGGAAATGCAAGAACAACATGTGTTTGAAAGCATTTTAATATACTCCAAACACTTTGTTCGTGAAATGTAAGAGTTACGTATGTAACGTTCGGGTCATTATGACCCGACATAAATATGACTACCCTTATGTCAATACTTACATTGGTATTGAAGTGCTGAACATGTAATAATGTATCATAACAATAATATATCCCATGCTATCAATAATGAGGGGTTACAACAATGGGCTTGATTGTTGCTTTTTCTGGGAAAGAACAGTTCTCAACAATTGTATGCTATGTTGTTTTTGCTCAGTTTGAATTGTGACACCATGGCAGTTAGACCATTACCTAATCCTGGATTGGAGGAATTAGTAAATACCTCAGCAGATGAAGAATCATCAGTTTCGGAGTTCGAAGATCATGTCAGTACTGAATACGAAAGTGAGTGTTCTGATTGCAGCTACGAGAGTCTACAGACTGTACAAACAAATGGAAAGAATTTTCTTTCTAAAAATGGGAATATAGAATGGCATTTGAATCCACCAGCACAACTTGGCCGCCTCTCAGCTTCGAACATAATCAAGAGTACACCAGGAATTACAAGGTATGCAGTCACCAGAATAAGTGATATAAAAAGTTCATTTGAAACAGTACTTTTTTCAGCACTTCAAAATGAAATAATTGAGATGACAAACATGGAGGGGCAGAGGGTTTATGGTCAACAGTGGACAAATATTGATTATTCTGTTTTTCAAGCATACTTAGGACTGTTATTACTCGCAGGTGTATATCGATCTCATGGGGAATCTACAAAAAGCTTGTGGGATAAGGATACTGGGCGAAACATATTTCGAGCAACTATGTCCCATGAAACATTCTGTAAGATATCGCATGTCCTGCGATTTGACAAGAAATCTACACGAGAAGAAAGACGACGTACTGATAAACTTGCAGCAATTCGTAATATTTGGGAAAAATGGGTAGAAGTGCTTCCTAATCTGTATAATCCAGGAGAAAATGTGACTGTGGACGAGCAGTTAGTAGCATTTAGAGGCCGCTGTCCATTCAAGCAGTATATCCCAAGTAAACCAGCAAAATATGGGATCAAAATATGGACCCTGTGTGACAGCAAATCTTCATATGTATTGAAAGCCCAAATTTATACCGGAAAGGAGAGCGGAGCTGCACCAGAAAAACACCAGGGAATGAGAGTGGTAGCTGATCTCACTGCTGAGCTTCGAGGGCAGAATATCACATGTGACAATTTTTTTACATCATACAATTTGGGGCAACTACTTTTGAAACGGAAATTGACAATGTTGGGAACCATACGGAAGAATAAGCCTGAGCTTCCACAAAACATGACCAACAAAGAGGTACATAGCTCTTCATTTTACTTCACAAATGACACTACTGTGGTCAATTATGTTCCCAAGAGAAATAAAAATGTTATACTTATGAGCACTCTCCACCACGATATGCAAATCAGTGACAGGGCTGATAAGAAACCAAAAATTATTTTGGACTATAATTCAACAAAAGGAGCGGTAGACACTCTTGATCAACTAACAGGTACATATACATGCAAACGCAAAACCAATAGGTGGCCCATGATAGTATTTTACAATATGCTTGATGTTTCTGCTTATAATGCATATATACTGTGGACTTCAGCTGACCCTAATTGGAATGCAAGGAAATTGACCAGAAGAAGAATATTTTTGGAAGAACTTGGAAAATCACTGGTAAAACAGCACATTCAATCCAGAACAAGTTTCCCAAGAACAGAAGATTCTTTGAGAATGGTCAGGCGCATCCAAAATCCTGAAGACATGGTTAGCGTATCAAAATCAGCAACAACAAAAATTGTGAAACGTGCTCGTTGCAAGTTCTGTCCATCAAGCAATGATAATAAAACAAACATGTTGTGTGGAAAATGTAATAAACATATCTGTAAAACACATACAACATATTTGTGCCCAAACTGTCGTAAGTAAGAAGAAAAACAGGTAAAGGAAGATAAAAAGATCTGTATTGGTTTCAAAGTAATGCACTGAAAACTGAGTGTTGTTTCAAAGTTGTATTAGGTACTGTTTTATTAGAGATGTTCTTTAATTGGTCTTTAATAAAGTATTGTGCGTAATTATTATTATCATTATCATCATCATCATCATCATCAATATTATTGTTGTTGTTGTTGTTGTTATATTATTATTATTATTATTATTATTATTATTATTATTATTATTATTATTATTATTATTATTATTATTATTATTATTATTATTATTATTATTATTATTATTATTATTATTATTATTATTATTATTATTATTATTATTATTATTATTATTATTAATTTACAAAGCACAGGAAGAGAAAAGCAATGTCAATTGTTACCAGCTGTACAAAAGTGCATGTATTTGAAGTTTTCTACAGCATTTTGACACGTCGGGTCATAGTGACCCGAACAGTACATTTGTCAAGTAATATTGAACAGAACAGCAGGGTTAAGAGAAATTGCGTCTCTTTTACTATCCAGAAATACATGTGTGGAACAATTTGAAAGAAAGAACGTGCACGCTAATTAAAACCGGAGAAAATATGTTTAAAGTTATTAGGACAAAATAACACGTCCTGACTTTAAACCGTTTTAATTCAGTATTCGAGTACTTCCGAGACCTCTCTGGAATACCCTGTTTAATTTAAAGTTTTTGCTATAAATTTATTGGAAGACAAGCAGAGATTTAAATTGCCATATGACATGCTTTAAAAGCTTGTGGAGGTAAAAAAGTTATGTAGAAATAAAATGAGTTTATAGGATTTAATAACACAGAAATCTATGTTTTTTGTTTGTTTTATTGCTTTTTCATAAATGTGTATCCTTAACTCGTAGTAAGATCCATTTCTATTTACTCTGATTAAACATCTGTTTCTTAAACGCGTGGTTCAGCTTTACAATTCTTGTAAGGTTCTTTCGTTAAGAAAGTTCCCCGTCTATGGCCTTGAGTATTCTTCAGTTACCTATGATGATAACAAGGCGTAGGAATTTCTAAGCATTAAAGTCGGAACGGACGAAAATAAGGCTAAACCGCTATTTGACTATGGCCAGATCATTATGAAATAAATACCCACACCTCTGCCCTCGCATGGTCTTTTGGCGTTTGCAGACAACGATCAGACCACTTTTTATTTGTTTGACAATAGAGCTATCTTGCTCGGCCTTCTTTATAATGAAGGAAGGAGACGTGTGCGTTTTTCCATAGGTATACTGCACATGGACTTGGCTGCTATCGCTCGCGCATGTAAACAACTGCGGGTAGGTACAGCCTGGCCATGAAAACCGCCTCACTGCAGCACTACTTACAAGCATCATATGAACACTAAAGAACACTATCACTCCACATTTGTAGTTCACTGCGAGAAGAAACAAAACAGTTGCGTTATACTACACCTTGACCTTGCGTCCGCATACATTTGCAAGGCAAATGGTGAACAATTTGCATGGTACTACGTTACATTTTTTTCGACTCTTGCTTGTATAGTGGCAGTTGTTTGCATATTTGATGGCCGTGTTGACGTCATTCATACTCTGTATCCAGCTAACCTGTATCGCATGCGAGCGCACATTCCTGTGGTCTTTAATAATGATACTGCTTTGAGTGTGGATAACCTGAAGCCAACTGCTTAGAAATTCCTATGGCTAGTGATAACTTAATATCAATTTAAGGGTTGTTTGAATAAAAACTGAAATCTTGGTCCACTTCATCTAATTATGTTGTCTTTCTCTGCCGAATTCAAATACGCGAACTTGCTGCTTTGGTAGAAGCAGTTCGAATATTCTGAACAGATTTATTTCTTTTATTCTTTCCTTTACTGTTTCAGATATATCTCCATTGTTACCCTATGATGGAATTGATATTGTCACTCTGACTTTAAAGTTACTTAAGTTTATTTTTTCTTTCCTCCACAGATCAACCGCTGAATACCACGGGCTTTTACAAATGGTCCAATGGACAGCCTGATAATGCCGGAGGCGATCCGGGAGAAGATTGCGGGTCCTTTAACAGAAATGGTCTTCTCAATGATCTTGTGTGTAATCGCAAGCATGCGTTTATTTGTGAACAGGAGCTTTTCTAAGATAGTGGGTCTCTTAAGTGGAAAGTGAAAGTAGGTAATATATCATATAAAGTACATATTCTTAACTCTCCAATCGCTTACTGGAAAAGTGCAACTATACAGTATCGTTCTACATTCATTAGCAGGAAATATACAAGGTATGAGTCATATGACCAATTAATTAAAGTGAAATGCAAAACTATAAATACTGACACTTGTCATTTCTTAATGAGTTAAATACCTTAAAGCTAACTAAAGTTCTTAAAGTGTAATATAGTACTGCTGGTTCATCCACTTAAAGTGTCTCCGCAGCTGTGTCGGATTCCTTTTGACAACGACAGTAATTTTATGCTGCAGAGAGCAGCGACATGCGCAGTAACTTTTTATTCAAGGGCCCATAGCGCAGTTTGTATACAGTTTCAGTTAGAGTAACACGTGAGACGAGAGTAATGGCAAATCATAAGCTTAGTTACTCTGTTCCACACATAACTTATTTATGACTCGTATGTCCATATAGAATCCGCACGAGCTGTTGTAAGGTTACTTATGCAATCCTAGCATTAAAACGTCTTTTTATGACGGCATAAATCGAACGAAATTACCTCTTTCCAGTACCAGTGCCAGAAAATGAATGATGTATTTACCATGGCAATAAGGCGGCAAAGATATTACCGCCACAACATAATTTTCTCCAACATCTGCCTCTAAAAGAACCTGAAATCGTCACTCTCGCAAACTAATGCATTTTTCGTTTCTCTATTCACAAAACTTTTCGTATTCTTTTCCGTAAACATTTTTTATTTTTTTATTTTCCTGGAATTAGCAAACTCTCAGCACTCTTGGCTGCGCTCAAATGTCAAGGGAATACAATCCGTGTTTTCAATTGTTTTATCATAACCTTCTATGTCTCTCTATATGTGCTGAAAAAAAAACATCTGCCTAACATCCATATTACGTCATAATCTCTGATCCGTCGCTACCGAGAAAGTCAGGCTCAGGCACATTGAAATCAGCTGTGTCCAAGAGTCTGCAAGATGGCGGTTAGCTTAATATATGCGCTGTAACGTGTGCTTTTAATATACGAATATTGTGAGTTATTGTTAGTGTCAAGTATTTAATGGAATAAATGAAAGATACCTTAGGATATTGCTTTATTATAGGCAGTGATAGTAGTTTTTAATCATCTTTTGTATTAACATTGTTTTCGGGTGGGCATTGATATCCTGACTATTAGCTAAGTTTATCTCTTCCGGGCTTGTAGGCCGTGTCTGACCAGCGCAGACAACGGATCATCTTACCCTGAAGATGCAAAGCGCGGTACTTGGCAAAACGTTGGTATCTTCAATGCCTTCTAGAACCCGGCCTATAAGCCTGGAAGAGATGAACTTAGCTAATGGTCAGGACTCCGGCCGCAAAAGCCTAAGTATATATTATTGATATCCCGTTTTCGCGCTAGTTTTATACAATGTTAAAGACAGTGAAGCATTATTTTCTCGCTTGATTTTCATAATTTATACGTGCTGCGAGTTCTATTCTTGTATTATGTGTGTTACACTACACATGTTCATCCAATTTCTGTTTGAATTGTGTGTTGAGCCGATTTTTTGTCACTTTTTAACCCGTTCTTGTCATCAACATTGGTATATAGAAAGCTATCAGCCTGCTTCTATTTTATTTTTTGTAGGTAAAAACCTATCAAAATGCCACGGCCGGAGACGTTTGCGTTTTTCCATAGGTATACTGCGCATGGACTTGACTGTTATCGTTCGCGCATGTAAACAACTGCGGGTAGGTACAGCCTGACCATGAAAACCGCCTCACTACAGCACAATCTACAAACATCAAATGAACACTAAAGAACTCGATCACTCCACGTCTGCAGCTCACTGTGAGAAGAAACAAAACAACCGCGTTACACTACACCTTGACCTTGCGTCTGCATATACTTGCAAGGCAATTCTTCACTAGTTTGCTAGGTACTACGTTACGTTGTTTACGACTATTGCTTCTAGTGGCAGTTGTTTGCACATTTGATTGCCATGCTGCACTTTTGACTTCATCCATACTCTGCGTCTAGCTAATCTATATCGCATGCGAGCGCACATCCCTCCGGCCTTTATTAATCACTTTCCCAACAAGCAGCGGTAGGTTATAATGGAGTACGAAGACACATAATTATTATCGAATGTGTTCAGAAACACTAATTTAATAAAACTATGTTTGTATATAAAATTGTATGTTATTTGGAATATTTTGTAATGAAGTATTACAATTATTAAATATTCAGGTCTTATACAATTTCTCGTTATTGATCGGCGCGACTAACAGTTCAACTATTTTTCTTTCTCCACTACGTATAGTAAATAGGGGAAGTATTGTATTCCATCCAAAAATTTGATGTCGAAATTTCATCGGGGATATGTTTTGAGGCCCCCGAATCCAAAAAAGGCATATTTAGAAAAAAAAGAAGGGCGCGCGCGCGCGTGTGTGTTTGTGTGTGTGTGTGTGTGTGTGTGTGTGTGTGTGTGTGTGTGTGTGTGTGTGTGTTTGTCAGTCTGTGGACAGCATAACTCGAAAACTAAAAGTCGGTTAAAAACCAAAGTTGGTATTTAAGTCTAATGTCTTTCAGGGATGCGGTACGAAGACTTTGAAGAACATCGCTGCACCCTAAACTACCCTTTATATGGAAAATGTTTCGAAAATTTTGATTTTCTTGAAAATGGCTGTAACGATTTCGATTACAATGCCATATGCTTGAGATATTTTTATGGTAAATGAAATGTATATCTTGAATTTTCTGGCTATAGTCCCGGTAGTCGTATTTACTCTGGACGACTTTTGCATAACTGGTAAACTGTAAAAGATAGACCACCATATGTTACTATACAAAAAATGTAGATGTTGCTAAAACACACAATTTATGTCTGAATAAAATTTTTGTAGAGCGAACTATTTCGGAGATGTTCCCCTTTATTTGTGTAAGTTTTGTAGAACTTATACTTCTGTCAAATGGAACATCGCTATTCAATTTTGTTATATATTAACGGTGCAAAGAGAACGGAATTTGAAAGCTTTATAAGATTTGACTATCGCTCAAAGCCTACTGTATTCCCATATTTCCGTTGCACATGCAAGAAAACAAGCAATAAGATAATTTCTGCAAATTTTTGTCTCAATTAAACCGAAGAAGATAAAAGAATAAAAGTTTGTAAGAATTGTTAGTACAAGAGTAGAGAGTCATGTAGGCGCAACACATACGTATTTTTTCATTCAAGTTATTAGGTTAAACTGTGTTCTAATTACCATGGAACACTATGCTTTGGAACACCGAAGTTCGTTGAGAAATGCTCGCTGGCCGAAATTTTATTGCAAGATGGAGTGAGTGAGTGTTGGGTTTGAGGGCCCGTCGACAACTAGGTCATTTGGGCATTGCAAGATGGATGCGGCACGAAGATTTTCAGGAAAATCCCCCAACACCAGACTACTCTTTACATTGAACATTTTTCGAACATTTTGATTTTATCAAAAATTGCTTATCTTGATTAAAAATACCCCTGTTCAAGATAGTTTTATGACAAATTAAATACATATCTTGAATTTTCCGGGAATGTCCTCGGAATTCCTCTTCATTATGTGAGACATTTGCAAAAGAGGCAAGGCGTTCGGGACAGACAAATTCTTAGTCCTGGAAACATGCAGACCTCATTAAACACACAATTTATGTGAAACACATTTTTTGTGGATTGAACCATTTGTGTCGTAATCATTAAGTTTTAAATTTAACGTTACACTTATTCATGCGCAAAATGTAGAACAATCAAAACCAAGAAGGTATAATTCCTTCAACACATATCACAACTGCGGCTACTATCACGATGTAGCTTATTCACATTCTATGCGTCCATTCTGTAGTTCGTATTGTGAAGTGTATTCTTCATTACTGATTTCTTCAAAAGTATCTTATGGGAAAGTTGGAGCATTTTTTCTCTAATATTAAGTGTATTTTACATCCGTTAACCAATAATACCACATATTCTGTCCTTTTTCCTTAGAGTTTGTTTAAGTTATCTTAAAAATGTGATGCATCATGCAGCTAGAGGGATGGAACTTGCACTTTTCAAATCTTTGAGAGGTTTCATAGAATTTATTACACCAGTCGGATTACCTTTCTACATTGAGGGTTGTTCAACACTGTATCAAACAGCAGTTTTTCATATATCTATGTGCTTTTGTTGGAAGCGATTTACCAGATCTAGAGGTACACCGTCTGTATTTCTGTTTCTCTTCTTCATTGCTTGTTTCCAGTCGCTTATAAAGAGTAAGCCAACAGTCCTTCAAGAGGTTCATGAGTCCATAGATCGGTAACCATAGAAAACTTGGGAGAAATATGCATATCATAGCAAAGAGTATCTCTCAAAGCTTTGTATGGGTGGTGTGGCCATAACAATTGATTAAAACTGGCATTCACTGGTGAACTGAAGGCGCTTTGTGTTTTAAAATCCTCAATGTTACTGAGATTTCCCTAAACTCGGTGCGTTTTGTGCTCTATTTAAAGTTCATGGTCTAATTTGTAATGGAACAGACTATTAGCGGTTCAATGTACCTAGATATGCTTGAACTATGGCTGATGCCACAATTACAGGAAGACAGCCAGGACTTTGTTTGTCAGCAAGACGGGGCTCCGCCTCATTTTTACCATAAGTCCGCCAGTACCTCAAAGCTACACTTCTACATCGTTGGCCTGGAATGGTTCTCAAGTCGATTCTCCACTTCTTCCGTGATCTCCAAGATCACCTCACCTAACACCATGCAATTTGTTCTTATGGGGTTGTGTTAAAGATCGTGTATTCGTTCCCCATTTGCCAAGCAATTTAGAAGGGCTGAAAGAGTGGATCGTACATGCAGCCACCGGTATCAACCGTGAGATGTTGGGATGTGTACGGGGTTGGACAACAGGATTGATGTCTACGACGTCACCAGCGGCAGGCATATGGAACACCTATAAGTATGTACCAAGACTTTGAAAGATGTTCTTTTCTCTGATACAATTCTTTGCGCTATATATCGTTACCGCTCATGTAACCGGGAGGAATTTTTGGCTCACCTGTTATTACAGGGTTCTGCCACCAAAGTTGGCAACCTTCAAATGTGTATTTGAATTAGCATTACTCATTATATACACTATTATAAATCTTTGATATCAAAAAAGATGATATTTTCGTTCTAGCATGCTCAAATGTACACAGAATTACGAACTTACACTATTCATTTGTTCATACAAGCATTGCTACCATACTGAAGAATCGAATTATCCCCAGACGTTTTACTGAGTGCTGTAGTACATCGCTGATGTTTTGAAACGTCTCCATTAAATTTCATGATTCACCTCCCTTATATCCTCTTTATCCTCTCCTGCAGAGACGGCAGTGAAATATCTTGGAGTATTGCTTGACACCGAGGCACTCTCTCTCACATAGCAACACTGCCAACACCAGTCTTATCAAACGGTGTCCACTAATCAACAGACGTTCACCGCTTGTTGTTGAATGTTCAGCTCTGTTATTTAAGTCCTTAATATGTCCATTTATCTCATACGCTGCTCATATATGGAGTACTGCCAGCAAAACACACATTCATCGTCTACGACTTATACAAAAATGATTCGTTCCTAAAGCCACCAATGCCCCTTGGTATGTAAGAAATAATCTACATCACCATGAGTTTGGAATTCTTCCTCTACTAGAATACTTCAGAACTCTCTGCACATCATTTTTCAATAAACTACCAACAGTTCTGGGACAGAAGGCATCACAGAACCACACTTAAAAGAAAGTTGCCACAAGTTCTACTCAGTAATTCAGAAGGAAGTGATTTCACATAACCTGCTCCTCAGTTTCATACTTTCACACATGTACTATTAAAGTTCACAGGTTTTTCTTTTATCCTTGTATAATTATAATGTTTATATTCGTAAATGTATTACACTTCATATCTAATCCGTATATTTTCAATATTAGTTCATGTTAGAGGAACCTTCGGCCAACCTCAGCAATGTTATTATAGTTATGCATTATACATTATGAATACCGTGTATAACAATAATTAATGTTGGTGGGTAAAAACTAAATTTGAAAAGGTCTCCTAAAAAGAGCATGTGCTAGTATGTGCCCCAATAACTCCTTAGTTATTGATATTAAATGTTTGTGGTACTCTAGAAATATGGGCTTTATTATTAGGTTTTGAAATAATAGTTCAACAAACAGGATGTATAAGGGAAGAAGGAAATAAGGAATTTAAAGTAAAAGTGAAAAGGAAGAATAGCACAAGTTAAGGGTAAGTTTTGCTAATATGTTTGACTGTTTCATGCATACAGACCTTAAATTACGTTAAATTCGTATCATTTACGAATTATCATTTAGCCATTATTTTGTTTTGTACAAATTATCGCTAGATCGTTCTTCTGTTAATTTAGTGCCGCCAGCTGCATCCTATATATTGCTGTAAAACAACACATTAGGCATTACAATCGATTAACAATCAAAACAACACTCCATTTCAATTTGACAACGGTTTTTAACAATTGTTCCTTTAATAATAAATGTATTTTCTAAAAGAAATATGATTTGCTAATATTAAGAATAAAGTGAGAGTTATTTAAGATTAAACACTGGTTTTCCGTTATAACAACAAGAGATTACCTAATTACATGTAATTTTTGGGTTTCATTTTCTTCAGTGCTGAGCAAGTCGAACTACACTAATCGAAATTAATATACTTTAGATACTTTTTTATATAAATTACTTTTCTGTCCAAATTTTGAGATATATTATTTAAATTCATATTTTGTTTATGAAATAGCCCAGATAAACGTCATTCGACGGTCTGAACTTCCCAAACAAATTCTCTTACTCCGCTCGAAAATGTATCGGTTAGATCAGATGTCTTATGATATTACTTGTGATAAATCATTGATACATACATAGCCTTTACTAGTGTACAATTTCAGTACATCTACCTATGTATAGCTATGAATGTTTGTATATCCTCCATGCGTTCCTTAATCGCTTGACCAATCACCGCGAAGTTCGGCAGATATATGTATTATTTCATGGAGAAGTTTTGTACATTATCCGTTTTACCGTACAACGTAATACTCAGATGGTTATCTCTGCACGTTTTTCTTTCACGTAATGCAAACACATATCCGCCGTTCAACGTACAATGCATACAGTTTTATGACTGTAAAAGAAATGCTATTTCTTGCATTCACATGGTTTTCTCTGCTCACTTTTCGTTTACAAGCACGATCACATTTCTTTCTCTATTTGCTCTTCAACATACCATTTTCTATGACTGAAATAGAAATGCCACATATTACATGCACACGCTTTTGTCTACATATTTTTCTTTTATGAAACACAATCGCATATCTTTGCCTACTCCCTCTATTTCAAAGAATTCATTCAATTTTCTATATGACTGACGTAAACATGTAACGTCTTACATTCAGAAAGCTCTACTTGATTTTATTCCTGTGGTATTTGGGATGATTCAACAGTGCTTTTGCGTAGAATTTTCCCTGTGTTTCTATTTATAGATATATTTTGGGTTTTTCATAGTATACAACATAAGTCTAAGTCTATTAATAAAATAATTCAAGAATGGAAACAAACAGTAAATAGTGGAATTCCGTTAACAAGAGATAAAATAGTCGAAACAATATTATATGCCGATGATCAAGTTTTACTCTCAAATTATGAACAGAGATTACAAATGGCAGCGTACCAACCATTCAAAATCGCATGCAAATAAAATATGAAAATTTCTGCTTCGAAATCTCAAACAACGACAATGTGTGGGAAAAAATAAACAACTTGTGAAAATCGAGATTGCTAGAAAAATTATAGAACAAGTATCTGATCTCTCATATTAGGAAGTGTATTTGCAAACCATAGGGTGATATTGATACAAAAATACAATAAATTGAATAGGGCAATAAGGATACATTTTGGCAAACAGATGGCGACCTATACAAAACTAAGGCTACATAATATAACATCAAAACCTTCTCTCTGACACAGAAGTGAAGTTTGAATTTTAAATAACTGAAATTCACATAAACTTGAAGTAGCCCAAATGCGTTTCTTACGATCACTATTAGGGGTTACTAGATTGGACCACCAAAGGAATACGGGAAAACCTTGGAGTATCAAGTTTGACTGAAAAGGTATAAAAATGTCAAAGATAATGGGAAAATGATTTGGTGAGAATAGAAAGAACAAGGAAGACTAAATCAACACCGGAAAGACCAAGACCATCTTCGTTAGGTTTATTGCTATAGCCACATAGCCTAAAACGATCTTGTTCATGATTTATATGTTGTATATATTATATATTTATATGTTGTATATATTATATATTTATATATTGTATATACAAAGTAAAAGCTTTAATGGAAATAGTCCTACGAAAATATAAGCACACAAACTATGTTGAAGTGAAACATAGCCACCAAAGGCTCCTTCGGCTGAAGTCTTTACATTGTCATGCTCGCACACAAGGAATGAATTACCTGATAGAATAGTTTTCCGTCACAGTAAGTGTCCTAGTTGAACTGCCTCAAGTTATCGAGTTAAGGCGCTATTCTTGAAGTTGCAAATGTAGATAGCGGCAATAAATGGCACATTTAGGGCTCAGTGAACGCTAATTAATTCTTTGGCATTATATTTGCTAAGGCAGCAGGTACCTTTGGGAATGTAAATGGCGAGGGAAGCCACTAAATTGCGCGCTCTCTGTGCTAGTTACAGAAAAAGCGACCTGCTCTTAGCAGATCGTGTCTAATTTCCATAGTGGAGCGACGGTGCCTACGATGTTGACACTTCAGGAGTAACCGTATAGCTGCCTCCCAGGAGATCCCTCCTTTGTGGTCTCAAGTAGCCACGACCATGTGCCTCGTCTCCCTTGACATTCCGAGCCTCCTGGTTATATATTCTATACCTTTCAGGACGCAATGGACACAGATTCAGTTTCAGGTGTGGTAGGCACAATCTGTCAACAAGCTTCACCCTCACTTTAAACAACCCCTACACTCCAACAAAAAAAATTGGGAAGCTATAAAAAAACAACGCGTTATATAGATTGTATGTAAGTGTAGGACAGTTGGATTCAAATCCCTAGGTAATACAATATTTTACAGAATCTTAGCTGAAGCTTTTGTGTCGAATTGAGTAATACAGGCTCCATGTGAAATAAAAGGGGATTGAAAAATAAAGTCACTAAGCATGCTGCTTTGCTTGGTACAAAATGTAAAGGAGGTAAGTATTGATATTAGAAATAACAGAGAGGGAGTGTGGTAAATGAGTTACCTGTAGCTTTTAAAACAATAGCTGCCACATGGCTAACACTGTATACCATCATGATGAAATTGTATGTTCTCTATTAATTCAAGGAGCAATTTTTTGGGTTGTTTGGAATAGGAATGTATTACACAATTGTGTTTTACTTTATTGGGCCATGATCAGACTAGGAAAATTACGTCACTGCAGTTTGCGCCATAGCCTTATTTGTTAGCCATATATAATATAGATATAGATATTGTGACGTCATTTACTCAAACTCAGACAAGATGTGGCGTTTTGAATGTCTAACACAGTTTGCACATTAATAACTACTAGTGAGAAACAGGATCCCAATATTTTGCGTTGAAAATGAGTGAATGGGTATACGTTCTTAGCAGTTTAAACCAAAAAGTGCAGCTTTCAAAATTTAAACCATTCTGATAGCGATTCCAAGACACTTAATATTAACACCAAAAACTGCTGGTTCCAACCATTGGTGTAAGTGAAGGAATGTGTACCATGAAAAATGATGAGGAAACTGCTAATTGGTCGGACTATGAAAACAATAATGCTATAATTTTATTATTTATTTATCGCCGCTTTAACAACTAGATCATATCTTGGTATAAAGTATAGATAAGTTAACACTACAATAACAATAAGTTAATAAAATAATGTGATAAAACGAAATAATTGAGACCCTTCGGGTTATCTTGTACATTCACTGGTATGTTGCATGAATTTCTTGGCGGTTTCCGGTCATTTCTTGTAATATCCTGGTGGGAGGGTATCTATACCTCGCTTACTTATTGTATTGAAGATAATTTTGACCTCTTGGAGAGCTCCAGATCGGTCGTGCTATACTGTATGTGGAATAAAGATCAGGTAAGTGTCCATTCCATTAATTTATATCCTGTGGAATTAAGGGCAGTAAGCAGCTTTCTTTAAACTCGAGTGCACCTGATTTTCATTTTACATTGTGTATAGCTAGGGTGAAGTCTTCTGAGTGTATTCAGAAGAGCTTCTAAATCGATCGTTAGTGTATTGGAGAGCAAGTGTATCTACATCACTATCGCCTACAGTGTTGTCAAAGAAACTTTTGAGTTGGAGAAAATTGAGAATAAAACTGTGAGGCTCTGCTTCCACAATGGATTTGACCACTTTCTGCATACCAAGTTATTAATTATTCTGTTCTTCTTGCCTTTTTAAGAGTATCTTTTATCTGAGATTGAGACTGTTCTTCAGCTCACGATCCTCAGAAAGATCTGTGGGTTCCAGCGGATCAGCTAGTGATGCTATTTTATCAGCAGTTACTTCTATGGAAGTTTCGCTAGAAATGGAAGCTGGGGCAGGGCGATTTAGATTAAAAATGCCAGGCTCCTTTGCTGCTGTGTGGCATTTAGGTTGGGTTTTTGGTACCAATCATTTGTCTACTTGTTTGTATTCTTTTCTTCACTGGGAGATGGTGGCGTACCTGAAGTTCCTTTGTTTGAAACCTATTAAACTTCATAGGTACTGGAATTAGCTGTGAAAACTGTGCTGAATCATTGTTAGTATCTCCGCTTAGCAGATCAAAATCATGCTTGCAGGATTTAGCAAGGTGCCCTTCCTGTTTGCATAAAAAGCAGGTGAGTGTGTCGGAAGTGGCGTAAATCCAATAGTTTGTACCCTCTTAGTTTATGTTAAAGCTATGAAGTAACTTGGCAAGGTCATCTGGGAAGACATACATGTGTCTTCTAAAACTAAAGATATGGGAAAACTCAGGTTCGTTGATTCCTGCCCTTATATAGGTAATACTGGACACTGGTTTGACTTCACATTCATTTAATTTCTTAAGTATTGTATCATTAGGTATGATAGGACACACGTTTGAGAGTACAACTCTCTTATTCGCTGTTATTAGTGGTATTAGTTGGCAAGATATATTGTTAAATTATATTACAGTGTGTTTTGGTGTTAAATCTTCGGCCAGTTTGGCACTTGAGAGATAGGCACATATTCTGGAATTGCAAATGCGTGATATATACCGAAGTTTGCTTGCATCGGTTACTTTGCTTATTGCCATTGCGTAGTCTTTAATTGTAAGTCCATCTGGAGATTCAATGATTAACGCTTGTTCTTTTTTCGGAGAAAATAGCATAACTGATGCATAACTAGGCTGGGTATTAGATGTTATGGTTTTCTTTGGGTTAGGTTCAAACTTTAAGTTGGATTAAGACTGCTCTGTTGGGAACCTTTAATAATTGAAAGTTGGTTGATTGCGCGGCAATTGATTTTAGCTTTGGCAATTGTTTTCAACCCGCTAGGACATGGCAGGCCACAGATGTTGTAGGTGGCCTTGTTTTGTGGTTCGATTGTATTTTAAATATTATTGAGTAAAAGCAAGATACAAATTGTTGCTAATACTCACACTTGTACCCGCGGTACTGATGATTAATATTATGGAGATAAATTATCCTGAAGAATCCTTGATCTTGAATTAACCTTGTAAACATGCTGCATAACACATCTTCTGGATACACATGATGCCACTTTCAACTGTCACCCCAGCAATAATGGTGAAGAGCGATTTTGTCTGTACCACCACAAAGCATCTCAAATTTCACAAATTAGCTATAGATCGCGGTGTTTTGAATATCGTGAGCCATAACTTAGACATAACAAGAACAATTTATGAAAATGTATTAGAGCACAAACAGCAATAACCCAATTATAACATCCCACGCCCCTGCAGCACGCGGATGGAGTTGATGACGTATGACGCGTTTATCATTTCGCTTGCTGAGTGATAACGGTATTGCGCAGTAAAAAAATAATCTTACCACTGCATTTTAAAAGCCATATCCTTTATTTAGGAAGTAACGTGCTTTTTGTGTATCTTCCCCTTTAAGTTAAAATTATTGCCACCGTGCAATAGGAATGTGGTAATGGAAAGCGTATCTCCTGAGTAATTGCTTATCATACCCTGAAGAGCCGAATCCCGGAGAACCCTTCAAAATAAGACCAGAAGGGACACCAATATTAAACGTGTTTACAGAAATATTTGAAATCAAATCATTGATAATGGTAAAAAACCTAAAACAAAAATATACAAAAGCCAGAAATGAGATTTCTTGGAAAACCTAAAGGTTGTATTGGACCAGACAAGATCCGAAATTAAGGTACTTGAGAAGAGCTAAGATTATGTAGTATGAACCAAAGGTGAATAATACAGACCAAACCTGGAGGAATCATTTACACAGTATAATACCAGTGTTAATAAAGATAAATCATTCGAAGGAAAGAATAGATATGAGACTCAAACATTGGAATCATTACACAGGCTTAGACGGTGAAAATGATATATCCACCAAAATCAGGTAGTGAAGAAGAAACAAAGTAAGAAAAGGAAGGAGGCAACCTTTTACAATGTAATCCATTTGTAGCTAGGCGATGATACTTCAGTTTCCAAACTTGTGAAATTTTGGTTGTTTGTACTAATGCATTCGTAGAATATTCACTATTTTAGTAGACGGACAAGGTTAAACAATGAATTTATCTTCTATTTTGAGAAGTGGGTATATACATTTTAATAAAGTCTCCCTCAAACTATGATATTAAATACTCAATACTCTTAGTTGTATTCTCATCAACTCTAACCTTAAGTAGTGTGACCAAATAAAGAAATCCGGTTACTTTCTCTGGCACTTAATTTTATCTTCTAAAATTTAAGCACAAAACACATTTTATCGCAAACATAGTATACAGTTCTTCGTGACCATGCAACTCAGGGCTGCTCTGTCCTCTCGTAACTTTGACACAAACTGTTCTGTCTTTTAGTTCTACTATCTGTCTCACTTCTCCCGGCGATCACACTGTCACTGCTTCTCAAAACAAACAACTCTGATGCGACGACTCATGTCTACAACTTTCTCTGAGGATACACACATTCTTTCAATGATGACTGTCCTCCGCCCCCCTCCCCAATACAGACACACACACACACCCATCACACACACGTAGACACACACACACACTCACTCACACACATACATTACGAAAAGCTGTCTCTTTCTGCACTCACGACTCCATCATTAAAATTCTCTTCTCTCGCTTATATGGACGAGAATGACGTAGCATGGGTTTTTCTATTTACCTCTCGTAAATAAGTCGGCAGTCGGAAGTCTCGCGAACACTCTGGAAACCCTTTGTTCTGCCGCGCTTATTGTCTGCGGCAGATTTATAAGCAGTGGTGTGTGGTAGTTTGACCTTGGTTCGCTTTGATGTGCTGCTGCGTCAGAGTAGCAACAATATTTTCTATTCTTAAAAATTCTCATTACAAATCGACTCTGAGATAAATATAAAATCTTATTTGTAAATAGAAAAATAAAAGATGATATGAAAGAATATGAAAGAGATTAAATTAATCTTTTTATATACGAATGTTTCTGGACCAAGTCTTCATCTCAAGCATTATCGCCTTTTCAGTTTCTTGTATTTTATTATTCAGCACATGCACATTTCTAAAGATAAATCGCATTATTTGTGATCTTACGTTGGAGGAGCTTCATTGTGAATGAAGGAAATATTTCAAAGCTTTTAATACACTTGAAGGGGAAAGGTACAGGCTAGTAAATCGAAGGGGAGAGTAGCAAAGTTCGAAGGTCGAATGAGGGAATGATGGAGGTGGGAGATAACAGGAAAAAACGGGAATGGGATGAAGAAAGAATTGGAACAGTCAGCTCTTGAGTAATGTCGGTTTAAATCTTGTGCTGTGATAAAACGAAGGAGGGGAGATTCATATAGAATTACAGGAGCGAGAGCTGCGGAATCTGAGTAGTGGACACGAATGAAATAAATATTTCAGGCTGCAAAAACCACATAGAAATGTCACACAGAAAAACCCACAGTAGATTCTTTATGCAATTTAATCAGCAAAATACATTCTACGAAGAACACAAACTTCCTACAGAGAGCAGATCTACCCGTCTGTGTGCAATAGGTTACATTTTTTTGAATAAACTGTCTTCATATTAGCACTCCCTAAAGCCAAATTTCATGGTGAAGTTGGGAAATCTGCGTTAACTTTTCAAGTTACTTGCAGTAAAAAGAACTGATGTATTGCACTCACATGGCTTTATCTACTCTTTTACTAAATATTCCTACAAACTCTTATTCCTCTATCTTCTTCATGTTAGTTGAGATAAGCATTTGCAGAAATTATCTCATTCTAATTTTCTTATAAGTACAGAGGAATGTTGCAATACAGCAGGCTTTGAGTGATAGTAAAATATTTTAAAGCTAGTCGCTATATAAAGGATTTGCACTTCCGTTCTCTTTGCATGACATAACTTGTGTGTTTTAACGAGATATATATTTTTGTATAGTAAGATCTGGTCTGTCACCTACGGTTTACCAGTTATGCAAAAGTCATCAAACGTAAATAGACTACATAGGCTATAGCCTGAAGGTACAAAATATCCTAAGCATATCGCCTTTTAATCACAATTCTTAGGATCGTTTTTGAGGAAATAAGGACAAGGCCGGCCAAACGCCACCTAGCACCGAGAACAGCAGTTACCATGCGCAATCATCCGCTCCATCTGCCGGACACTGCCAACACTACACACCTGAAAGTGCACCTCAAAGATAATAAGGAAATGAAATGAAGGGAGATGATGGAAAGCAAACTCTGGTGTAAAATAATGCACCGCAGCATTCGCCTAAGTGACATGGAGAAACCACAACAAAACCCATGTCAGAGTGCGCGGTCAAGGGGATCGAACCCGCGATCTATCTAATGCGAGCCACTGACGTTACCGTCTAAACCATCCCGCTCTTCATAGACACACCCACACTTCCCCGTTTATGTCTATTTTTCCCCCCAAAGAATCTCAAAATATTTCTGTTAAACCTTGGCATCCAATGAATAGTTTGTCTACTTACAGAAGTATAGTAGAGGAAGCAAACATTTTATTTTAAACGTCAATATCGTTTTATGTTGCCTGTTCTTATAATTATAGCAGGCTGCCTAAAAACTCCTTCAAGAAAATATGCCTAACATTGAACAAACTATCAATTTAGGTACAGAACATGAAATAGTTATATTATGCTTGTTAAACATAGTTGTAATTTCTGTTTATAATGTAACGTATTTTATTAACCAATAGCCTACAGGAGTTTAAGTTGCGAAATGTTGAAGAAATGGTTAACATTAACTATCATAAAATAATTGCTATTGCATTTTTCTTTGTATATTGGTACAGATTCTAACAGATAATCGTACTGTTAAACAGTAACAGAGACTGAGATACCGAGAGGTGGTCACAAACTATAATTTGCCATGAGCTTTCCTAAATTCTGACCACTGCACTGCAAAGCTAACACCCTCCATTCGTGGTCAGAATGAAAATGGAGGCAGATGCCCTGTCACAACTAATGGACCGCAAATGTTGCTTCCACCGTCACTCCCAAGTTGTGATTAAACTCCGAGATCTGAACCACCAGCCATCAAATGGCTTCCATTCGTATCCGTCCTCTTCATGCTTCGCATGCTCATATATTCCACACAGAACGAATGTATGGTTTCGGTGTAAGAGACTGGCCGTAGGCAGGGAATGGCTCTGGCATCGGTCACCGTCAACTGTTCAAAACATACGAAGATGTACTGCAAGCTATGGACGATGCAAAAGTATTTACAGGATCAACAAATCACAAAGAAAACCTTAAAAGGCTCGTTTTAACGGTATAGAAAACCAAAAACGAGCTAAGTCTAAAAACCTGGCCCTTGTTCTTATTAAGTAATATAAGCCAGCTTCAGCTAAGAAAGTAAAACAACGAATCATACATTATCATTTAGCTAACCAGTATATTCACACACATTACCAACTTCAGAGTGTATATAGTGGCGATATCTTAGCAGACAAAGCTTGACACATTTAACTGAGGTGCGATATCAATAAGACTCCGTGGCGCAACGGTAGCGCGTCTGACTCCAGATCAGAAGGTTGCGTGTTCAAATCACGTCGGGGTCATTAATTTTTTGTTATCCCTTTAAGAGTACTGGGACATTATTTCATACAGTATTATGCCACAGTAAATTATCTGAAAGAGGTAAATATCTTATAATGAGAAATCATGCAATACAACTTCTTGGGGAAAGGAAGTGAAAGATCGGCCCAACCAGGTGTGAACCAAGAACGAGAAGAGCTTATATTGCACCACCCGGCAGGGTTCGATTTTCTAATTGTGTTTTAGATAAAAGTATTTTGCAGTTATTGTTGTTATTATTATTATTATTATTATTATTATTATTATTATTATTATTATTATTATTATTATTATTATTATTATTATTATTATTATTATTATTATTATTATTATTATTATTATTATTATTATTATTATTATTATTATTATTATTATTATTATTATTATTATTATTATTATTATTATTATTATTATTATTATTATTATTATTATTATTATTATTATTATTATTATTATTATTATTATTATTATTATTATTATTATTATTATTATTATTATTATTATTATTATTATTATTATTATTATTATTATTATTATTATTATTATTATTATTATTATTATTATTATTATTATTATTATTATTATTATTATTATTATTATTATTATTATTATTATTATTATTATTATTATTATAATTCCACCCATCTCGGCAGATAATTTGAAAACAGCAGTGCACAAATTATCACTGATGGCAATAGAATACGACCTAGAAATTTTAATAAAGAAAACCAAAACAATGACTCTCAGAGGAAAGAACCATCTTAGATCTAAAATGTCCATCAACAACAATATTACTGAACAAGTGAATGCCTTTAGCTATCTGGGCTGCAATCTCTCTTATTTCATTTCGAGAGACACAGAGATCAAACTAGTCAAATTCCAACAATTCCTATACACAATCAATAAAACACTGATCAACAAAGTCAGACCAGGGACTATTTTGAAATTTTACAAAGTAATGGCAATCCAACTTTACTTTATGGCTCAGGGCCTTAAATACACACAAGCTTAGACCAATATAAGCTGCTGAAATGAAATTACTAAGACTTTTAGCAGGTTTCGTATGACACAAAAGAAATGAAATAGGAGAAGATCTACATGTCACACTCATAAGAGAAACCATCAACACCTACAGAAATAACTGGTATCAATACATACTGTGAAAGCCGGAAGACAGACTACCCCGAACATTCTACAACCACAGATGGATTGGGAAAAATCCTGGACGGCTAAAGAAACGCTGGAAAGACCAACTTCCAATCTGAAACGGAACAGGCCAAGTCTTAATTCTTGAAGGTTATTGATGATCATTATTACTTCACGATGAGCTGCCAATTGCGGTTAAATTTTTTCTAGTGCAGACATGGGGAGTTTTGCCCCTGCTGGGAAGTCTGGTTAGGTCGCTCATGTTGTGTGGATCATTTGAAGAGCCACTTTACAGAAATGCTGGCGGCGGAATCAGTATTGACTACATGCCACTCCTTATGGCTGTACTCTGTCTAGGATACCCTTGTTTTGAGTGGAGTTTGCAGCTACCGCACAGTTATTCGCAACTGGCTGAAGGGAAAATTTCTTTATTGTTACTATTGTTCTTACTTTTGCAATAGACGAATGCAAGCTAAAATAATTGTCTTGTTCCGGATATCTTAATTTTGCGAACTAAACATGTAAAATTAATTTTTAATTTAGTTTTTTCCATTCATGGAAAATGACCTTCAGTGATAACCTCTTTCCACCAAGCTATGACTGACTATTTCTGAGATGGTACTGTACACTCTGGTGTTTGATTTAATGAACAAAGTAGAAATCTTAAAGAAGCCAGCCACACTGATGATCTAAACAAGCATGCTTTTGAAATCTTAAATACAGAGAGTGATTGGGCTATTGAGTAAACATTTCTGCATAGAACTATAGTATCTGGTGTAATTTTCAATGAAATATTCTACTTCTTGGTGCTAAAAGCAAATGTATACATAATTTCTGGTATTCATATTTCAAATATGAAGAAGATACTTTGTTTCTTCATTACCAGGAAAAATACCAGGCACGCCAAGTGATAAAAACAGGACCACAGCAAATGAAAGGAGCATTTGATGATAGGATAGGACATGCCAGAACAGACTTCGCGGAAGAGATTCGGCACGTGGACTTTCAAGACATTTTGTACCTATGCCCCGTGCGGGGCACAACCGGAGGAAGGATGAGGTGAAAGACAGACAACTGCTGACTCAAGGAGTCACGAAAGAGAAGAGGACAGGATCCCTGCATTTCCAGATTGAAATTCCCCGGCGGTGGCTAGTACAAACGTCGTCTCTCCCACCCTCGGTCTTGTACATCCCACAGAGGGGTTCGGAGACCGGAGACCGCTCTGCCGAAGGACAAACATGACCAGAGAGCAACCTTTTTTCCTCTGCCATGCAACGCCGAGATCCTCACCGACACTTGGTATCCTGACAGAGACCAGCCATATGAAGGATGAAATGCATTTTTAGTAGTGTTTAACGCCCGCTTTTACTGCATGTGGCACCGAAGGCGGTGCGAGAGGAAATGAGAAGTGAAGTGAAATGGAGGAGCAGGAAATTCGGGGGATGTAATGAACCTACAGCATTCGCCTGCTGACCAAGAGAAACCCAACCAGAAAAACCCACGAGTCAGACAGGCCGGCGATCGAACCGTCAACCTCCCGAATGCAGGCTACAGATGAAACGCCTGGGCCATCCGTTAGGTTACATTTGATGCTTGTGGAGGGATGTGGTATCTGGAACAAGGCTTATGACTCCGGAAAATGAGGAAATTATGCACATGGACTAGAGATGTGGGAAACAGTTGTTGTCAGTAAACGGTTATAGCTGTTGCAGTTGCAGTGCTTTAATAGTTGCATGTATGGATTAACTTGTTTGTTTTCGTAGTAATCACGTTCGCAGTTACGCTGCATAGATGACTACCGGTAACGTTAGCTGTAACTGCGTTCCAATATGAACGATAGACTTGCTTTACTATTGAACGGAATCTAATAAGCAGTTTCTCTAGCTGCGTCAACTCTTTGAACACTTTGGTGGTTTATAAATTGCAAAACCCATTCTATATTCATGAACATATACGAAGTTCATATACATGAATTAAGCTAAAGGTAAAACCTAAATATAAACATTGGAAAATACATAACCATTGACAACGAAAATATGGCCGATATTAAGCGAAATAACTTAAATTTATTTTCACAGCGCGTTCTATAAAACATAATGATATTTTGGAAGGCGATGCTGCTATATAAGATACATATTAGCACAAACGCTCATTGTCTAACATCATAAAATATTTAAATAATTTCATATGCAGCCAAACGGATAATTAATAGCAATATTTCTTGCCAGAGAAAACAGATCGGTTCCTGATAAGCGGCCAATGCACATGCAGTGAATAATGTCATCCAAACTTGGTAAACTTTACGGATTAACTAGCTACTGTCCTTGTTATTTTGGTGAAAGCTATTGGCTAACTAGTTGATTTGCATTCATTACTTTTATAACTGTCAATGGGTAGTTACTGTCTCCATTACTTCATTAACCGTTGCATTAAACCCCATTGTGTATTTTAGCAAGATCTACATCTTTTGTATAGTAAGATTTGGTCTATCTCCAACGATTTACCTGTTATGCAAAAGTCATCTAGAGTAAATAGGACTTCATAGGCTATAGCTAGAAATTTCAAGGTATGCATTTTATTTGTCATTAAAATATCTAAAAAATACGGCATTTTAATCAAAATCGTTAGTCATTTTCAAGAAAATCAAAATTTTCGAAAAATTTTCCATGTAAAGGATAGTTTAGGTTGGAGCAATTTTCTTCAAAATCTTCGTGTCGCATCCTTGAAAGGCATTACATTTAAATACCAACTTTGGTTTTTAACCGACTTTTTGTTTTTGAGTTATGCTGTCCACAGACTGACAGACAGGCGCGCGCGCGCACACACACACACACACATGGACTTTTTTTTATTCAGGGGACCTCAAAGCATACATTTTTGGTGAAATCTCGACATCGAATGTTTGGGTGGAATGCAGCACTTCCTCTACTTTACGCAGTAGAGAAAGTAAAAAGACCCTAGGAGCCAAAATACATGGAGGCATTTACATGAATAATGTATAATTTTCTATACACAAGGTATTGGGAGTATGAGCGCATAGATTTCGCGTGATAGATTCAAATACGATATAAAACATTCAATAACAAACATATCTATCGTGAAAGGTAAAATGCATATCTATCTTGAATGCATTGGCAACAAAGTGTCTGGCTACCTTAAGTGGAGAGAGATGGTTTTCTTCCAAGCTTTCGGAGCAGTAATCACAGGAACTGAACTAAAATATGCATGAGAGCCAAGCTTAAGTACATTTAGCCTTGTGATCTAGATAAAGTAGGTTTAAATGTGAATTAAGGAGAACTTTATTCAGGTGTATCGTAGATAATAAAATCAGTCACATCTTTCCTGTTTATGACATTTATTAATGACCAATAACTATAGGGTAACATGAGCAATACATGATATAATTATTTATATTAGATACTCAAAGTGTGCTCTGTTAGAATCTATGCAAGTATCTCATTTTCTTAGTTAATTTTGGCCTATCCTCGTTAAGAGTGTCTGCGTTCTGTCCAATCTCTAGCGCTACTTCAAATACACATGTGCGAGGATCATCGATTGTAGCAATCGCGTCACGGTACAGCTTATTCTACAACTGCCCCAGGAATAAAAATCTGAAGGATTGAAATCTGAAGATCTTGTAGGCCAAAGCACTGGTTCAAATTGGTCAACATTCCTGACCTTTCGCTCCACACACAAGCCATGTTGGTGGAGCTAGCGGTTGTGCAGCTTGTTGAGGGTGGTATTGATTACGGTCAACACTCCTGATCTTCTGCTCTACACGCACCTGAATCTTGAGCACCTGCCAAGCGTATGTCCATGGAGGTGTTTCAATAATAACGCTGGAATGCAATTATTTAATATAAACCTTTGACTAGCTGGCTCATTTTAGCAACAACTGGAAAATATATTAACTTCACCTCTCTATGCAATTGCAGAAGTAAATGATAAAGAAGTGGTGACTTTTTGGCAATCAAACATTCGACCAATTTTATTTTCTATTTATGTAACCATACACTATAGAGGAAAAGCTGTGTTTCAGTTGACGTCCAGAGGTTCCCATTAAAGTCTCATATCCAGGGATAGGAGTTACATGCTCTTATAATTTCTTTAATATGCATACATTTATGCAGTGAAAACTTCCAAAATATGCACATGAATATGCCCATATAGAATATTCAAAGATCATTACTAAGACAAAAGAAATCAAGATTTAATAAGTCAATTTTTAAGAAATCTGAAATTAAAACATGGGAAAAAAAAAAACCAAACGAATGATTTAACTTGGCAAAATGTATCACTTATATTAAAGGGTCAAAATGTTTTCCTTATATTCTTCTCTGTCTCATCTTTTTGTTCCAGTTTACTATCACCAAATGGTTTTTTTTTTTTTTTTTTTTTTAAACAATACTACAAGCTTTTTCCTTCACTACATTGCCAAAGGTTCCAGGTACTGAATTCAATTTAGAGATGTGGTTCTGAATGCACTTAACGATTGGGACAACTTAGTGTTATTGATTTCCAAACAAATTATGGCAGATGGAAGATGAGGGAAGTGTGCAGATATGTATAAAGGTTACTTTCTACTTCTGGGTGCTTTAATATATCTTGGGCAATTTCAATTTGTTCAGAATTTTTGAGACAAAATGTATTCACTACATTCCTGATGACAGACTAACAGACAGATACAGACACACAAGCGCGCGCTGACCTTTTTCTAAATTTTATTATTTTTTTTTAATTCAGGGAGTCTCAAAATATATTCCTGGTGAAATCTCGATATCGAAGTTTTGGGTGGAATACAATACTTCCTCTACTTACCTGTAAAGAAAGTAAAAAATACATAGAACATCTTGTTAAGAAGCATTACGATTAGACGATTCTCTGTAATTTAAATACATAGAACATCTTGTTAAGAAGCATTACGATTAGACGATTCTCTGTAATTTATTCACAGAATAAAAGCATTGGGGCTATGTGAATTGCGTTTTCGCAGCATGTGGTTGGGGATTTTCGTACATAGTTACATTTTCTGGGAGGCTGTATTCTAAGAACGCACTTGATTATTAGACGCCAGAAAGAAATATGTGGCCTCTCACTGTGGTCATTTCGTTCCATTTAATTAACAGGGAGAGGTGTTACCACTAGAGACCCTAATATCCAGGGAATTAACAGGCGTATGGCAGGTTTTTGTAAGCCCCCGGCTCCTAGGACAAAAACACTTGCCGACTTTCCCTTCTCCACACGCCAAATATTACGAATAATATGAGACATTTAAACCGAAATGACTCTTGTGGGAAATTTGAGTGCCTCGGGGCAATTCGCTGTGGGAGGGTTCGTTAGGCCGCAGCAACTTAGCTACAAAAAAAGAAAAAAGTATCACATACGCAACAAGAAGTGCCACGAGCTGGTGTGCGTGCAAATATGGAAGTGAAGGGAAGGCATCCGTGGGGGAAATTCCTTTCGCAATTTCCCCACGTTGCATAGCGTATTGGAAACATTTGCCTTTCTGTGGGGCTAAGGAAACGGAGGGAAAGCAGAGGAAATTAAAAAAGCGCTTTCTTTTGTCGTCCTTTAAAGGTTGTTCATTTCATTAAAGGTTTACTTACCGTTGCGTAAGCGGGGGAAAGTAAGGCATGAGGATTCACCATTCTACTGTTTGTTTCTTCTTAGCTATTGGAGTGTAGATAACACGAATCTTATCATACTGAAAATGAATCCTTTTCAAAACATTGCTGTAGCATGCTACATTCATATATCTTTCCCTGCACATTCTAAAACAAACTATTAAAGCGCGTCTCACCCTTAAAAGACAGTACACGTTAAATGGAGCGCAGTGTTGCAACATGTACTAGTTGCGAATCTTTCTCCGCGAGCGACTCGAGTTGGCCTGAGTCCTGTACTTAGTCCTTCAATTGCTGCTTGACGAGACGGACACTTTTAACTTTGGTATCCCTCCATGTCTTTGTTACTGTATGACCTTAATTTACAAATGACTCGTCTGTATAAACAATTGATTTCCCCTGGTCCCTAAATCTTTTTACGTCTTTTAGATATTTATGTTGCCATCTGATGATGTCGATATCGTCTCTTTCTATTAATATGCACTTGTTACCCTTTCTTTCATATTCGAACCCCAAATCAGAGTGGCCCTTGAGAAATTTGGTAGGGTCTCATCACTGTTGAACTGTGACAAAATTATATTCAGCATGGGTGGAATATTTGCAAACAGTAAAGAATGAACAATTCGCCGCACTCCACCTTGCACTATTCAATCATATTGCGTTAACCTAGCGTTTGTGTAGTCCCGCCCCTTTTGCTTTCTTTTTCGATGGCGTTCTTAGAGGTCCTTTCATTAGTTCCTTTTTAATCATACACACTACTGCTTCTGAACACCCGATAGCCTTAGCTGTTTCTTTTACTGCCTTTACTGCCAAGCATTTTGCTTCAAAAATAATCTAACACATTCATAATTATTTGGCGTTCCTTACTTCTTAATTTACCAACATATCGCCTCTTCCTAGCTTCCCTCTCCATAAGTACAAATATTTACAAAAATATTAAACAAATAACGCAATAACAGCTCACAGTTACACACACGGCTTCTTTCGAACTAATGTTAGTGCTGCTCCTTATACTATCTTCTGTGTCAGGCCTGACGCTGAATAGATGAATACCCTTTGTTTGCCTTATTGGATAAAAGAAAGAGGTTACTGCCTTTTGGTTTATTTTAAAAACTTTCTCCAACCTTCCTCAACATTTGTTCTCGCTGGTTCCCTGATGTAAACTCAATAACAAAAAAGTTTCACACTGCGTAACTTTTGCAGTGCACAGATATAAAATTTTCCGAAAACATTTAATTTAAAAAATTATAACCCTTAACTGGGTAAACATAGAGAATTCAAAGTAGGCAGGTAGTAGCACTATAGTTTACTCTACCTAAGAAAAAAATATAGATGCATTCTAGCAGTTAGTTTGTTAGTTAGTGCGTGATGAGTGTAGAAACAGCAAATATCGGACTTCTATTGAAAAAAACGTTTTCTGAAGAAATTTGGACCTATAGAAATGTATAATGACTCTGAAAAGGATATAACCTGATAGAGAAAAACATTCTGCATAGGATAATGTGTTCAAACCTGAAATTTATAACAAATGAATATTTATACCATGCTAATAGGAATGTGGCAACAGAGCGAGGGTAGAAAAGGACGCGGCTAATGGCAACTTGTATGCGCTAGATAGAGACAGAGATGTCCCATTTAACTCCATACTGTCTTCTAAGAGTGAAACGCTATATAGTTTGTCCACATCTTAATCGATATAAATATTTTCAGATGGCTTTATTACACATTTCCTTCAACGTACAGAAAACGAATTTAGTAAACCGCAAGGGTATAATGATTGTTTAACGAGGCCTTCATTATAAGTTACCACCAATGATGTCGCCATAAAAGGAAAGTATTGACGTTTTCTGGTCGCTCAGTAAATATTTACCTATCTCTTTACCCCTCTCCAATGACAGCATGCTACATGCTAGTTGTGAACAATGAAACGTCGGCCTGAAAGGAAAGTATTGATTTTTCTGATCGCTCAGTAAGTCGTTACTCATTAAGCTCAACTATTGTTTGATGCACAGTATGCCGTATACATCAGAAGCTACACGTGGCCAAGAAACAGAGATGGTTCCAAACAGTGCACATTGCTAAATTCGTTTTGTGTAGATACCAGTGTGAAGTTCCAGCTGAGTCGGAAGAGACCTGCTTGGTATGTGAAAAGTCCCACGTTCGACGCCCAGATGCTCGCTGGCAATTTTTCACTAGCCAACATTATTCCCAATTCTGTTTAGAGTCTGTAGTTAGAAATTTCTAATGTATAGTCCAGACTAAAAGAAATACTGTTGAACTGATACTATCTGTGGGGACGTCGCAACTAACTAACCACCCCATTACACGTGGGGTCTTCTGGCGTTTTCAGACAGCACCCAGGCTGGCTTTTCCCTGCGCTTCTAGACTCTTGGCCTCTGTCATTTACGTTCTTTGTACTTACATTGGTTTGTGTGTGGATAACTTGAAACCAGCTCCTAAAAAATGCATATGTATGCATAAATTAGAGCGTTTTTTGGACGACTCCTTAGCCGCTATGGTTCTCAGCGTACCATTCTATATTGGACATGAAAGACCACTTAATTTTGTACAGAGACCTCTTTATCAGGGTTCTTTTATATGTCGTAACTCTACTACACTGGGCCAATGGATTTACTCCCTTTTGAGGAAAGTCATTGCTAAGAATTTTACGCCCTAAAAATTCCATCTTGCTCCAAAAGGGTTTAAACCCGCGAACTCGAGAACTAGAGGCTAGCAGGTTACCCCACACTACTTCAGAATACCTATTGCTGATCATAAGTGTCTACATACGACCACAATATTTTTTTCAACCCCTGATGGTCCTACAAGTGGCACAACTAGTGATAGGAGAATGGAGATCGTGTGGTGTGATTGGCTGTCGTCTCGCCATTATCAACATCACTGCCAAGCCGAAGCGGTCAGTAAAAGGTTGGCTATGGGACTTAAACATGTCCGTTTCCATATAATCTCCCACCACATGCAAGTTGCGTAATGTTATGTTTCTACAGGAATAGGTGTCTAATTTAGAAGAAATCCGCCACAGACTACGCCGTGTGCCTTCGGAGTTATCGCGTGGTGCAGGAAATTTAGAGATGGTCAAACAAATGTTCATGGTGAAGATGGTCAGGGACACAAGTGTTTTGTGCACCCTCCTTACAGCCTATACCTAGCACCAAGTGATTTCCATCTTTATCCACAGATGAAAAGCTGTTTGGTGGGGTGAGTACTTTAATTACCTTAAGGACACTATGCAGACCTAGCTCAAACAACATGTGCCTAGTGTTTTTTGCAGAGAGTATTGGAGTGCTGATGGATAGGAATGAGAAAGGCTTCAGTCTTCATGATGAATATTTAGAAAAGAAGCCTACATATGCGATGAACTTTTGTCAATAAAACCAGTTTTCTGTTCACATTGGTTTTGATTTTGTGTACTATGGGAGGTTGAAAAAATTGCTATCGTATCAAGCATATTGCGTTAAGTAAGAATGGGCATTGATCACTACAAAGAATAAATAAATAAATAAATAAATAGATAAATAAATAGATAGATAGATAGATAGATAGATAGATAGATAGATAGATAGATAGATAGATAGATAGATAGATAGATAGATAGATAGATAGATAGATAGATAGATAGATAGATAGATAGATAGATAGATAGATAGATAGATAGATAGATAGATAGATAGATAGATAGATAGATAGATAGATAGATAGATAGATAGATAGATAGATAGATAGATAGATAGATAGATAGATAGATAGATAGATAGATAGATAGATAGATAGATAGATAGATAGATAGATAGATAGATAGATAGATAGATAGATAGATAGATAGATAGATAGATAGATAGATAGATAGATAGATAGATAGATAGATAGATAGATAGATAGATAGATAGATAGATAGATAGATAGATAGATAGATAGATAGATAGATAGATAGATAGATAGATAGATAGATAGATAGATAGATAGATAGATAGATAGATAGATAGATAGATAGATAGATAGATAGATAGATAGATAGATAGATAGATAGATAGATAGATAGATAGATAGATAGATAGATAGATAGATAGATAGATAGATAGATAGATAGATAGATAGATAGATAGATAGATAGATAGATAGATAGATAGATAGATAGATAGATAGATAGATAGATAGATAGATAGATAGATAGATAGATAGATAGATAGATAGATAGATAGATAGATAGATAGATAGATAGATAGATAGATAGATAGATAGATAGATAGATAGATAGATAGATAGATAGATAGATAGATAGATAGATAGATAGATAGATAGATAGATAGATAGATAGATAGATAGATAGATAGATAGATAGATAGATAGATAGATAGATAGATAGATAGATAGATAGATAGATAGATAGATAGATAGATAGATAGATAGATAGATAGATAGATAGATAGATAGATAGATAGATAGATAGATAGATAGATAGATAGATAGATAGATAGATAGATAGATAGATAGATAGATAGATAGATAGATAGATAGATAGATAGATAGATAGATAGATAGATAGATAGATAGATAGATAGATAGATAGATAGATAGATAGATAGATAGATAGATAGATAGATAGATAGATAGATAGATAGATAGATAGATAGATAGATAGATAGATAGATAGATAGATAGATAGATAGATAGATAGATAGATAGATAGATAGATAGATAGATAGATAGATAGATAGATAGATAGATAGATAGATAGATAGATAGATAGATAGATAGATAGATAGATAGATAGATAGATAGATAGATAGATAGATAGATAGATAGATAGATAGATAGATAGATAGATAGATAGATAGATAGATAGATAGATAGATAGATAGATAGATAGATAGATAGATAGATAGATAGATAGATAGATAGATAGATAGATAGATAGATAGATAGATAGATAGATAGATAGATAGATAGATAGATAGATAGATAGATAGATAGATAGATAGATAGATAGATAGATAGATAGATAGATAGATAGATAGATAGATAGATAGATAGATAGATAGATAGATAGATAGATAGATAGATAGATAGATAGATAGATAGATAGATAGATAGATAGATAGATAGATAGATAGATAGATAGATAGATAGATAGATAGATAGATAGATAGATAGATAGATAGATAGATAGATAGATAGATAGATAGATAGATAGATAGATAGATAGATAGATAGATAGATAGATAGATAGATAGATAGATAGATAGATAGATAGATAGATAGATAGATAGATAGATAGATAGATAGATAGATAGATAGATAGATAGATAGATAGATAGATAGATAGATAGATAGATAGATAGATAGATAGATAGATAGATAGATAGATAGATAGATAGATAGATAGATAGATAGATAGATAGATAGATAGATAGATAGATAGATAGATAGATAGATAGATAGATAGATAGATAGATAGATAGATAGATAGATAGATAGATAGATAGATAGATAGATAGATAGATAGATAGATAGATAGATAGATAGATAGATAGATAGATAGATAGATAGATAGATAGATAGATAGATAGATAGATAGATAGATAGATAGATAGATAGATAGATAGATAGATAGATAGATAGATAGATAGATAGATAGATAGATAGATAGATAGATAGATAGATAGATAGATAGATAGATAGATAGATAGATAGATAGATAGATAGATAGATAGATAGATAGATAGATAGATAGATAGATAGATAGATAGATAGATAGATAGATAGATAGATAGATAGATAGATAGATAGATAGATAGATAGATAGATAGATAGATAGATAGATAGATAGATAGATAGATAGATAGATAGATAGATAGATAGATAGATAGATAGATAGATAGATAGATAGATAGATAGATAGATAGATAGATAGATAGATAGATAGATAGATAGATAGATAGATAGATAGATAGATAGATAGATAGATAGATAGATAGATAGATAGATAGATAGATAGATAGATAGATAGATAGATAGATAGATAGATAGATAGATAGATAGATAGATAGATAGATAGATAGATAGATAGATAGATAGATAGATAGATAGATAGATAGATAGATAGATAGATAGATAGATAGATAGATAGATAGATAGATAGATAGATAGATAGATAGATAGATAGATAGATAGATAGATAGATAGATAGATAGATAGATAGATAGATAGATAGATAGATAGATAGATAGATAGATAGATAGATAGATAGATAGATAGATAGATAGATAGATAGATAGATAGATAGATAGATAGATAGATAGATAGATAGATAGATAGATAGATAGATAGATAGATAGATAGATAGATAGATAGATAGATAGATAGATAGATAGATAGATAGATAGATAGATAGATAGATAGATAGATAGATAGATAGATAGATAGATAGATAGATAGATAGATAGATAGATAGATAGATAGATAGATAGATAGATAGATAGATAGATAGATAGATAGATAGATAGATAGATAGATAGATAGATAGATAGATAGATAGATAGATAGATAGATAGATAGATAGATAGATAGATAGATAGATAGATAGATAGATAGATAGATAGATAGATAGATAGATAGATAGATAGATAGATAGATAGATAGATAGATAGATAGATAGATAGATAGATAGATAGATAGATAGATAGATAGATAGATAGATAGATAGATAGATAGATAGATAGATAGATAGATAGATAGATAGATAGATAGATAGATAGATAGATAGATAGATAGATAGATAGATAGATAGATAGATAGATAGATAGATAGATAGATAGATAGATAGATAGATAGATAGATAGATAGATAGATAGATAGATAGATAGATAGATAGATAGATAGATAGATAGATAGATAGATAGATAGATAGATAGATAGATAGATAGATAGATAGATAGATAGATAGATAGATAGATAGATAGATAGATAGATAGATAGATAGATAGATAGATAGATAGATAGATAGATAGATAGATAGATAGATAGATAGATAGATAGATAGATAGATAGATAGATAGATAGATAGACAGATAGATAGACAGACAGACAGACAGACAGACAGACAGACAGACAGACAGACAGACAGACAGACAGACAGACAGACAGACAGACAGACAGACAGACAGACAGACAGACAGACAGACAGACAGACAGACAGACAGACAGACAGACAGACAGACAGACAGACAGACAGACAGACAGACAGACAGACAGACAGACAGACAGACAGACAGACAGACAGACAGACAGACAGACAGACAGACAGACAGACAGACAGACAGACAGACAGACAGACAGACAGACAGACAGACAGACAGACAGACAGACAGACAGACAGACAGACAGACAGACAGACAGACAGACAGACAGACAGACAGACAGACAGACAGACAGACAGACAGACAGACAGACAGACAGACAGACAGACAGACAGACAGACAGACAGACAGACAGACAGACAGACAGACAGACAGACAGACAGACAGACAGACAGACAGACAGACAGACAGACAGACAGACAGACAGACAGACAGACAGACAGACAGACAGACAGACAGACAGACAGACAGACAGACAGACAGACAGACAGACAGACAGACAGACAGACAGACAGACAGACAGACAGACAGACAGACAGACAGACAGACAGACAGACAGACAGACAGACAGACAGACAGACAGACAGACAGACAGACAGACAGACAGACAGACAGACAGACAGACAGACAGACAGACAGACAGACAGACAGACAGACAGACAGAGAGATAGATAGATAGATAGATAGATAGATAGATAGATAGATAGATAGATAGATAGATAGATAGATAGATAGATAGATAGATAGATAGATAGATAGATAGATAGATAGATAGATAGATAGATAGAAAGATAGATAGATAGATAGATAGATAGATAGATAGATAGATAGATAGATAGATAGATAGATAGATAGATAGATAGATAGATAGATAGATAGATAGATAGATAGATAGATAGATAGATAGATAGATAGATAGATAGATAGATAGATAGATAGATAGATAGATAGATAGATAGATAGATAGATAGATAGATAGATAGATAGATAGATAGATAACTAAATAAGTAAATAAGTAAATAAGTAAATAAGTAAATAAGTAAATAAGTAAATAAGTAAATAAGTAAATAAGTAAATAAGTAAATAAGTAAATAAGTAAATAAGTAAATAAGTAAATAAGTAAATAAGTAAATAAGTAAATAAGTAAATAAGTAAATAAGTAAATAAGTAAATAAGTAAATAAGTAAATAAGTAAATAAGTAAATAAGTAAATAAATAAATAAGTAAATAAGTAAATAAGTAAATAAATAAATAAATAAATAAATAAATAAATAAATAAATAAATAAATAAATAAATAAATAAATAAATAAATAAATAAATAAATAAATAAATAAATAAATAAATAAATAAATAAATAAATAAATAAATAAATAAATAAATAAATAAATAAATAAATAAATAAATAAATAAATAAATAAATAAATAAATAAATAAATAAATAAATAAATAAATAAATAAATAAATAAATAAATAAATAAATAAATAAATAAATAAATAAATAAATAAATAAATAAATAAATAAATAAATAAATAAATAAATAAATAAATAAATAAATAAATAAATAAATAAATAAATAAATAAATAAATAAATAAATAAATGTTTACCTTGAATTAAGAGCTTTTTATTCTGAATGTTGTTTATATAATTTTGCTTAGCTGGTGCAGCATAAGAGAGGGACCAAAACGTAGGAAAGCTGCAGAAGCAACAAAGTCAAATGACTTTTTTGTAGTATTAAGGTTTTAGAAACACTCTTTGTTGCATTTTAGGCTTTTCAGGTGTAATAATCATACTGAACCATCCTTATTGCTGCGATAGGAACACCAATAGCTATAATATGCAAATAATTGTGTTTTATTTTCCACATGCTGCATGCTACCAAGTAAACAAGTATATTGCTTAAATTGACATCATTTCTAGCCAAAAATGTATCATCAGTAATGTCGCATGAATAGAAGAATCGCTCTTGGTATGAATACTATAATATAATAATCAGATTGTTTACTCTTCTTTAACACTTAATTACTTACCGCAAAATTCGATGCTCAGGATACACGGAAATGCATTTCAAATTCCCGAAACCTTCCTCCAGGTGAAAAAGATACTTAGGTGTGTTTACCTGCATATACCTTAACTCAAAAGGCAGTATTACGATAGATACCAAACTATGGTAGCCATAAAGTTTTATGGCGACTGATAACTGATCCTCGGCGTAGGGAAGTGGCGACTCCATCGGCCAGTGGGAAACTTGCAAACAGTATCGAGTTCGGAGGAATGCCCCATCCCTACCTCAAGAACTGAGGATTTACCCTGGGAATAAAAGAGGGACCTTAAGCATTGGACTAATATTCCACCTTAAGTAAAGTCAGATTCAAAAGAAATATGTGAGCCCCGGAAGTAACCCGCCGACACCGCGATATCGGTAGAACAGAGAAGTTGAGGAGGAGGAGGAGGAAGAAGAAGAAGAAGAAGAAGAAGAAGAAGAAGAAGAAGAAGAAGAAGAAGAAGAAGAAGAAAAACAAGAAAAATAAGAAGAAAACTGACCATTTCATGATTAGATTACTTTTCTTCCTGTTGCACAAATAAATTCTATGGGCCTCAAGGATATTTATATCACCGGCTTTACAGCGTGATTTCGCAGGGCTTCAACTATACAACACAGAAAGGCGTAGCAAACCTCTGATTGTGTTGACAACCTTCTCCTGCCACCCGCCATTAAATGTTGTGTCACCTATATAAGTTCGTCTCCCAAAAGACCTCAAAGAGATTTTCAAGAAAATCCACCCACATCCAAACTTCGCTTTAAATGAAGACAATGTTATTTATGTTTAACTAGCGATTTTCTTTAAAATTTCGTATGTTCAAGATTTTCCATGAAACATGAAATGTATGTCTTAGATTTCCTGCCTGTGAAGCCTCTTGATTCTGAATATATTTCGAATAATTTAAAACTTGGTACACCACGAGAGATAGACAAAAACCTAGTATCGAAATACGAAGCACGAAATTTGTTTCAAATCTTTGGTTGATATTAACCATTTCCACTTACGTTATTAACATAAGTGTTCCCATATTTGTTACACTCAAAGTACAGTCATAATTTGTTTCTCGTGGTGTAGGCAGAGTGTGGCATTTCAAAGCCAACACGTAGCGATCCGCTTTTTGATATATGCCTTCACTTTCTCCTTTTTCTCTCTCTACCTACAACGGAAAGTATAATGAAACGTTTCTGTAGATCTTAAAGACGCGCGGAAATCGCTAATAGTTTCAAGATCAAAGATCCTCCAACTACTGTGGCCTTCCAGAGACGGTGACAAACGACCCGTTCAACTAAGCAGCCCTCTATGCCCACGGGGAATAGTATAACAATGTGACATTTCGGCGAATGCCACTTCCGACCAAGTGTGACAAAATCAAAGTCTAGTCCAATTACTTTTTTCTGACCTTATTTTCTTCCAAAACCTGTGCACAATAACAGTTCTCTTTTACTGGTGTTAACAACGTCTAATGATATTACAACTCACAACTGTTTTCTTATCGTAACCTGGGCTCACTCCTTTCTATCTTTCTTCACTTTCTCTGTCCTTCAAACAGGTGACATTGAATTAAACACTAATCCACTGCTACGCTATCTTCTTTTCGACACGCGACCGTTCTCATGCACCTGATACACACGCGCACATACGCACCCACACACAGACTCACCCACACCCCCGCCCGATCCCCACACCCTACCCCCTACACACATACTGAAACCAAAAGCTTACTGACTCCCGTCTATAACTCCTCTGTTCATTGCCTCGCCTCCTTATATAGCGAGGAGACCTTTCTCGAACTTCTACAAATGCGCCGGCTGTCGGATAATTCTCGAATAATCCGGAAAATCCTTTGTATTCCCGCTCCGATTGTTTAGCGCTTACAAGCAGTGGCGCGCACGCCTCACCTTGAACTTTTTTATGCAAGTACCGCCTAAGCTGTGATGCAATCCGGGGGTGGAAGGAAGCGATATAAAAGGGAAATATCGCAAGAAAACCATGAACAGAGAATACCTGAGAACCCAAAAGAGTGGGCAGTAGATGGTAATTAACGAGTGATCTCAAATAACCTCAGGCATTACAGTGGAGCCATCTTAATCAGTAATAAGGTTTTAGAGACACTTTTTAATATGTATACAGACATCTTACGCAGGTGTAAAGAATGTACATCAGCTGGAATTAATTACCGGGAACTAACCTTAATTTACGCAGATGATTAGTTATTATACAAAACACAGAAGAAAATCATCAGAAGGTAACTTATGTGTTTCACCAGATATACAGACAGTATAATTTTAAGATTTCTGCCCCTTAGTTAAGAATATGGCATACCGGCATAAGCACCCATAAAAGTTAAAATCATTTTAGAAGGAAATATTTAGAACAGATTCAATATTTTAATTATTTGTTGTGTGAACTGACTTTTGACAATGATAGAGATAAGCACAATAAAATGAATAAATACCAGTTAATGTGTGACACAATAATAACAACTTTGAAAGCAACAACGGTGACACCCAATTGAAATTCTATGAAGTTATGACGATACCGGTTTTGTTGTATGGCAGTGAATCTTTGGCTGTAAAATAGAAGAAAATAAAATGATACAGGCTACAGAACTGATATCTCTAAGAACATTATTACGGTATGCAATATCAGGTAAATAAGAAACGTAGAAGTACAAGAAAAATTAAGTATATTTGCAGTACAAGACAAAATGATAGAATGTAGGAAAAATTGGGAAACACATACAATGAAGGAACAGTTAAAGTATTCCAAAAACGGTTGCTGTGATATATATCAGCGACGTTAGCAAAAGAAGGGAGGTTGTATTTACCTCCTTTCACTTTATGCGGATTGTGCCACTCTTTTAATACTCAATTGTGTTGCAGTGCCGGTTTGATTATATGCAAGATGCGTTTGATTTACGAAAGCGCTTTTAAATCTCATGCGATAAACGTTTGTTCATTAGTAACTTCTTTGGCATTGCTTACGTTTAAGAGGTCTGTCAATATTTGGCGACAAAGCTAACGTGCATAGTCTAAGAAGATCCACCAAGTGATCATCGGGTAATCTATTGCGATACAGAATTTTAGTGTAGTTTAATTTGGAGACACAGAAGGTATCTTATTGCTAATTTCCTTGTAGGTGCAAGGGGAATATGAGAGTGCAGTAGGCTTTAAGCGATAGTGAAATGTTGTAAGAGCTGGTTGCATGCGATGCTTTTCGAATTCCATTTTCTTTGCAAAGTCAAAAGGTTAATAAAATGAATAACGTATTCATATCTGAGAAAAGTATACGTATTGGCAAATTCAAGCAAATAAATAATATATCGGAAGTGGTTCACTCAGAAGAAAAAAGAAGTATTTGACGTAACTTGTGTGCTTTAACGCGATCCACATTTTTTGTTAGTAAACTTTTGTCTTTCTGTTATTGTTTACCATTTATGCAAAAATCAACCAGAATGAAGAGGTCTTCTGAGGGAATTTCCAGAAAATTCAAGGTATGACTGTTTGTGTCCGTCACTGTATACTGACTGTCTGGTTGGGTTTTTACACGTCACAGGCACAGGGTAACGCAGCCTCAGACAGAAGGTGGGGAGCAGCAGCCAATTACGTAACTGTTCTCAAAGAGTCAAGGATGGACATCGGTGCTATACAGCAACAGGCAGAAGAGATCTGGGAAGACACAGACTAAGATGGGTTGAGACTAGAATAGGCCGATTGGCCTAATCTCTGAAGAAGAAGAAGAAGAAGAAGAAGAAGAAGAAGAAGAAGAAGAGGGCTATATAAGAATATAATGATAGTGGCACAAGAAATACATGTAACTCCAGCACTTCAAATTGTTTTCAATTAAATTCTGTCCCCCAAGAGTTTCTACGAACGTATACCCATTAGTTTTCCTGCAGAGTGGGTATTCTTTATAAATGCCATTGCTTCTCAGATTCAACTGTTCTTCAGTGGCAATACAGCTGAAGAATAAATAATCTGGTAGACTATCCCACTTATACCTGACTTGGTTGAAATCGAACAATCATGTGCATCACATTATCAAATTTCAACCAATAAGTCTTCATTCGCGAACAATTTATCACCTTTCATTATCACTTCCTTTGAATTATAATTACCATCTCTGCTGCTTTTCTTCTGTTATGATCAGACAGCTGCACTTTGCTACAGATCTGCAACAGCTTACGTAATTTTACGCAACAGAGCTGCTGTTCAAGCGTCAAAAATAATTGACTTTCGCTTCAGTGAAACATCTAAAGCTGAAATAGATGTAATTTGGGGAGGGAGACCGCAGAACACAGTTTGACATTTAGTATTGAACGAAATTATAAATTAACAGTAGATGCGCCAACTACTGGCAACATCTTAAAATGATATGATATGATGTATATACTCATAGTACATGTTTCTTTCGAAGAGGATGGTAATAACAATGCAGCATTTAAATAGCATTTCATTGGCTATATCATTCTTTAATTCCTGAAATAGTCTTAATAAATGCAACTCGTATAAGTAAAATTCTCTAGATAAATTCTTTCGTCACACCTGACTAGAGAATTTATCGATAATTTGGCAATCACTCGTGGCATCCTCTCTTCTTCTTCTTCTTCTTCTTCTTCTTCTTCTTCTTCTTCTTTTTCTTCTTCTTCTTCTTCTTCTTCTTCTTCTTCTTCTTCTTCTTCTTCTTGTGTTCTTCTCTTTCTTCAAGACAGACTTTTCGGTCCCCCCCCCCCATAAAATTCTTCTCGCCGTTATTTTTAACGGTCTCTCCATTGGCCTCCTTCCTGCTGGACTATAGTTCATAACTGCCTTTGTAATTCGTGCACCTGGTATACTATTTATATGGTCTTTCCAATTTTATTGGTATCCTTTTATGTACTATATAATGTTATCTATTTTAGTTGTTTTCTAATTTCGTTTCTTTTATGCAACAATATATACCCAGCAATGTATCTAAAGATTTTCATCCCATTTGCTTGTATTCATTTCACCAGATTTTTTGTTAAAACCCACGATTCACGCTCGTACAATAAAGTTGGAACTGCCATCTTATGATCAGCTATTTTTGTAGAAAATCAATCACGCAAATATAAAATGTCGTTCAAAATATATGCAGGAAAAAGAAGGTTTTAGCGGATTTCTCCTTTACACATCTGTGGTTCAAATCCCACTCCAGCGTAGCACTCTAGAGAATAAGGACGTCCTGGAATACAGGTAGGGGTTTGCTATCTGCCATAACAATTCCCGAAGAATAATTCTTGTTTAGAGGGGGGAAAATCTATTGGCACCCCTTTAAACTGCGCCTGCGCCTCATGTTATATTTATGTCAATGAGTATCAGAACAGGGAGGGTAAACGTGGAAAAATAAAAGGATCTGGTGAGAGATCAGAACAAACCCCTACGTTGGCGTTTATGTTTGATGCATTTAAAATGACGAAGGATGATACATCGTTCTTTAATACACATGTTCTCCCCCATTGCTGCATTCAATTTCTTCGCAGATTTCAAGCCCAGGTCTTTTCACGAGCGTAACGTATTCTGCAACTTCCAAAACTTTTTTCCACTCCCCAGTCCCCCCCCCCCCCGCTACTTTTTTTGTGTGTTTACCCATCCTTGTCCCCTCTCGTCCCCTCGTCTTCAGATGTTGCTCCTACAGCCTCTTTTCTAATGACTTCTCTCAATTTCTCAAAGATCTTTCGTTCTTTCCACCTCCCTTTCTTGTGTCACATCAACATCCAGATCCAACCCCTCCCCGTCTTTCCACTATTCTGTACCTTTCTTTCCAGCATCTGGTGCAAGGAGCAACAATGTGACGGTGTTGCCAGTTTGCACTCTGTAGGTAAACAGTCTAAGTGTAACTTTGCCAAAGCTCTCGTCAGCCCAAAAAAGAAACAAACATTGGACACTTTGATATTTTGTGCAGATGAGCAAATTGTAGCATCTCTCGAACTCTAAGACCTGGAAAGGGATGTTACCGCATTCATTTTAAAACAAGTCGTGATATTTCCGAGGCTGCGTTCAATTTCCTGAGCTATACAATCTAGCTCAACGCAGTAATGAAAGGTTCGGAAAAATACGAATTTCTACCCCAGCCAGGCAGCATATACAGAAGAAAGAAAACCCTTTTAGGAACCTATATACCTCCCTCCGCAAAAAATATTTACAATGACAAATTCTTATAAATGCTATCTCTCTATTACACGAGTTATTTTTCCTTGCTCTTCTAATTCCTGTCGCAGACACGTTAGAGAAAGTAATTTCAATAGGCATAATTGTTAAACACCAGACGAAATGAACTGGCCATCCATTCAACGTAGAAAGTCGTGAGTTTAATCCCAGCGACTGCAATCAAATGTGGTTGTAGTAAAGGATGGGGAGGGTCCACGTATAATAAAATGGTATGCGTGGATGAGGTTACATTAGACTGCAATTGTCTGGATTTTTATTTAAAAATAAAAGAAACCACAATAAAACTGAAATAAATTGATACATGTATGATATAAGTAGCTAATAATACCTTTAGTTTGTTAAATGCCAGTGTAATACGAAAATAAAAAATTTACAATACTTTAAAATTTTGCCTTTGGAGGTGTAATTATTATTACTCGTAGTTCTATGGATTAAGATGACACCATAAGTATAAGTAATGTGTGTAGGACTAATTACAAAGTTTGAAACATTTAAAAGGTAATGTAATGACTTAATAAAACATCAACGCTGTTTTATGTGAGGACAGAAAATACTCTTCGAAGATACACATAACATACACATACTTGTGACAACAGTAGAACAGCATGACATGAAAGATACGAAAAAACAATGTGTGGATATCCAAAGAGCTTGTAATGTCTAAATTAGAAAACAAAGACGAACTCATTGATCAAGAATTGCAGTTTAAATATTTGGGAGTAACTGTATAAAGTTCTTCAGCTATACTTGAAAAAACTAGATTTCAAGTTTGCAGAGGAGAGAAAATACGACTTCTTTGGGAAATCTTATATTTTGAGCAATAAATATTTGAGCACTGAACGTAAAATAAAATGTTATAAAACTATAACATGACTATCATAGTGTATGGAAAATGGAAATAAGATGAAGTACCTGGAATACTAGATATCCAGCGGCCTCACCTAGCTTATAGGTAGTCTTCCCGGATGCGTTGACGTGGGTAAGTAGCGTATCCACTTCCCTCCCCTGTGTAACTGCAAGGGAAGGGCGCTGTTTAGGAAACAAGGCATGGGTCTAATGGAAAGACCCACAGAAGGAGGGTACTCGGTTGACACCTTCCCTGGTTTTAGGATTGCGGGAGGTGAGCTTCGACTCTCTGGTGGATCCCTCGCACATAATGTTGATAGTGATGCGCGTTGTGGTGCAATTAGAAACGGTTTGGAAGCCTAGGCATAGCTACAGTCGTATAGCTGTATGACTCCTTTATATTGTATCTCCAAAGGACGGATGGATGTGAAGTTTATAAAAAAAAATTTCGTCTCATCTCCTGAATCACTTGTAATGAGTTATATTTTCTCTTAATAATCTTATACATTCGAGCATTAAGACATAATACCAGAATTTTTCTATATAATATTTTTATCCGTTGTTTATTTTTATAATAAAATAGCTACTAGCTACATTTTCGACGAAATTATTCTTAGTAATAGTTCAAATCTTCCTAGCTTTATCAGATTGCTGATACAGTATTTTCGAAGAAATTTTACTTCATTAAGCTCACAAAATCGTTGTTTAACATCTGAAGCACGACTTCAGATTTTCATGTACATAATTTTGAGGGCTTAGAAAAGAAACTACTTCAAGGTTTAATTATAGATTATCTTAGACACAGGCTGTTTTGACAGGAAGGCCTTAACTGCCTTTTGTAGCTCTTATTAGTGTGACCAACAAAAGAATATTTCTAATTTTGGGGCTAGTTTTGGAGGAGTTGCAGCAAACTTAAGTATTATAAATTTTTCCTCAGTTTGTGCTATTGTTTCAGTAAGGCTGTGAAACAGGAAGAGTTGGCACAAAGCTCCTCGTGATCAACGCCCATATTTACCCAAGATGACAACCCTACCCTTAACACTGGTATGCGGCCAGAACTGGAACAGCCAAGTATTCATACATTTAAACTTGGAAAATTAGTTTCCAACAATGGATACCAAGCAAACAGCAGGGAGGGGAGACATTTATGTGCGTTTTCTGAAGGAAGAGAGGATAAGTCCAGTGGCGCCCGACGGTTCTCATGTGGAGGCGGTTTTGCATACGAAATTGCTTGTTATGAGCGCTCCAACTACCAGACTGCAAGTTGAGAAGAACCGGCAAGGCACTTCGCCCCTCTGGAAACGGAGTTTCTATGAAGGGAAGAAAGGAATAATTTGATAATATGTGGTCCGCTGCTCAGTTTTTATAGCAAGACATTAACAATTCATGAATGCTGTAGAATTTGTGGATCTTTCAACTTTGCCTCCATGAGCGCTTCGCAGCTGAATTTATTTTTGAGGATTTTTTTACCATCTCTTCTGGAATATACTACCTTCTGTCTTTCATTGACCACGAAAATTGTGCCCTTATTAGTCTGCATATAATTCTTCATTTCAGGTAGAATATAATACGTCAGAAGTTGTTCAAGTTTTGTCTTTACATGGAATCTTTCTCAGTGTTAAGAAGATCTGCAGAACCAACTCGAATATCAGTAGGATACATAGTTAATACAGGACTAATTGCGATAGCCGAAATTGGTGAACTATTTCGACTTAGTCAAACGAGTCGAGTTACTCAAATCAATCCATCAATAGGATTTTTCACATATTTAGAATATTCCACTTGTAACAGCTTCATTAGTTCCTGTTAAAATTAAAGTCCAATGAATCGGAATATTTGTATATTGTTTAGAAATTCAATCCATTTCCATGATGAATCTTAAGTTTTAAGATAGAGTAAATAATAACATTTACATGTTTTATTATTTAATATTGTTTTGGGGAATTATTTATAAATTTGTATTTACTATTTTTAATTGTGTTGACCTAGGAGGTTCAGTTTCGAGTTTGATCTCCGTACAAGACTGGCATTTTGATGTGCTTAACCCTTGTGTCCACATTGGGTTACCCAGCTAACCTTTATAATTATAACTGTCAAAGTATGATGTGTATTTAGGCTGGTATGTACGGGCCTTTGATTATTCATCATTTGCATCTTTATAAATATCATAATAAAAGCAACATTTAAATATATTCAAATACAAACATTTGAAATGTAAAGGAATATAATGCACCCTGTAAGCTATATTAGGATTACCCAGGTAAGTTATATCTTCATTACCACAGGCGCAGAGTGTAAATATGAAATCTTTCTTTCACATAATATATTAGTAGTTTTACTATTTATTGCAATATATACAGTCATAAATATGCATAAAATATTAATTACTTACAATTGTGAGAGGATGAGTTACAATTATTATATAGCTAGTAAATTTTGCTACTCGTTACATTACAAAAGATATACTTGGAACTATTATTTATTCACAGAAGTCCACATATTGCTGTTTTAATACAATTTTCATCACAAATTGCTTGTTTACACTTCTTGCAACTTTTCTTGTTTTCTTCTTCCTCTTGTTTGGTATGCATAAGGAACGATTTGCAGCCGTCCAGAAGCATCTCGTTTTGCCTGAGTCTCCATTTCTTCAGGAACCAGAATTAGGGTTGCTCCTATCATACACTCAATACACGATTTCAGAGAAAGTTTTCTCAAACAATTCGGATTTGATGACTTGGAAATAATGGACGGTATTGCCCACTGTTTTCCCAGATCCAGTAGAAAGAGAGCGTCTGTGAGACACATGTTTAGTTTAAGGATGTTATGCCCCATAACCTTCATGCAAAATTTTCTTGATGCCACTCAGTTCCATTTTACCATGTAGAATGATTGCAAAAGACACAAACACTTCAGTTTTCATCAGCTCTGTCACTTTCATCACTACTATTATCACTGTTCTCACCTCTATTTCAATATCACTACATACATCTTCAATATCTGAAGCAGCAACATCTTCCTTACTTGGAATCCATTTGTCTGCAGAATCTTCTGCACTGACAACTGATGCTTCACCTTCTTCTGAATCTACAGTAGATCGTAACTTTCTCATATAATCTTCTTTCTCTTCATAGCTTAATCTGCTGAATTCAGAGTTCTCGAATAGTATCCATGGACACACACACACAGTTGATGTTCACTGTAAAAAAGTTTACACGACAATGAATAGTAGATTGTGTGCAATTATAGCCAGCAACAATTAAACGCATTGTTGCAACGTTTTTGCATATACCCGAATATAACTGTTGCCAACTATGGCTAGTATTGCAATTAATTTATGAGGTTATCTCGGCAATGTAGTTATAGAACAAAGTAGACTTTCTTGTATGTGGAGACAAGGGTTAAATTCAACAACCGTAAGCTGGTAGACCTTTCGACACGATAAATAAGAGCTACAGTACCTCGCCGACATTTAAACTAAATTATTTAAATGTCGCCGAGGTACTGTAGTAATAGCAAGGCGATCTAGGTGACGCAGTTGTTTTATTATTATTATTATTATTATTATTATTATTATTATTATTATTATTATTATTATTATTATTATTATTATTATTATTATTATTATTATTATTATTATTATTATTATTATTATTATTATTATTATTATTATTATTATTATTATTATTATTATTATTATTATTATTATTATTATTATTATTATTATTATTATTATTATTATTATTATTATTATTATTATTATTATTATTATTATTATTATTATTATTATCATCATTATTATTATCATTATTATTATTATTATTATTATTATTATTATTATTATTATTATTATTATTATTATTATTATTATTATTATTATTATTATTATTATTATTATTATTATTATTATTATTACATAGGGATGTGAATTTAAGAGACCCCGGGTATTTGAATTTTCCATATTTTTATATATATATGTTTCAATACTTTGCACACTTAAGGGCGGCTATGTTCCAGCCCAAACTGTTTTATATTCTTGAGGGAATTAATTATTAAATTTATTCACAATGCAAATATAAATATTCAAAATATTCCTTGTGCCTCAAAAACTAAAATACCACAACGGTTCTATTATTTTATAAGCTCTAATTGCTCAACAACCACCATCAATCTCTGGCAGCAAGATAAAAATACTTTTAAAAGTATAGGGTGGGCCAAAAGTCGCAATCGGCTATTTTCTTAGGTTGTGTAAATTTTTTTAGCAGTGATAAACTTTCACATATGATGTAAAAACGTTATTTATTGATTACTGCACTAATAAGTAATGGAAATATAAAAAGATAAACATAACTGGGTCAGACAGCGTGGTGGCCCTGTATGGGCGTTAACCCTCTTTTTTCACCCAACGTTCTTGGGTTCTGCATTTCAGCCGATCGTTTCCTTGTTGATTTCTTCGCCGAACGCTGTAATGATTAAGACCGAAGATTACTACCATCGTCACCGCAATATTGTTTAGCTCTTCCGCTGCGTTTTGCGTCCAATACAGAATATTGAGAAAGTCTTCTATTCCAGTTTTCGTAGATTGACTTCACTGGGAGCTGCTTTATTGAAACGAAGAAGGAAGCTTTCTCTGATTTCTTCGTACGGTTCGCCAGTTCGTTCATTTTCATTAACCCACACACCAACAATGAGACGTTCCTCAATCGTATATTTGCTTGTATCAGTTATTGCTTACAACATAAACAGCGTTTCACATTGACATCAACTAATAACCCGCGAAAACTCTGCCGCTATAACGCAACAAAGCCCTCGCTCTGTCGGGAAATTAACAAACTGATGCAACACAAAGTATATGAAGGGGAAAATATAAATAAAAAAAAAAAAAAAACATACACCAACAAACCAACCTTATTACCGTCTATTATGTAAGACATCTTACACGGCCAGTAGAGGGTTGATACCCTGACCTGGCAAGAACCGGAGGGCGGTCTGCAAGATCTTCTGCAACCACAACCCTCCAGTGTTTTTCGCAGCGTCGTCGTCGTCGTCTCAACCTATGAATAGTGTTAGTTTGCGTCGGCCTCGGTAGCGTGATGGTTAGCGTGTCTGTCTCACGTTCAAAAGGCCGCTTAGGGTAAGTTGTCAGAGTAAGGTTTTTTTTTTTTTTTTCTTTTTTTTTTCTTTTTTTTTTTTTTTTTTTTTTTGAGGTTTTCCTTATCCTGAGAAGACGAAGGGGCTGGCCCCGTAGCGCAGTTGGTAGAGCACCTGCCTACCGTGCAAGGAATTTTACTCCAGCCAGGATTATTCCTCATTCTTCCCTGAGTCTGGAAATATAATGGCGGCGCCGTGGCTGAGTGGTTAGACCGCTCGCCTGCCACCTAGTATTGTGGTATTCGTGGTGGACGAAGAGGCGTCTGGATGTGTTTTCTCCGGGTTCCCCGGTTTACCCCGCCATTCATTCCACAAATTGCTCCATTATCACCCTTCCAATACCTGGTGCTTGACTGACCACCTGCTTCCAGGTGTTCACTCTGTCTGGTTCAGAGGTCCCTCTGCTCCCCGACAGGCGTCTGACCCTAGGCACAGGCTTGTAAGTTCTAGGGGATGTAGGTCCTACATATGGGGAGGGTAGTTAGGGAAAGAAAGAGAAGACGAATGTTGGGTAACTTAAAGCTCCATGGACCTCGGGCTCATTTGAGTATCATTTCACCCGTTTCATTCATCACCGTCCAATATGATCTTATGTTGGAGGATGTTAATTAAAACAAATTAGTTTGCGGTTTCAAAAAGTGAGTTATTTCAATACAAACATTATCCGATCGCGACTTTTGGCCCGCTCCAGTAATTAATTTTTTTGGCTTTTGTGGACATTGAAAATGTATTTTTAAACGGTTTTGCACATTTAAGTATTTTTAGCTAAACAAATTTTCAGATTTTGAAACCAAAGACTATAATTGAAGTCACATAGTTGGAGCGTATGCTGGAAAATTCTATGAGCATAGCACAACATTTAATGCGCATGGAGCAGATAGTATATGAAAACGTACTTTCGAGGAAAAACAATTTTTCTACACAAATGCACATGAGCAATGAGCCAGATTACCTGTTTGTCACAGCTTCCCTGTTTTGTATAATTGTCTCTCTCCTCAGATTCATAGCTTTTCCTTTGCGACGAGATGCCACTAAACCATTACTTTCCGCTGAATTTGGTTGTTTTTGCACCCTTTTTTGCCCACATTTTGTTCAAACACTGCCGAAAATTTAATAAGAAAAGGGGTATTTAGATGCAATCTACATGGCATTTAAAGCCTGTGTCAAACCTTTAAACATGGCGGAATCTAAAAAGTTTCACTGCCAACCACTGACTGAAGGTTTGAGGAACACTTATATCCATAAACCTAAAAGTTGTCAATTTGATAATTTTTCGGTCATTTTTCAGTCGCGAAATACCTTAAATTTGTTCTGCGGCATTTGTTCAGAGTTAAGGATGTCTAAACCTGCTTTTGGTATGCTAAATTAAAATCTGCTTTACACTTTTTCGTATCACATACTGCTTCTTTTTTTCTTGGGGGGAGGGGGCACGCAGAGAGAAGTACTTGATATTTGTAGTTTATTTCTAGATTTTAAGTATGATTTAGAATTAGTGAAATAATGTAAACTAAGAAACAATCTTAATAATGAATAATTTACATTGAACTAGGAAATTTCACATTACCTCATGATTTAATTTTCTCCTGCACGAATGCAGAGTTGTTTTGGTTTGTTGTCTAGGCGAAGGTTGTCTTTAATGAAACGCCAACAGCATTTGGCTATCATGGAGACGTCTCATTGACTCTGGTAGCTTGTTTCAATGTACTTTATGTCTTGTTGGAATCAATCGCCTTGCTCTTCACTTGCGAGATTCGTGTTTTCAGGAAATTGGAGATACAACTGTAGAAGATGCAATTTTAAGCTCATGTTGCATCCGAGTGCCTTTAACCTTTCAAGCATTCATTTAACAATATCATATTGATCATATTTAAAATCAGCCAAACACATGTTTACAATTTCATTGAATAAGATCCTAGCTTGAAGCTCTATGTCTGTCATGATATTTCTAAAAGGAACGTTCTTCTTGAGTTTGCGAATTTTTGAACTGTCAAAAATGCCTTCTTCCACTTTTGATTCAGGCAAATCTGTAAAGTTCTAGATAAGATATTGGAAACAAGGAATGCGTTTGTCCAAAGCTTTGAAAAATGCCTTAATTATCCCTAATTTTATATTTTAGGGTTTAGCAAAACGTTTTGGGAGTCTATCAATGGCGATTTATTACACTTTGTTTAGAGTTCCATTCACACAAATTTCGTGAAGCCTGTTCGATATCCATGGCCGACCTTCCTGACCTTGGGCTTTTCGGACGGTTTTCCCGGGTCACTCAGGCGAATGCTAGGAAGACCTTACAATCTTACATGACCCGAACTTCATTCCCTTTCATTTAATTCTCTCTATCCGGTCTTTCCAGGTTGAAAGTGTCAGCAGGATCGCCGGTAAGAAGCACTGTGGTAGAGGTGGTGCTCAGGAAATAGTGTTCGGCTGAGGGGAGGCGCTCCGGACGGCTAGCCAGGGGGACTATATCTAGCCGGCTCTGAATAGTGGCGCGCTTTATGGGGTGGCCTGGAACTCAGTCGGGCTGAAGAATTGCCTGCATCTCTTAGGAATGACGTCATATGGTTTAGCACATTAACATATTTTAATCAACAATGCTCAAGCCGGTAGCGCCATGGGCGAGTGGTTAGATCGTTCGCCTACCGTCTAGGTGGTCCGGGCTGGGGCGTCAGGGTGGGCTTTTTCCGAGTTCTCCGGTTTCCCCCACCACTCATTCCACCAATTGTTCCATTGTCATCTTTTCAATCATCGATTCGCCTGCATTTCATATCATCCTCTTCTTCACTATCAAACCTGGTGCTTGGCTGACCACCCGCTTCCAGGTCTTCACTCTGTTCAGTCCATAGGTTCCTGTGCTCCCCGACAGGCGTCTAACCCTAGGCACTGACTTGTAAGTTCTAGGGGCTATAAGTCCTACATAAGGGGAGGGTAAACAGCCGAAGAGAAAAAAGAAAAGGAATGGTGCAAGTGATTTTAACTTTCAAGTTTGTGTTGAATGTTAATCGTTTCTGTTTGTCACGTACAAATTGTAATACACAAAAGCTATTATTTTCCAAAGCAGTGCATCTAATTTGATCATTACAACTTAAAATATTCCTGGCCACTAAAGCTTCTCAGGATTGTTTTGTCACATGGTGGATCTAGATTCAGCTGTCAATAAAATACCCAGGTAGAGAACGCTCCTGAACGGTGGTAAAAGTAAGCGCTCCAGGAGGAGATCCAAAATCAAAACCTGTCCTTCCAGCAGGGGACCATTGGGAGTGATGGCGTCTTTCCAACGTAAACATTTCCCTCAGTCGTCTGTTAGCGTTGTAGTACGTGCCGAGAGGAAGTAGAGATCGAGGACGACCCAAGATATGCAATTACTGTGAACGGAAGAGTACCCAACATATGAAATGAAGAATTATTTACTACTACGAATACGACCAGCACAAGTACTATTATTACTGCTATTATTACTACACATTATTATTATTATTATTATTATTATTATTATTATTATTATTATTATTATTATTATTATTATTATTATTATTATTATTATTATTATTATTATTATTATTATTATTATTATTATTATTATTATTATTATTATTATTATTATTATTATTATTATTATTACTATTATTATTATTATTATTATTATTATTATTATTATTATTATTATTATTATTATTAATTATTATTATTATTATTATTATTATTATTAATTATTATTATTATTATGATTATGATTATTATTATTATTATTATTATTATTATTATTATTATTATTATTATTATTATTATTATTATTATTATTATTATTATTATTATTATTATTATTATTATTATTATTATTATTATTATTACTACTATTCACTTCATGGTATAGGCATACAAGAGTCTGTTCTGACTTCAAATTCCTCTTGGGTCTGCCCACCGATCTGCTTCCTTTAGGAAAATATTGCATTTTTTGTTTAGTAAATCTGGTGTCTGACATTCTTTCAACATGTTTTTTCCACTTTTGTTTGAAATCATTAAACCTTCCGTTTAAATTAAAAATCTCCAAGTTTTCTCTTGCAATTCTATTTGTTATTAGGTCTCTCTTCGCACACCCCTTCACACTTCTTAAGAATATTATTTGTGAAGCTTGTATTTCACCCCGTAAATGTTGAATTGATTGTTCCTTGAAATTTGCACATTTTACTGTCGTCATATTCCTTATGATAATCAACGTCGCTTCTCAAGTAGTTAAAATGGCTCACCTGTTTTACACTATTATTTACAAGTATTCTATTCCAATCGGTTCTTTCCCTATAAAAGTTATTACCATTGCTTTTATAAAAGAAATTTTATAGGAGATTGGTTCATATTCGGATAAGAACCAAACTGTCGACAAGCAAAATATACTTAAAATATAAATTTATAAATATATATAGAAATATACAAATACATATAGAAAGGCAAGAGTAAGCTATTTAAATAGTTAAACATAATTTTCAAACATGTACTAACTTTAGAAACCATTTTAATATTAAGAGATTATATTGAAACAAATAGTGCAAATCAATGCAGTTTTACGTGAAATAGTGCCATATTTGGTATGCACCAGCGAGGCAGCCATATTAAAAGAAGGACTTGCTTTCATTATGACGACGCTGCGAAAAACACTGGAGGGTTGTGGTTGCAGAAGATCTTGCAGACCACCCTCCGGTTCTTGCCAGGTCAGGGTATCAACCCTCTACTGGCCGTGTAAGATGTCTTACATAAGAGACGGTAATAAGGTTGGTTTGTTGGTGTATTTTTTTTTTTTATTTTTTTTTATTTTTTTTTATTTTATAATTAAAGTATGTCTGTGTATCCTTTAGGATGTGAAAGGATGTTAGTAGGTTATGTCACGTTAGGAAGTTATGTCATAAATGTTTTTTTTTGTTTTTTTTTGTTTTTTTTAAACGTTGCCAAGGACAAGTCGTGGGCGTTTATAGCGCTCTCCAGGGTCCAAGTCATACTCGCCTAGTCCCCGTATTAGTTGGTTGAAACTGGAAGGGAGCTTGTCAAAGAAGGGTTGTGAAAGTATGTTGATGTATTGCTTCACTGAGGGAAAGTGAAGATCCTTCTGAATGGTAGCATTTGGTATATACAATGGAGAGTTTGTAGCCGTTCTTAGATATCTTGACTGAAGAACTTCTAGCTGTCTCAGGTGTGTTTGAGCTGCTACTCCCCAGATCTGGCAGGCATATGTAAAGGCTGGTCTAAGAATTTGCTTATATAATAGCAGTTTGTTGTCCAAGGACAGGTGAGATCTCCTGTTGTAAAGCGGGTACAGCATTGCCATTCTTTTGTTAACCCTATTGCTGACGTCTTGCAGGTGTGTCTTCCAGGTAAGTTTGACGTCTAGGGTAACTCCTAGGTACTTGACACAATTAGACCACGGCACATCTTCCCCTGCCAAGCGGATGGGTGCCACGTCAACCATCGGGCGACGGCCAAAGGTTATAGCTTGGCTTTTCTGAGGGTGGATACGTAACCGCCATCGATTGAACCAGGTGGTCAGTAGGTCAGCATATTGTTGAATGCGCCTAGCTGACATATAATTTTTTGAGGATGTTGAGGTAACAGCGGTATCATCCGCAAAAAGGTAGAGTGAGCACCTTGGTAGTGTAGGAAGAGTATTTATGTAGAGGAGAAACAGTGTGGGTCCCAGTACACTGCCTTGGGGTACGCCGGCACGTGTAGAATGAGAGGTGGAAGTAGCATCTTCATAAGCTACAGAGTGCAGTAGATGGATGAGATATGATGGAACTTGATATGTGAGGAGGCGAGAAATAAGTCCCTCATGCCAGACGCTGTCGAAAGCCCTAGTTACGTCCAACAATAGGGCTGAGACGTAATGACGTCTGTTAAAAGCTGTGTATATCTCATCCACCAGCCGGAGAAGTTGGTGAACAGTTGAGTGTGATGTTCTGAAGCCGAACTGTTCGGGCCTAATGACGTTGTGCCTGTCTAAGGTACTCCTTAGCCGTGTCTGTACCACGTTCTCAAAGAGCTTGCTCAGAACGGGAAGTAAGCTGATGGGTCTATAGCTCTCTGGAGATGACGGATCTTTTCCTGGCTTGCATATGGTGATAACTTTCGCATACTTCCATGTTTGTGGAAAGTGCGAAGTTCTAAGTATGGCATTGAAAATGTGAGCCAATAGTTTCAGCCAATCAGGTGGAAGGGCTTTTAGAGCGGCGTTTGTGATTCCGTCAAATCCTGGGGCTTTGTAGGGAGCAAGCTTGCGTATATATCCTGTGATTTCCTGCACCGACGTTTCCTCAAGGTGAGAATAATCAGCAGGAACCTGGAGAAAGTTGGTAATCTCCGATTGGACTCATGAACCGAACTTTCATTATGACGCTTGTTTACCCAGGTTATGTTTACTATGTAAGCTATAAACTGTTCTACGAGTCTATGATTCTGTGGTGCAAAAAAACTGGTTTGTAAAAGTTACACTTCAAGCTAAAATATGTTTTGTAACAAAAACGTGCCAAAAACTTACATTTACGCTATAAATTAAGCAGAATATTTAGGACTGCTACAAATGAAGCTATTTCTTCCTCGCACGTTGTATGCACTGCTAGTGTCCTCTGTTGTAGTTCATGGTAATACTTTGTAACTGCGCCACTTGTTATGGGGTTTACATGGGGTGGTCATATTTGACAGGGGGCAACATGTATGGGCCCTTTATCTTATTTGAACATGTAAACCGGTAACAAAGAGTACCTAGAAAGTGGTTATGCCCACTTTTTTGGACAAACTCTTCTCTTTAACGATTATCAACATATTTTGTGCATAGCATTTATTTCTATATCTTACATAGATGTAATGTGCTGCCCTCAAATGACTTTGTCGGTCTGGGTGGCTCAGTTGGTTAGACGCTGGCGTACTGTTCCCAAGGTTGCGGGTTCAAATCCGGCCCAGGCCGATGGTTTTTAAGTGTGCTTAAAAACGACAGCTTCATGTCAGTAGATTTACTGGCATGTAAAAGAACTCCTGCGGGACAAAATTCCGGCACACCGGCGACGCTGATGTGATCCTGGCAATTGACAGCGTCGTTAAACAAAAAAATAATTTTCTTTCTTTTAATTCTCACATGACTTGCTCTGGTCTTGTGCTAACCATTCTTACAAACTCTTACTCCTTTATCTTCTGCGAGTTGAATGAGATAAACATTTGCAGAAATGATGTTATTGCTTATTTTATTGTAGGTACAAGGGGAATATGGGAGTACAGTACACTGTGAGTGATAGGCAAATCTTTCAAAGCTTTCAAATTCCGTTCTCTTGAAATGGTTAACAAAATCTGATGTGTTGCACTCACATGGCTTTCTGTGCTCTTGTACTAACCATTCTTACAAACTCTTATTCCTATATCTTATTCATGTTAGTTGAGATAAAAATTTGTACTTTCAGAGATATTCCTTTTTGTTTGTACCAGTTTCGCAAAACTTGAAACTTTCGTGAAATGGAACATCGTTGTTCACCTTTTTTATATGTTAAGCGTGCAAAGAGAACAGGATCTCAAAGATTTAAAAAATCGTTAGCGCCATTTTCAATAAAATCAAAAATTTCGAAAAGTTTTCCATGTAAAGGGTAGTTTAGGGTGGGGCTATTTTCATCAAAATCTTCGTGTGGCATTTTTGAAAGACATTAACCTTGTATACCAACTTTGGAGTTCAACCGATTTTTCGTTTTTTGAGTTATGGTGTCTACAGACTGACAGACAGACACACACAGACACACACACACGGACCTTTTTCTAAAAATGCTTTTTTTGGATTCAGGGTCTCAAAATATATATTTCCGATGAAACCTCAACACCGAATTTTTAGGTGAAATACAATACTTACCAGTAGAGAAAGTAAAAAATAAATCGTTTCGAAAGTTTGGATTTTGTTGAAAATTCCGATATCGCATCCTTCAAATTTGCTGAACTTCAATATCAGGCTTGAAATTGAAGCTACTTTTCCATTTTGAGTTATGGTGTACAAATACAAAGCAACTGGATATGAAACTAAGGTTGACCACATTGAAGTGGTATAAAATCTAAAGATTTCAGTTCTTGTGAACTATTTGCTATCTAAAAAATTAATACAAATATTTATAACTCGACTTATAGGCAGAGTTTCTCTACGTAAGTTTCATAGCCTAAACAACTGTCAGATCAAACAAAGGAAGTAGTTCTTCTTTCATACTGAGCGTGGATAGGACTAGGTTTGCAAAATACCAAGTTTTGGGATTTATCCGATTTTTCGTTTTTGAGTCAAGCTACTCACACACAAACAGACATACGCCGACTATTTCCAAACGTTCTTTAGATTGAGGAAACCGTGAAACACGTACTTCTTGTGAAATGTCAACTCATAAGCTGTGGAGAATGTAAAAATTGGGCATACGTGGCCAAGGAACGTGGCATGCTAACACAGGACGTTCCTGATGGTGCCGTTGCTCATAAAGTTCTTTTAGGACGCACCAATCTTACGACAAACCTTGGCTTTGAAGAAGGTGGGGTGAAATTGATTCGAGTATAATACTATCTCCGTGAGAGGTCTCATGATTAATATAGAGATCCAAGTCGTAGATATAGTGTGTATCGATTTCTTCCTTTCCCTACTCATCTCCCTTTTTGTTTCTTAGTTTGTTTTTTCTAGGTACAGTCCTTTATGATGCTGTCGCCGTTCCACGAGAGCCGTTTCCCGCTGTTTAACCAGAGGTCAGAAAAGTAACTCCCACAGAAGCGAGTGTAATATTTCCGTTTATTAAACTCTCCACAGCTATCATTACTACGGCGAGGCATTTCAGTACTTGCCACTTCAAGTTTAGTGCATACGGACATAGCCCACGAAATACCGGGCAGCGACAACGTAAACAATAATGCCTCTTATGCGCGCTCAAACGTATAGCCAAGTCCGAAGTAAACGTTTACCTGTAGATGAGGAGCTAATTTAAAATTACATACTGCATATACAATAAGATACAGAGTAGGCATTAAGTTACACATTGAGATATGCAAAAGGGGAACACCAAGAACACTTGAATTATATGTGACAGATTGAGATATTTATACAATTCTTAAATATATATGTACATAAACATTATTTTTAACCTGTTGCACTGCATCACACATTTTCAGTGTCTCTAAAATATAACTGTACAGCACACGTTATATGTAACGTTTTTTCCACCTATAGATGAATGTGTTAAATCTAACTCCTCCACAATTATGTACATGCACTTACAGCAGGGGAAGACAACTTCGAGCCGTGTGACGTATTTAAACGAAGAGCCAGCTTGTACGTTCGTGTGACGTCAGGCGAGTACGCTGTATTGCTATGCTGCCTACATCAGCGGCGCTACTTGCAGGAAACTGAATGAGTATGAAAAATGTTATTTGGGCATGTTTACAACTTGCCCGGGCTGTTTAGGGAGAACCCTCTTCAGTCTAGTCTGAGGATGTTTATTTGTTGTTTGAGGGATCTTAAGGGCGTTAGTGCGAATTTTGTTTTTATTTTGTGTTTTTGTTGACGTTGTGTAGTGTTGTGTGTAGTGGTTTTGTGTTTGTGTTCAGTTCCCCGTGTTTCACACCAGTTTGAGACCAGACTTCAAGATGTAGAAACATTGTCAACTGCGTTTCAGGTCTTTGCGACCCCGTATTCATTAGATGTTAATGTTTCTAGCAGGTAGCAAATTGAATTGATAAATTTACAGTGCGACGATCTGCTGAAGGACGACTATAAACACAAGGAAGACTTGGCTGATTGTTATAAGATTGTTCCTCAAACCAGATTTCTGAGGTTATATGCCCTTGTTGCACGGGTATTATGTAAGTTTTGTTCCACTTATGTGGGCGAACAATTCTTTTCTGTTATGAAACTTTCTAAGTCAAAATCCCGAAGCATATTGTCACATCACAATCTAACAAGCAGTCTTCGGTTACAAATGTGCCGTACATTACGCTCTAACATTGACAAACTAGTTAAAGAAAAGCGAAACGGCGAATGTCGGAAAATATCCACCTAATTGTTCTGTATAGCTCTCCTCTAGCACAGGCAAAATAGTTATAATTTCTGTTCTATTTGCGGTATAACATGACTAAGGCCCGGATTTTTAGGTTCTTAAAATTGACTTTTAGTTATTTTTGTATCTTAAAAAGTTTTTTTTTTTTTTTTTTTTTTTTTTTTTTTTTTTTTTTTTTTTTTTTTGTTCTTTAACCTCCTGAAATAGTTTTTATATTATTATTGTTTATTAATTTTATTATTAACTGTCCTCTTTTTTATTGCAATGTTGCTGATATGTCCTATAGATCCTTTGTGCTGCTCAAAATGCTATTTTTGGCCAGAGGGCATCTGGAATATACGGAAATAAAATTATAGTTGATACACTATGTGCATTATAACAGGTGTTTAATCCTTACCTGCATTCCAGCATTCGAGAACAGATCGTACAGGTTCTGCTGTACGGTATGTTAATCTGCACAGCACCTAGCCGCTTAATGCGACTTTATCTGTGCAGTATAGATGTTAATATTTGTTCAAGCTTTTGTGTCTGGGGGCATGGTTTCTTTCTCTTTTGGCAGATTTAGCAAAACATTACTTTGCCATCTGTGGTGAAGTTCGGATCGTTACCTATCCACTTACGAATCAACCACCTTCGAGATGAGCTGGCTCCTTAAATTACCTGCCTAATCTAAGGAACAACTAACTTCTAACAATGTAGCAATTGTATGCATTAACAATACACAATAGCCGACTGAACATAACGGTTACTGTTTTTAAACTTGAGTTTATGGCGTGTTCTCTTAATGACCCCTTTCCCCTCGAAAACAGTCCTCGAATTTCTTGCTTGCAAGAATTCAGAGCTTGGTCCCACACAGCTAAATACAAGTCAGTTGCCTCTAGCATTGCTGTCATTACTCCTCTAAGTGAAAAGACGTAGCAAAGATGTAACAATCAAAGTCCATTCATAAGTTCATAAACATTTTATTTTCCCATTTTAAAATAAGGTTGTTTTTTCATTTTAAAATAAATAGGAGATTTAGCCTGTTTTAGGTTTTAAAGTCTCATTTAGCCACTTTTAGGTTTTATAAGATTCAAGCATTTGGGTTCGACGATCATGAAACAAATAATTAAATTAAACCACTGCAGTTAACTATTAAGGGAAAAAAATAGTTAAAAAGTTAAGAATCCGGGCCCTAAACATGACTGTTCACATAAACTAGAATTTATATATAAGGCATAAAGCCGAAATGTAATTATTTATAATCTCTGACTATTCCGTAATTGAAACAGTCAGCATTAAAATTACGATGTTCCGTATGCCATTTCCTCTTGTCCGCTGTGACGTCACTTGTTCAACTGGCTTTCGGTGGGAGCATGTGAGCTGAGTGAGCTGACGTCACAACAGCGTTACCTGTCTTCCCCTGACTACAGAGTCCTGCACTTGACACATACTTAAAAATCTATTTCGATTGCAAATTAATTCAGAGCTAGGTTCCCTACATATGCGCAACAACTGTACTGTGCTGTGCTATGTATCCTGGAGCGGCTGTGTGTAACACAGTCAGTGCCTGAGCTTGTCCTAATTGTGATCGTAACCTGCAGTACTCTTGTGTCACCGGGAAAGTAATTAAATGCATCGTCCTAGTGATTACATATATAAGAGAATGTTGAGTGAGTGAGTGAATGAGTGAGTGAGTGAGTGAGTGAATGAGTGAGTGAGTGAATGAGTGAGTGAGTGAGTGAGTGAGTGAATGAGTGAGTGAGTGAGTGAGTCAGTGAGTGAATGAGTGAGTGAGTGAGTGAGTGAATGAGTGAGTGAGTGAGTGAGTGAGTGAGTGAGTGAGTGAGTGAGTGAGTGAGAGAATGAGTGAGTGAGTGAGTGAGTGAGTGAGTGTGTGCCCGTCGACAGCTAGGTCATTAGGGCCCGTAGAAGAGAATATTGAAAATGATCTGTTACATGTATAAATTCCTGGCGCCTGTATAGAAAATTTAATTAACTCATTAGTTCCTCTTTCATAAGTCATATAAAGCCTGGCCTAGCGTTTTCATTCTAGAGCTAATCTGTGACCGGCAATGTTATTCCTACTTCCCGCCTCCCCCGCTTTCACCACTGTGTGTTACGGGTGGCGAGACTTTACGGCGACACAATGCTAAGATACAGTAGGCAGTAGGCAAACCGAAGAACTTAATAGGAAGATGGGTTGAAGACGCACGCACATCAACCCTTTATGAAAGCGCTCTTTTCTCTCTCACTCTCTCGCTCTCTGGGACTCTCATAACCATTTTCGATTGATGAAATCTATGTGTCGAATTTTTGGGTGGATAACATACTATCTCAACTTACTGTACATCAGTGCCTATTTCCCTTAACGATCACATCCCAAGACGGTGTAAATCTGTCTCATAACCTTCTTCTGCTGCTAATAACATAAACTCAATAGATAGGGCCCTTTTAATAATACTCTTGGTAAAAGAATCTGCTGTGATGCGGTATTACTCGCTCCTCAGTTCCGCTATCCTGCGCGGAATGTTGCTTTCAGGTGATTTCTGTTCCAGCTGCTCTGGCATGTGATCTTAATTTCTGGGTATGCGTGGGTGTTTGCGAATAAAACCAGAACTCTCGTCGAAACACTTTTATTCTCACCAAAATAAGAATGCGTGAGATTTGCCGATCGCTATTAGCAACGCTAAGTCGTTACGGTGTCTTTACTAAGACCGAAGGTTGTTACTATGAACTATAATGTGTCCTCACGCTCGACGATCCGGAATGCAAGTCCCGTGACTGAAGTGCTCGCTTGGAGATCTGGGCGACACGAGTAGTGACCCGTTCCGTCCAGGTTCTGGAGGGCCAGTCTAAACGACCCTTTCTCTCCGGGTTCTGGCGGACAAGTGTCTGTGCGTCATGACGCTATGTCTTGCAACCCCTTAATTTCCCCTACGACGGGTTTCGAAGAAACTACCATCCCTTGTTTTCCTGCTCAACACCGGCACTGAGCGATTTCCAGGAAAACTGGTCTTACCAGGCCTCGCTTGACTACCTGAAGCTCGCCTCTAATGACTTGTCTGTAACATGTCGTGCCTTTTGACAATTTTAATCATAACTAATCTCCCAGATCTCGTACCTTTATACATGTGACAGTTTTAACATTTTCTGATTATTTAATTCCGCCATGTGATGCACTATTATATCCATAATTATGTCGTTCACAATTGCGGCTTCAGCTGTTGCCAAGTAAGTTACTGCTTGCATTCAGAGTGTTTTTAAAGATTTTGAGTTACACCTCAGATCGACCGAAGTAAAACACGTGACGACATCGTCCACGCGACCAATTGGCACTCTAAAAGGCAGTGAGATGAAGATGGGCGATTCTAAAACTAGCAGAAGAGAAAGTAAGACCACTGGTAGCTAGCTACCCTCCAAGTCCAATGTTCTCGTGGTGAAACGTTGACATTTGCTGTACTCAATAGGAAAACATGCGCATGGCTTTGTCTCCGTAACTGATTACTGCTTCCTCTCAAATCACTACAAAGACATCTATAAAATCCTTGCTTTAAGTTCAAAATTGAAGTTTACTATCAGCTCTACCTGGGACAAGAGTATAGTGTCATGTCTACCCGCTAGTGTTGTCATTTGGCAGAAAGGATATTAAAGTTTCAGAATACGGTAGCAGTTTTCAATTATGTTCGTATTATATTGACACTTAACAATAAAATGGAGTTTATATCATAAATGTACCTATTTATTTTAGAATTATTTTAGCTTCCTTTTACTTTCTCTACTACATAGGTATAGTAAACTACAGGAAGTATTGTATTTCACCCAAAAATTCGATGTCCAGATTTCACCGGACATATATGTTTTGAGCCCCCTGAATAAATAAAAAAAAAATAGCAAGTTTCGCGTGCGTGTCTGTCAGTCAGTCTGTGGACAGCATAACTGAAAAACGAAAAGTCGGTTAAAAACCAAAGTTGGTATTTAAGAGGTAGAACTGGTGCTTACAAATTCAATGCCACAGCTATGATTTGAACCACAGACCCTCCGTTGGTATTTACCATCGTTGGTATTTAAGTTTAATGTCTTTCAAGGATGCGACAAGAAGATTTTGAAGAAAATTGTTTCACACTAAACTACCTTTACATGGAAAATTTTTCGAAAATTTTGATTTTCTTGAAAATGGCTCTAACGATTTTGATTTAAATGTCATAGATTTGAGATATTTTTATGACAAATGAAATGTATATCTTGAAATTTCTGGCTATAGCCCCTGACGTCGACTTACTCTAGATGACGTTTGCATAACTGGTAAACCACATGACATAGACCTAATGTTACTATAGAAAACAATTTAGATCCCAATAAAATACACAATTTATGACTAAATAAACTTTTTTTATAAAGTGAACCATTTCGGAGATATGCCTTGTTATTCGTGTGAGTTTTGGAGAACTTACAGTTCTATCAAACGTAACATCGCTATTCATGTTTTATGTTAATCGTGCAAAGAGAACGGAATCTCAAAGTTTTAAAAGATTTGACTATCACTCAAAGCCTACTGTATACTCATATTCCCCTTGCTCCTACAAGGAAGTAACCAATAAGATATTTTCTAAAAATGTTTATCTCAACTAACACGAAGAAGGTATAGGAATAAGAGTTTGCAAGAGTGGTTAGTACAATAGTTGAGAAAGTCATGAGAGTGCAATACATCCGATTTTTTTTAATTTTTTTTTATTTTTTTTTTATTTTTATTTTTTTTTTTTTTTTTTTTTTTTTTTTTTTTTTTTTTTTTTTACTTTCAAAAATCAAAAGCAATGCAATTGTAACCTAATGTCATTATTCACACGTACCATCTCACTGGCTATTTTACGTGGATTCTCTCCATTCCTTATTACAGCCACATCTGATTGTAGTCGGAATCAAACTCATGACGTTCGCTTATGTGAAGGATGGCCACTTCATTTCGTCTGGTCTTTAAGGGATCCTAGGACTGAAATTTGAAGTTTTTATATTTTTATAGGAATGAAATCAATACTTTGCACACTTTTTATGAACTGCCACACAAAATTCCAGTACAATCTGTTCAATATTTTTGAGAGAATTAATTATTCAATTATCAATGACCTGACCACGTGTTTGCCGTGCTTAAAGGAGCTCGCGAAAGGTTCGTGAACGTCATCACCACTATATAAAGAGGCCAGAAAGCAGCACTGAGTTGAGTTTAGGTTGGAGACATGAGTCGGTCAGTGTCAGTGAGTGCGAAACAGCTGTGCGTGTGTGTCATTGCGAAAGATACGGCGGTCGTCGTGAAGAAGATTCTAACGGGTACCGTGACTGCATCGTCGCTATAAGGTGTGAGAGACGAGGAAGTGAAAAAGACACTGAAAGGACTGAGCAAGGTTACAGGAAGTAAAAGTGTAAGTTGTAATAGCACGAAAACTGTAGACTGTGTTAACGACGAGAAGAAAACTGTATTTGTTATAAAATTTTAGAAAACAGTGATAGAAAAGTAACTGGATGAATTTTGTCGTTTTGGCACAAAATTATGTCCTCTGGGGCGACAGTAGTAGTAGTCTATTCACAACTAAGCCGTCCTCCGAGGAGTCCATAAAGCCGTTGTCACTATCACCGTATTAACAATGACGTCGGTCACGAACCCGAGACCTAAAGTGGGAGGCCTGTTGCATTTATCAGCAAGGCACAACGGGAAACAATCCCTGTTACCTGGACATACATCATACTACTCCTGTACGCCATTTCCGTTACTGGGATGGTTTAACTAGCACTGACCCTTTCTAATGCTCGTAGAGATAAATAATACTGTCCCATCCTCCCTGCCTTGATGGCTTGATAACCTCCTCGACTAGGTTATCGCGAGGTGCCTATTAAATTGTGTGAGCGCTTGTAATAGTTGGCAACCCTGGACGGGGCCCTTCTCTTAAAGTGCAGCCCCCGCAATAATATATCAGCTCCAACTGGCAGTGCTTGATAATTGATTCTGATACCTCGAGCGTAGGTTCTGTCCCATGCAACCCTTCTCACACAATCCATTTCACGAAAAGACGCATTGCCTTAAGATATGTGTCTCGTTCTTACAGACGCTGTGACTTAAACCAGAGAGCGCCTTCAGCCCCTTAGTTGCTAAGGTCGTTTTCTATGCAGTCACATTACCACTCGTGTTTGGATATATGCTGACTCTCAGCCAAATAGTAAGCTTTCCAAGCTATACAAAAATTTCTGTGGTTGCTTCTGCACTTATTATATTGTGACGCCGGCCGAGGTGAACAACAGAGTACGGTCACGGTCAAGATACCTCACACCACATACCAGAAGCAGCGCGTATCAAAGGCGTTCAAGGTCCGGCTACATCGTGCGACTGTTTGTACACATGTGACAATAATCGCGGCATGTCATAAGGTTTTCAAAATTATTCGAGAGGCGTCTGGCAGCCGGTATATTTGTAAAATTCCAGAAAAAGACAAAGGAGTTTGTGTCAAGGTTACGAGAAGAAAACAATTGTGAGTTGTAATACCACGAAGGACTATAGATTGTGTTAACAGTGAGAACCGTGTTGTTGTGAAGTTGTGTATTCGGTTAGAAGGAAAAAACTAACTGAATTTGTCAAATTGGCATCCTCTTACAATATTGTGCTTTCCTTCATGGTGCCCATGTCCTTTGCTCTTTGGAGTGGAGGGTTGTGTATCCACGATAATTCAGAAGGCTCGATCTCAGTTCCTCGTATATTCGTGAGATGTTCACTTTTATTTAACAACCATGCGAACGCTGAAGCAGTGCCAGTCCACACGTTGGAAAGGTCAGAAGCCGAATTGGCGTTTTGTAGGTTCACACGTTGATAAGATAAAATTTGAAGCAACAATACCTCAAATCGCATTAACCTCAAATCCTTTAATTCAGTCCTTTACCGCCGATAGAGCATTGAGATTTCTCTTCCTGGGTATGCGTGAGTTTTCTTTAGGAAGGCTGGAGCTAATTATGGAGATAACATCGTTTAGTAATGTTTCCAATCTTTTCACTATAATGTCGGTATCAACACTAATCGTTTTGATCTCGAGCTCAGTTGAGTACTCATTAAACAACCTTACTTATTTTATATCTAACTTGAAGGTTAGAGCTATCCACAGTTGTTTTATCCAACAATTAAAGGCTTTACCTACCAACTTTATGAAAGAAGATGCTCAAACTAATCACCGTAGCTGTCATCTCTTTAGGAAACTATCATCGCTCTCGGTAGTACACTTTGGAAAAGTTCCTAGATGTATTTTTTTAAATTCTTCCAGGCTGTGGAGATGTGTCTTTTACACTTAAACTCAATGTTGCAGAGTCAGAGTGCAGCAAAACTGCAGACCTTCCTGTATCACTACAGGTAACACAGGTGAAATATTAGCAGCTGCAACAAAAACAACAAAATCAGTCCTATCACTTTTCTATCACTTTATTGCCCTCTAAAATTATATCACAAAAATACAGTTCTCTTCTCTTCCTTAACACAGCCTACAGTCTTGCGGGCTATCACAACTCAAATGTTTCCATTCCAAACTTTACTCAGTCCTTTCAGTGCCTTTCTTTACTTCCTCTGTGACTCATTCACTACCTACGTTACAATCACTCGGCACTCGAGGAGTCTTTCTACAACGCACCGACGAATCTTTCACGACAACACACGCGCACAACTGTCTTATACTCACTGACACACTCACCGACTCATGTAGCTATAACTGTAAACTCACTCATTGCTATTGTTTGGCCTCCATATATAGTGGGGATGACGTCACAAGGACTTTTCTCGAGTTCCACACACACACACACAGACAGGCATCCAGATGTTTGTCGAAGGTGCTAGAAGAACCCCTTTTGATTCTGCCGTCGGTCTGGGTGGCTGAGTTGGTTAGATATTGGCCTACTTATCCCAAGGTCGTGGGTTCAAATCCGGCCCAGATCGATGGCTTGTGCACTTAAAAAGACAGCAGATTTACTGGCATGTAAAAGAACTCTTAAGGGACAACATTTCGGCACACCAACTACGCTGATGCGATACCGGCAATTTACAGCGTCGCTAAACAACAAAATAATTATTTTTTTTATTCTGCCGCTTACATTGTTGTTAGCCACGTAAACACAGCACTCGCGTGAGGCAGCCTGACCTTGAATGCCTTCGCCCGCTCGCCAGCACATATATGGTGCGAAGTAGCTTGGCCCCGTCCGTCCTTTGTTGTGCGCCGAGTCCGACGTCACAATACATTTAAAGAATACGAACTCGGATTGAAGAAAAATGACAATAGAAAAGCAAATAGGGTTAGCAATTCCCTGTACAAGCCGTACATTTTGCTACTGTTTTTCCAATATTATACTCAAATTAGTTTGTTGCTTGAGGGTGTTAATATGTGCAACTAGTAGGCTCGTCTAATGCAGTAGCCAGACACAGAAAAGGCAACTTTTTAAATAGTGAGATTAAAGGAACGATGTTCTAAAGGTGTCAAATAGATGTTTCGGCTGTATCCAACTTTCCATGGACGATAATGTAGAGGACACTGGTGTGTCTGAGACGCGCATATACAATCCTAAAAAATAACACGCTGCACTCATATCTTGAGACCACACACGTAATTTTATGCTAAAGGGTTTTGCATTAAGCTATGTGTAGCAGAAACAATAGCAATAACTTTGCTGCTATCAATCACCTCGGCCAACAATGAAAAGTTGAAACAATCTCCACCATCTGCTTACCAGACCATAGATATTCAATGCCCGTGGAGTGATACATTACTTCATAGAGCCTGGATTTAAATGCAAAACGCGTTTTTTATGCATTAAAAGGTATGAGGAACCTATACCGGATGGAAGGTACTGTTTCGACCATACGTTAACTAGGGATTCTACATGATGACTGTAACAAATATATCCAATAAAATTATTGTCAATAAACAACCGTTTGGCCGGAAAAAAAATACGTCAAATTTACTAACTGCCGCGCAAAACATTTCTATTTTAGTTCAAATGAATTTAATTACAATTTAATGTTAACGTGACGCTGCCCAATCTCTTAGAAATTAAACTTTGCATGACATTTTAGGATTAAATTGTGACAAAGTTTGTTCGAATTAAGATAGAAATACATTATAGCATTTTGTACGCAATGTTTACGCGATAGTTAGTGAAATAAACCAGTTATATCCATTCGTCAAGAAGCTAGATTGCCCCAAATAGTTTTTTATTGATAATAATTGTATTGGACATATTTGTTAGACTGTCATGTAGAATCCCTGGTTAACGTATGGCTGAAATGGTACTTTCCATGCCGTATACTAAACAAACGAGCGGAATGGCTCAGGCGGTTTCGTCTTTGGCCAGCATTCGGGAGGTCGCAGGTTCGATACCGGCCTACCTGACCCATGGTTTTTTTGGAGGGTTTTCCCGAGTCATCAGGCCAATGCTGGGTAGGTTCATTACATCCCTCCATTTCACTTCACTTCTCATTTCCTTTCACCCTTCATCTGGCCGGTCTCTTTCATGGTAGTAATTGTCGGCGGTGGTTTCGATGTTACATGACAGGGAAAAAACGGATCTTCGTGCTTCGGCTGGGCGATCTTCGCTCTTCGAACCCCCGTGTGGGATATCTAAGACCGCGAATGGGCGGGATGCCACGCCGGTTGTACTATACTGGTTTCAACGAAAGAATTGGTCGTGATGTAAACAATGCCTCAAATGTATCCTTCCGCTTTCTCGCTCTGATTGGAGCAGTGACGGCACTACATTCATAACCACGTGTTGCTAAGAGAGAAAACCACGTGGAGCCTGTAACTATCATCGCCTGCCTTCGATCCACCAATCCTTCACGCGATAGTTTAAAACACGTTACTGATTAGATAACAATGACGTGTAGCACTGCGAACTAAAAACATAATAACAAATATAAATTTAAGATCACTATAGAAAAGAAAGCTTTAACATACCTAATCTGAAAGAGGTTGTATTCCATCTAGATCGGAGTTCTTCTCCTCCACTCTCCCTTTATCTTTGGTATACCCAGTGGCTACTAATTAACCGAAAATTATAAATAAAACGAGCGCTTGCTTAACCTCCCGTGAATCAGAGATGTAAGCTTATATAAACGGCGAATTATAAGCAAGCATGCTCACGTGATTTGGTGTGACCAGTGGTAAACTCAGAATCTTAACGGCTATAGGCGTGGTTAATTTCCCTTTTCTTTTTAAACTTCCACTGCGCGCGGAATTTATGCTTGATGCAGATACAACTCTGAAGTAAGATTAACAATACCTTTGCTAGCTAAAGTGGGAGTGAGTGAGTCAGTTGTGTTTATGGGCCCGTCGACAACTAGGTCATTAGGGCCCGGCTAAAGTGGGATATTTCTCGCATAGTTTGTAGAACACATTAAGAATTATAACTTTTTCACCACTCGTTAGAGACTTCCCTCTGAAATGTTTTATAAATTGCACTTGTTCCGCCATGATGGCTCACTAATACTCACCTTCCCGCTTCCAAAGTTGACCAACAGAAGGCAGTCTGCGCACGTTCTTCGCTCATTTTCTGATTAAGTGCAATTAATTACTTTACATTAATTTTGTTGCAGTTCTACATGGTACAATAACACGTTAAATATACCATTGTTACATAATACAGAGACTATCCAGTAGTTTTTGTTACTATTGAGCAAACTAATTTGTAGCTGATGTACCTTGAAATAAGCGGCATTAGCCAATGAACATACACTTTAATTCTATTTGTACACGTGCTTCACGACCAATTCTTTCGGTAACTAAGCCTGGTGTAGATATGACTACAGTCTAGAAATTAATACTGCGCGGGGTGATCATGGGTGACATGTAGAGACAATGAAAACAAACACATCGGTGTTAATCTATAGATTTATTGTAGCTGAGATATATAGCACTTGCTTCAGACGTCAATTTGGTTAAATGCAGGGGCGCAGCTTAGGGGGACGCTAGTACCCTGAGCGCTCTTCTTATTTTTCTGTGTCTGATTGTTTTATATCTATTTTGTTTTCTAATAGTTTTAACGCAGAAAAATTAAACTGTACAATCATTTAGCGCTGATTTTTTCGCAGATCATACTGTTGAGCAGCTATATTTAGCTAAAATAGCAAACACAAATTTGACAACTCAATCCGTTCCGTTCCATAACAGCGGCGTACACTAAGCGTTTCACTGCCTGCACGTGGTATGGCTAGGACGGCCTCCCCGCAAACCCCTCACCTATCTCCTGCCTGTCCCTCTCACCTCCGCAAGCCCCTCACATAGCTATCTGTATAGGTTAGCGTTTTAGCCATATGTTAAGGCGCGTTTCTGACTCCGGCGTATTGTTGAGGTACTGTCAATTGCGCATTTTTGCGAATAAAATTGTTGTACATCAACTCAAATTGCTGATATTTACACCATAAGAATGAGTGGCATACCACACCAGCTAAGATGTTTCCTCTTTTTTTTTTTTTTTTTTTTTTTTTCGAATTTTGGGAAATGAGTTTGTTTTCTTATTTTCGCACTATATGGCTTGTATTCTATATACAGCACACACACACACACACACACACACACACACACACACACACACACACACGAAAACAGACATCTCTCTGTTTTTTGATAGTTGCATATTTTTATTAAATGTATTTAATGTACATTTTAATGTATAAAGTATTGGAAAGCACGAATGCTAATGGCTTCATTGCCAGATGCAAGGCACTAGAAAACAACAACAACATTTTAATGTATTACAGTTCAGAATGAAAAATGTTGTGTACTATGGAAACTACAATTACTATAAAACAGTAAGTAATGTTTCTTTAATTTTATTTCTTATTCGTACTATAGTACTCTTAAAAAGTGATATTAAAAGGAAACAATGAAAAACCTAAGTGCAAAGTGTTTAGTTTTCCGAGAATTCCGTTCCCTTTACTACTTCCCAAAGCAGGGCCATCTCTTCATACTCACCTATGATCAGGTAAAAAAGGGTCAATTAACAAAAATGTCAATATATCCATTAGCACTTCACTAATGACGGAATGGCCAACTTCCAAATATATTAAACCGTTCTTAATGATCAGCCATTACTTCAATATTTTTGTAACTGAGAGTTTTAGTTTACTCTTTTTTGTAATTTAACAGTTCACAGGAATGAACTTAAAAGAAAGTGAGAACTAATTTTTATAATCAAAATCGCTGGAATTTTGCGTTTTTCGCAAAATAAGGCATATTTCGTTTCAATCTGCACTCATCGCTAAAATTCGCTGAAACAATAATATTAATTTATTGATCAACATCACATAATTCGGAAAGATAATGGTAATTCGCTTTAATATAATGTCTGTCGCCTTTATCGTTAATGCGAAAAAAGAGCGCTCCTAGTTATATCGTTCCTATTCTTTTATTTCACGCTACGCCGCTGGTTATATCTTTCGCAGCCAGGTTATTATAACATTGAAAGAAAAAGTTAAACACATTTAATATAATTACCTTTCCAACACGTTTTAGAGGCTTGCCGCTGTTATGTTCCTTACACTACTCTGAGGAACTGAACACTGCGCGCATTACTATAAGGACGAGTGTCAGAGCATTGCTTCACTGTAGTAAATAGGGCTAGGAAGTTCATGCATTTGCATGTTTTTTCATAGGGGTTAAAAATGTATGCTTTTACATTATGTGCACGAATTATGGAATTTTAAGTTATTTGGACGTGATTTTATGGTGCATATAACTGCATATTTTCTTGATTTTTGATAAATACATATTATTTCAATACTATAGCCTCTATATAGCATATTTTAATGATTTTTATGGTTTTTTCCCCACCTGGATAATATTTTTCATAGTGGTAATGTTGCATATGATGATGTAACTCGCAAGGTGGCGAGAAGCAATGCTGAGTCAAGTTGTTATGTAGTGAATCCCCTGTGTCCATTCTTTCATTATATGTATGTGCGTAGAGAATAATCAGTGCGTTATCTGAGAGGTTTATATTAACAAAGATAAAGTGCAGGTCAACGTTTTGAGCAGCACGATTATAGCACAACGCTTGCCTCTGCGTGGTCTTCAAACGTAACAGTGTTGTGAACTGGTTCCCTTCAAATTAAATTAGGCGTATAAAATGTTAAAAAGCTCTTCAAATGCCGAAAATAAAACCAACTTCGAGTGCTAGATTAATTAATTTACAGAAAGAGTTTTCAGATGATTTAATATCTACAGATAATAGGGCACTGTTTTGTGGAGCGTGTGACAAAAATATAGGCAGTGAGAAAAGATTTCAAATAGTTCAGCACATAAACACAGCAAAACATAAGGAGAATTGAATCAGAAAACTCGCAAACAAATAACCTGTAGAGTGTTTAGGAAGTAGGGTTACTGAATTTTCCTATGACTTGTGCCAAGTATTTTTAGCTGCTGATTTTTAGTTGTTCAAAATTAATAATCCGACATTTAAAAACTTTCTTGCCAAGCGTACTCAACAACATGTGCCTGAAGAAAGTACACTGCATAAGACTTATGTAGGACATTGTTACAATCACGTATTGTCAAATATACAAAATGAATTACCGGATCAGTTTGTGTGGTTGTCTGTTGATGAAACTCCTGATTCTGAGCGCCGTTCTACTGCTAATATAATCGTGGGTGTTTTAAATAATGAACAAAAGACTACAGCTTATCTCCTTAATATGTGCAAATTGTCGGCCACTGACAACGTAACTGTGACACAGTTTGTGATAGACTCTTTGAAATTACAATGCCCATGTGGAATCGAATACAACTGGTTGCTTTTATTTGTTACCTTATATGGTAAAATCAGGAAAAACTCTGAAAGGTATTTTTCCTAACTTAATTCATATAACTTGTTAGGCCACGCTCTTCATCGAATTTCTGAGACAATACGCGATTATTTCCCACTGGTAGATAGATTTGTGTCCAGTACAAAGAGAATTTTTGTTAAACCTCCTGAAAGAGTTAAGTTGTTTAGATCAACAGCACCTCATATCCGACTTCCTCCTGGACCAGTGTTAACTCGATGGGGAACATGGGTCGATGCAGTTTTATATTATGCTGAGCACATAGAAATAATCAAAGAGGTTGTTAATTCATTGGATTCGAAAAATGCTTCATCAATACAAAGTGTGCAAAATATTCTGTCAGGTACTGGGTTAAAGAAGGATCTTAGTTTCATATCTGCCCATTTTTCTTTCTTACCAACAGCCATAACGGCATTGGAAGCTGTAGGATTTGCTTTGCATGAATCACTTACTGTGCTTGAGAAAACAATATGTGGTCTAAGTTCGGTTCCTGGTAGCATTAGTAAAAAAGTGAAAGAGAAAGTGAATTATGTAATTTCAAAAAATTCTGGTTATAAACAGATGTGCGACATTCGAGACATCCTCGAAAGAAAACCATCTGTCACACCAAGAGAGTTGACTCTCTCTGTGAAACAGTTAACATAATTTAAATATGCCCCTATAACATCTTGTGATGTGTAAAGAAGATTTTCACGTTACAAAAGTGTTTTGCCAGACAGTAGACGACGTTTTACTGTTGAAAATTTGTGTAGTGTGGTTGTGAACTGCAATTTAGCAGTTAATAGTAGCAGCGGGGCCACTTGTGCTTCAGCCTCTAAGGAATAAGGTAACTTTATTATTTACACTAACTCGTCTACTGCAAAGGGACATGAACTGTTCTAATGAAATAGTGCATATTTCTTGGCATATTTTGAAGTTTTTAAGAGCATATTTGCATGCATATTTCAGTGTTTTTTAGGGCATGAACTTCCGAGCCCTAGTAGTAAATAACACAAGAGGTAAGTACTGACTAACACGTGACTATAAATGGAAGTGAAATATCTAAGCACTCGTTTAAATGTTTCGGAAGTTGAATTACAGTATTTATACACACCCTTTATGTGAATGTATTAACGTACACAATGAAACGAACTATTTTCACTTAGTTGTGCTACGGTGTAAAATTGACATCCATACACAATAAATTTGGATCAGATATGGGTAAAAATACAATAATGAAGAATATATTGACCTAAAAACATTAGCATTTGGGTTTGACGAATGTGATTTGGTGCCACACTTTAAACAAACAAATCAAAGCACGGAGGAAGGAGGTAAGCACTCCTGACAACGTTTATAAAGATAGCACAGTGGTTTCAAAACGTTGTTCTGACAACCAGTGTAAGCACATATGTGTGTACAGTCAAACGCATGGAATCCTGCCGATCTAGTGCGCAGTCTTCTTTTTTTAATTTCTCTACTACGTTTAGTAAAGTACAAGAAGTATTGTATTCCACCCAAAAATTCGATGTCGAAATTTCACAGGAAACATGTTTGAAGCTCTCAGAATCCAAAAAAAAAAGCATTTTTAGAAACAGGTGCTCGCGCGCGCGTCTGTGTGTGTGTGTGTGTGTGTGTGTGTGTGACTAGAATTTAAATAAAAGATTGGCTCACACAAGCAGACCTGGTGTGGCACATATGAGAAAATGTGATGTGTTGCACTCAGATGACTTTCTCTACTCTTGTAACTCTACTAACCACTCGTGCAAACTCTTATTCCTATATTTTCTTCGTGTTCGTTGAGATAAACATTATCTTATTGCTTATTTTCTTGTATGTTAAAGGGGAATATGAGAATACAGTAGCTTTGTGCGAGTCAAATCCTTTATAGCTTTGAGACTGCGTTCTCTTTGCACGGCTAAGATGTAAAAAACAAATAATGATTTTCCATTTGGCGAAAATGTAAGAACTCTGAAACTCACACAAATAATAAGGATATTTTCCGAAATGGTTAACTTCACTAAAAAGTTATTTTGCACATAAATTGCATATTTTAAGCATAACCACATTGTGCACAGTAAGATTTGGTCTGTCTCTTACGGTTTACTAGTTATGCAAAAGTCGTCAAGGATAAACACGACTATGTGGGCTATAGCCAGCGAACTCAAAATATACTCGTGCATTCCATTTGTCATAAAATTATCCTAAACATGTGGCATTTTACTCAAAATCGTTAGAGCCATTTTCGAGAAAATCAAAATTTTCCATATAAAGGGTAGAAGAATTTTCTTTAAAATCTTTGTGTGACATGCTTAAACCTAAATTAAACTTAAATACCAAATTTGGTTTTTAACCGACTTTTCGTTTTTGAGTTATGCTGTCCACAGACAGACAGGTAGACAGACAGATTGACAGACAGACAGACGGACAGACAGACGGACAGACAGACAGACGGACAGACTGACAGACAAACAGACAGACACACACACACATGGACCTTTTTCTAAAAGTGCTTTTTGGGGGGATTCAGGGCTCCGCAAAACATATTTCCGGTGAAATCTCGATATCGAATTTTTGGGTGGAATGCAATACTTCCTGTACTTACTACACGTAGTAAAGAGAGTAGAAAAGAAAAGGTAACAATATGGTGAACCATAAGTATCGATAGTTTTTCTTACACTCGACTATAAAAATGCTACACACAAATGCGAGTCTTATAGAGCGTTAGGCGAGAGAGTTATTCAATTCTAAATTGTTTGTTTTCCTTGTTTTGTTAGTGTTGACAGCACATAGAGCTTTGGATTCACGGTACTAGCAGATGCAATGCACCGCTTACAATTATCTTAGATAAGTGCTTCAGAAAGCGTCGCTTCTTTCCGCTTCTTCTTACTCCCATCCATTTTCTTCCTCCGCTTTACTTTCCTGATATCTCTCACACTACGGTAAGGAAACAGAACATTACCTGTTTCAACGTTCGGTCAGTTTTTGAAATTTACGGCGAAGCTTTAGGACATAAATCTTGTAAGATAGGTGTGCTTGGGGAGGAAGAAATAGTATTGGTTTTATTGGAGAAGTTCCCGCTGTAAGGAGGGTTGCAGAGTTCCTGGCCCATCCAACCGTTCTCCAAAGAAAGAACGTTCACAAATGGTTATCTTCTTTGCAACAAGGAGTTTCTCTGGAAAGAAGAAAACCAGAAGGGTAATGTTCCGCATAGACTCTGCAGATAGTTGATATGGAAAAAAGCTTAATGCTTCACTGGAAGCCAGAGAGCGCTTGTAATTCAGAGTATTTATACAGCGTATGTGATTCGTGTGGTTAAATGTTCCTTTGATAGACTTAAGTATTCTTGGTTGCAAAATATACGAAAATAAAATCTGATGTGCTGCACTCACATGACTTTCTTGACTCTTGTACTAACTATTCTTACAAACTCTTATTCCTCTATTTTCTTCATGTTAATCGAGATAAACATCTGCAAAACTTATCTCACTACCTATTTATTTTGTAGGTGCAAGGGGAATATGGAAATACAGTAGACTTGGAGCGATAATCAAATGTTTTAAAGCTTTAACATTCCGTTCCCTTTGCACGGCTAACATATAAAAATGAATAACGATCTTCCATTTGACGAAATTTTAAGTATTCCAAAACCCTCACAAATAACAGGGAATGGCACCGAAATGGTTCACTCTACAAAAACATTTATTGAGGCATAAAAATTGTACTTTAGCAAGATCTACACCTTTTTTACAATAAGATTTGGTCTCTTACGGTTTAGCAGTTCTGCAAAAGTAATCAAGAGTAAACGGGACGACATTGGCTATAGCAAAAAAAATCAAAATATACTCGCACATTTTATCTGCCATAAAATATCTTAAACATGTGGCACTTCAATCAATATTATTAGCCATTTTTGATGAAATCAAAATTTTTGAAGACATTTCCATTTAAAGGATAGTTTGGGGTGGAAGAACTGTCGTCAAAACCTTCGTGTCGCATTCTTGAAGGATAATAAACATAAATAGAAAAATTGGTTTTCAACCAGCTGTTCGTTTTGAGTTATGCTGTTCACGGACAGACAGATACAAACAGTATAAGCAGCCAAAAAGGTCTCACTTTACTTCCAGGATCTTTATGCTCCAGGGAATACACTCACTTCTGTATATGGTGCTATTGTCTAACATATGAATTGCAGATTGTAATGTGCAAGCATGAGGGCACGTAACGTTTCATTAGCATTTCTTCGTTTCTTATGAATGTTATTGTGATGTGTTATTATTGTTATTGGTGTATTATTATTTGCTATTCGTACTGTTATTCTGTATATTACCACACGCTAGTCCAACTGCCTCTCGCTGCCTGTCTGCTGAAAGGCAGAAACGCCACTGCCCCGTCTTGCACCGTGGAATTCGGCAACTTGTTTAACACACGAAGGGTTATCTAATTTCGGCGGCGCCGGCTCTAGTGGGCCACCTGGTACACGTATATTACCATCTGTAGCGTCCGGAAGTGATTTTATCCAAAAGTGTTATAGCAGAACAAGATTTGCCGAAGGTGAGTAGGTTCATCATGTGTTGTATGGTGACGATGTTCATTATTATCGCTTTAAAAGCACGTTACCGTAACCGTGTGATATTTGAGGTTAAAAATAATGTTTTCAGTATAGTAAGTAGAAGTATTCTATTCGGCCCAAAAATTCGATAGCGATATTTCAGCGAAAATGTTTCGAGGCCTCAAGATTCTAAAAAAGGCCTTTAAAGTCCTTGTGTGTCTGGTCCATGTGTATCTGTGTGGATGCATGTATAAATGCCAACATCTATGTGTATGCATAAATAAGCCCCTATGTATGTATGCACGCCCGCCTGCCCGCGTTATAATAGATTAAACAGATGGTTATGCCAACGTATGTAGTCATAGGGTGCTTACAAACAGATATTCTCTAAGAAAATTCGCTTTTCTCATTTCGTAGATGCAGTTCTTTTTGCCACAATCTTGGCTCCAAAAACTTTATGTTATTCATCTACTTCTGAAACTGCAATTTGAAAAAGAAAAACTAGAAGGAAAGCATCAATTGTTTACAATCTTAAACCCTTCTATACATGACCTATATTTTTTGCAAGTTTACATATCCTAAGTCCATTAGAGAGTAGCAGATTTTAACTGAAAATAAGTATTCTTTGGATGTCATGCACAAATATTTTCTTTAGTGTTTATCAGTACAATAAAATATAAATATGAGCAATTTAATAGTGTGACTAAATTCAAAAAAAGTATTTCCTTTAACATGAATATGTTTTGAATGAATTACAAAATGAAATTAGAAACCTATGTCATCAGTTTTCTGACAATCTGTTAACTTTGGCATTAAGGTACAAAAACAAGAAGGCACCACATTAATTTTTACGATTGTTGCCCACCACACTGCTATGGTGTTGGCACACGTGTTTTGTGCACTTGCAGCACATTGTCTTAGTTTCCTATTATATGAAGCAGACACAATGCGCACCTTCTCCTCTGGAAATCCACTTTGCTGTTCCTGTTGCTGCCGCATTGTGTTTCAGGGATAATAATGAATTTCTCCATTTCCAGGTATACGGGTTTCTGTAGAAAGGAATTAGAAAGTCTTTTGATCTCAAACGGTTGAATCAACTCTGCTGAAAGTTCCGTGATGAAACGTCTCTTCTTGTGCTGAAGTCCTTGGTGATGTATGGAATGTTGTGTTGTGTAAGAATAAAGGCATTTAGAGAGTATGCGTCCACAAGAGAGCAAACGACCAGCATTTAGTTTATCTTTTTCATGCGTAATTGCGACGTAGCTGATCCATTATGTCCACCCAATACTTAGTTTGGTTATAAAATTTCACAATCTCAGGCTTCCAATGGTAGACTCGTTAAATAGTTATATACAGTTATGTGCGTGACTTCACCAGCAATATTTCCTGCCAGAGTCTTCAGAGTAGTAAGAGCCTCATTCCTCTGGGATGGTTAACTTGGTTCTCTTCCTATATAGGTACACAATCCCATGTGCTTCGCACATCCAGTATATTTTGATTCCATGCCTTTAGGCTTCTTTGGCATATGTTGCACATATCCACAATTGCCCATAAATGGAAATGTTCAATCAAAGTAACATTAATTTTAGGTATCACTACTCTCCTGCAATGTTCTATATAAATATTTTCTGTACGTAAGAAATAGCAGCAGCCTTATCTGTTTGCAATCTAGCTCTCTTGCTCTCTTGTCATCAAATCTAATGGATTTTCTTATTGCCTCAAGACGATTCAGACATAGTAGCTCTATATAATGGATTGGAAAGCTATACCAGAAATAATTCACTGGTTGGAACATCCCAGCCTTTCTTTATTCCCAGATGGAACAAAATTCCCCTGAAGTGAAAGTTTCATCACCTGTTACTTCGTGTCAGTTTATTTTTCTTGGTACACAAACTCTTGTTGCTTTTATTTTTCTTGGTACACAAACTCTTGTTGCTTCTGGGTTGGCGCACCTCACAATTTCAATACTGATTCACAGGTTTGTAATCATAAACTGCAACGTTTCACTGTGTTTCACAACAAAGGAGTACACCAAATGACAGTTGAACAGAGAGCAACAAGTAGCAAGAACGTATTTCCTGCAATTATAAGGCGAATGTATGCCAATAATATGTGTTTTTTTTTTTTTTTTTTTTTTCAAGCCGAAGGAGTTAAATGGTAGAGCTCGGCGGGTGAGGAAGTGCTTTGTTAGTGCGCACGAGAAACAGGCACGTGTAACGGTTTGGCGGGATCATTGTCGAGGATACAACTGCCATAATTTTGGCGGGAAAAGCGTATTCAAATAAGTGACTGTGAGTAGAGTGCTTCAGAGGACAAATAAGAAGTAACTGTGAGTAAAGTGCTCCAGATACCCTTTTTAGAGGTGTTGTGACCGTTGTGAGAAGAGGAGTTTGTTGGTGCGCGCGAGAAACGGTCACGTGAAACGGTTTGGCGGGATCATTGTCAACTGCCATAATTTTGGCGGGAAAGACGTATAAATATCAAGTGGCTGTGGCGCTCTCCACACACTTTTGATTAGGGATATTGAGTACAGAGTGTAGTTATATAAGCGTTGTTATATAGTGTTTTGTTTAGTGTGTCCGTGTACACCTGGACGTATATTTTGAGTGAAGTGCAATAACTAATATGTGAATGAGTATCAATAGTACTCCGTCCCCTGTGTAAATAATTCTACGTATAATTATAGTGTAAATATAGTGTGTAAGTGACAGTGTAAAAAGCGCGCGAAATATAGTGTACCCACGCTAAGTGGACGCTCCCAGAAGCACTTGCGACTGGGAGCGGGAACAAGAAGGGGATGGAGAATGCCCCTGATCCGCCGGCCGCCGAGAGCGGAATCAGGGAAGTGATGGCATCCAGCGCAGCAGCCGTGACTGCCACCGCACTCGCCCCGCCCACTACAGCCCCATTGACTACAGCTCCCAACGGCCAACGAACCACGGACCAACCAACCAAGAAGACGCAGATGACAGAGGAAGAGCGTAAGGCAATGGAAATAGAGAAACTGCAGAAAGAAGTAGATGAACTAAAGGGAGAGATCATCTACTACCAGAATGTGCTGGCAAATATGGATGGGGAATCCCAACAATTTGCAAAATTCGCACAGGACCTCGGGTTCTGCTACAAAGAGCATGCCCTCAAAAAGCGGCGATTAGTCATCCTCAGCGAGGGGTGGCAACAAGTGCCTGCAAGAAATAAGAGGAATAGAAGAAGCGGCCGGGAAAGCGATTCAGACAGTGAACGTCCCGACCAGCAGCGCCCCAAGCGCGTCTCAAAACAAAAAACGCCGCCATATCTCCTCACCACGAGAAACACCTACGCGCCGCTGAGGGTACAATTTGATGCAGAATCCGACGACGAGACGTCAGAGGATCCACCACCACAACCCGCAATAGCCTCCACCTCTAGAGACCCCTTCCCCAAGCTACCCCCTACCAAAGCCCCCATTCAAACACAGACACAGAAGAAATACACCACCCAGCCCACCATTCCCACCCCAACTCCCGCCCCAAGCACATCCAACAACGCAGCAAAAGCATCAGACAACCAGAAACCACCAAGAATAATAATCCCTAACGTCCAACAAACGGTAAAGGTCCTCCGCATCCTGCGTGGCTCGCTTCCTGCCGGCACATATAAATTGCAGACGACGAGGGACTGCCTTAAGCTCTTCCTTCAACGGAAGCAGGACGCGAACCCGACAATGCAGCTCCTGAAGGACGCCGGAGTAGAAAACTACAGTTTTACTCCACGTGGGGACCAACCTCTTCGCTACGTAATCAAACGTCTTCCAGCTGACTTAGAGGAAGATTACGTGAAAGAGGACCTGGTCCTAAAAGGCTACACCGGCGTCCAGGTACGACAGATGATTTCACGTGGCAGGCCTCTGCCAAATTTTCAGGTAAGTCTTGACAGGACCACCGAAAACCAAAAACTTCTACAGGAACGAGAGGTGTGCCATATGATGGTCACCGTGGAGGTCCTAAAAACAAACCAAAACATAACGCAATGTTACAACTGCCAGCAGTTGGGGCACACTTTTAGGAACTGCAATATGACCCCCGGTGTGTCCTTTGCGGTGACCTCCACCGCCTGGCTGATTGCCCGAAAAAGGCCAAGCAGGGCGTTGTACCCCACTGTGCTAATTGTGGGGAAACGCATCCTGCCAGCTACAGGGGGTGCGAGACGTTTCGCAACGAACGTCACCGCCGTCAACTGGCATCCATAGCCAGGAGCTCTCCCAGTGCTCAGCCAGGGCCAAAACCCATCATACACCCGGCCCTGGTTCAAACAGGTATCTCCTATGCGGGAACTACCGGAGGGCAAAACGCACCAGTGCCACCACAGAATGGTCCCCCTCCACTACCCCAACAGGCGCCCACGGGTGACCTGAGTGGGATAAAAGATATATTAAACATGTTCAGAGACCTAAATTTACCATCATTATTGATGAAGGCGCAGCCATTCCTGGCCAAATTCAAAAGCTGCAGCAGCACTTGGGAGAAAATAGAGACCATCATATGTCTCCTCTCAGCCCTTTTAGAATAAATGGCCCACGTAAGGGGAGGCACAACTTTAACTCGCGCACTACTGTGGAATGCAGATGGCATCCACAGGAAGCAACACGAACTTGAAAACTACCTACGGCGTAACAAAATTGACGTCGCATTCATCTGCGAAACAAAATTAAAGCACGAGCACACTTTTAAGCTCCAGGGGTATCAAATCTTTCGGAACGACAGAATTGGCAGACAAGGGGGAGGGACTGCTATTTTGCTTAGAAATACTATTGCTCATGCTTCTGTTACGTTGCCTGTAATGGCAGCGTTAGAGTGCACAGCACTTAAAACACGTGTAAATAGTAAAACGGTTATGCTGGTAGCACTTTATCGGCCCCCTAACTCCCCAGACTTTACACAAGACCTCGAGCAGATCCTCGCTTTAGAGGAGCACGTTATAATTGCAGGAGATTTCAATGCCCGGCACCCCTGGTGGTTTTCACGCCGGGCAAACGCGGCGGGAAATCTCCTGGTTGAATTTATAACTGATAATGATGACATTGAGGTACATCTTCCCCCAGAACCCACCTTTTGGCATCGATCAGGGCACTTTGACGCTGAGATTTTGGACATCGTACTAACAAAAAATGCGACACTGTTAAATAACTGTGCATTTCGACATACAGGGTGGCATTTCAGCCAGTGCCTCTGGCCCTCAAAGTAGAGCTGAGACCGACTGGAATAAGTTCACCACTGAAATGCACGGGATGGCGCAACCCAGACTGTCATACTATAGCGAGGCAGACATAGATGTCGCCATTGAAAACTTTACTGCCTCGCTACACACAGCCAAGAGAAATGCTACCACATACACCACAAGACCACCCGGTTTTTGCACGTACCCCGAGGTAGAGCAACTCATTGCGCGGAGACGACGCTTGACAAAACTGTGGCGATACACCCGTCAGCCTGAATATAAAATGCTAGCAAAATGGCTACGCAACATCATTCGGCAACAAATTAAAATCAATAAAACTGAACAATGGGAAAACAAAATGCTGAGTACCACCCATTCGGACTCCTCTTTGTGGAAATTACTCAAGGCTTTCAAAGTTTCCACGAGCGTCAACTCCGCAACTGAGGCGCTGCACACTCAAAGCGGCTTGCACTTCTCCGCAGAGGAGAAAGCCGAGGTCTTCGCTGACTGTCTTGAAGATAGATTCACCGAAAACCCAGTGACCAACTGTGAAATAGAACGGGAGGTCCAGACATGGGTACAAACCTGGGTGGCGCAGAAGCAAGAGGAACAACTACCCACCATAACACCGCAGGAAATTTACAAGCTCATTAGGAAATTGCCTAATGGGAAAGCTGCCGGTCCAGACAAAGTGACTAATGAGGAACTTAAGCATCTCCCGAGAAAAGCTCTGGTGCAACTAACAAAGATATTTAACGCCTGTCTGCAGCAAGGCTATTTCCCCTCTACTTGGAAACGAGCTAAGGTTATCATGTTCCCAAAGCAAGGGAAAAGCACCAGACAACCGCAAAACTACCGTCCCATTAGTCTTTTGTCTACTATTGGTAAACTGCTCGAAAAATGTATCCTTTCTCGACTTCAAAAACAAGTCTCGGCAACACATGAACTCTCAAATTCACAGTTTGGCTTTAGAAAAGGACATTCCACTGAACTACAGCTCCTCAGACTAACTGACGACGTAACAGAGCAATTTAACAATGGGGCTTCAACGTTGGCGCTATTTCTGGACGTAGAAGCTGCATTTGACCGGTGCTGGCACAATGGCCTTATTTATAAACTGCACCACAATTTCCCGGCTCTTCAAAATTATCTATACTTGCTGCACAATTTTCTAGAAAATCGGCAGTTTTACGTCCAAGTGGGCCGCTCCTCCTCACGGGAGCGAGTGATGCGGGCTGGCGTCCCACAAGGGGCAATAATGTCCCCTTTTCTGTATATATTGTTCACCAATGATTTCCCAGTGGACGCCAGATGCAAGGTCGCCATGTATGCTGACGACACTGCAATATACAACCACCATAGAAATCCAAGTTTCGGCCTTGCAGAAATGCAACGTTATGTGAACAACTTCCTCTCATGGCAACATGACTGGAAAATCAAAATTAATCCCGACAAATGCCAGCTGATTCATTTCTCTAAGCGGCGTCACACTTTGGCAACGGACCTAACGGTCGGTGGTCAAATATTGCACTGCCGTCAGCAAGTTAAATACTTAGGTGTCACCTTGGACCGCACAATGTGTTGGTCCACCCACATAAAAAATAGCGCCAATAAAGGCAGACAGCGGTTAAAGTTGTGCGCTCCCATCTTCCGTAGTAAACAGTTGCGACTAAAGTCAAAACTTATACTATATAGGTCATTTATTCTCTCGGTGGTCCTGTATGCATGTGTGGCCTGGGCTAATGCCTCCAAAACTGCCCTCAAACAACTCCAAACCCTCCAAAACCTCTCCCTCCGGAAAATCCTCTCTGCTCCCATCCTAACCACTAACCGAACCCTTCACCAGGAAACCCAGATCCTAACCATTCCCGTGGCAATAGCGAAAAGAGCCACTGTCGCGTGGGCGCGCATCAGAAACCATGACAATTACGTGATTGCCAATATTGGCAAAGGTGAGCCGAAGCATCGGAAACACACTAGAATTAAGATGTTTTAGACGTCGTTCGGCTCACCGACTGGTGTGCGTCCGCGTAAAGAAGGGCCCTAGGCCGCACACACGTTACCTCAGAGGCCTGCATCCCAGGGAACCAGTCAGGAGCTGCAACCTGGTCCGCCCAGGAAAACTGCGGAAAAAACTGTACATAGTAAAGTGTATATAGTGCAGTGTGTGTAAATATGTATATACGAGTGTGTGTGTGTGTGTGTGTGTGTGTGTGTGCGTGTGATGGGACATATGTGTGGTATGCCCAGGAGTGAGTGTGTGTATATATCCGTGTATATAAATTAAAAAAAAAAAAAAAATCAAAAACTGACAAAAAAAAAACTGAGAATACGCCCAAAAACTGTTCACTGTGTGGGTTTTTTTAAAAGATAAAGCAAACCCGAATTCACAATTATTGTAAAATTATAATTAATGTTAATTTTGGCCTGTAAGCCGGGCCCCTCTGTACCGGCACCAGGCAAATGCTTTCTTTAATAAAATAAGTTGAAGTTGAAGTTGAATATGTTTTCTGAATTCCATTAACTTTATTTGTAATCGACTACCATGCTATTTAATTTATTGAAACTACAGCATAAGCGACAGGATCCATCAGACTCGGGTTATATACATGTGTGATATAAAGAAGTAAAGTAACTGACGCACAAAAATACCGATACATATTTCTAATAGTATCCATTATGTGTTATTGATATTGCAGGAGAGCATATCTGCTGGGAGGGGGCTCAATTTCAAGTTTATGTACCGCAATTAACAGTTAAGGTCCTCTCCAGGTCCTAGGATATACACAGAAGAGTTACGAAAAGATACACAAAATTTTAAATTTAGACATCACCTTGAACTTTTATATTTAAGTAGGTATATTAATTCTGAACTAGTTCACTCTCTTCATTTAAAGGCAATCTGCAGGTACACAAAACAAATAGGAATGTCTTTTATTCCTTTACCTGATTACCCTCCCCTTATGTAGGACTTACAACCCCTAGGATTTACAAGTCAGTGCCTAGGGTCAGATGCCTGTTGAGGAGCAGAGAACCTATGGACCAATCACCAGGTATGATAGTGAGGAAGAGGATGATGTGAAATGCAGCTGAAATAGATGATTGGAAAGGTGATAATGCATTAATTGCTGGAATCAATGAGGCAAAACCGGCGAACCCGGAGACAAACCTCCCTGACACCGCTTTGTCCACCACGAATACCACATGCGGATCCCTGGGATCGAGCCCGGGCCACCAGGTGGTAGGCGGACGGTCTACCCGCTGGGCCACGGTGCCGCCAGGAATGTATATTTCACGGTAACATATTAAGATACTCTAGTTGCGGAGAGTCAGAAAAAATGTGCTCCATAATTTTACTTGCATCACTTCCATAGTTTTGTAATAATGGTACCAATGCAGAAGTACTTGGATAATCCGCAAATAACGAAATAAAAGTCATGCTTTGAGGTTTTTACCCTAATGGCGCTTAACTTGGAAATACCTCTATTGTAAACTGGTGAAAGCGACTTTCTCTAGTCACTCATTGGTTGCTGTCGTGAAAGAGGTTGTAAGATATGAACTAGCTTGTTTAAGATTGTCATTTATCTTAACATATTCGAATAGAGTTGTCAAATTCACATTTGCATAATCACATGGATCAATCATATTACGTACTAAGAGCGAAAATCACGAATTCTGTTCCAAAGAAGCGTTTACTAGGCTAATAACGGATGGCGAGTTTGTGCGTGTTTAGTCCTTCCAACAGCCTAGGCGAGATACTGAGGTATTCTCACCACATTATCGTGAGGGAGAAATGGGTGCACCACGTGTCAGTGCATTCAAGATGTGGAAAGGCTTTCTTGAGTCATGTAACTGAATTTTGCCGCTGAATATTCAAATTATAGATAATTCTGAATGTGTTTAATAAAGCCTTTTAATTACGTTTTCATTCTGTGAGAAGTTAAAGTTAGAAGACCTACTCCTGAATTGAAAAAATTAAAGATGGAGAACCAAGTGAAGAGCTACGTGTGCACATTTAACTCCACACCTTATAGAAAGATAGTTTGGTTATGATACTTCATGTTTAGCTCTTCTGCTTTGTTGTTGGTCGGAAAGATAATCTTCTTGGAACTGTAAAAATCGGGGATATTCCAGAACGATGTATAATTACATTACTGGTTGCACGTAAGGTAAACGCAATCAGAAATACAAGTCCAGCTTCAAATATTGCTGTGTTCCTAGAATTATTTACTGATGTACCGTCTCGTTGCGTTTTTGCCAGGGACCATGGGCTGGTGAACAACCACTATGTATCATGTTGCATGCCTGTGCGAAATTTTCAGAATACACCACTGAAGAGTGGAAAAACATGTTGATAGGGCAAAGCTATACTAGAGCAACGATGTCCAACCTTCTCTCTTTGGAGATGCTTACGTAATTAGCTGCTTTTCTCCACCAGTTTCATTCGGAGGGTGAATCAGGGCTGTAGCACGTAGACTCTCAATCAGTAACCAGTGACTGACTCAAATGGCGATTCCATGGCAGTTTCTACGTGACAACTTGAATTTTCTGTTAATGCTCTCAGAAGACCTCTTAATTCTGGATGATTTTTGCATAAATGGTAAACAGTAAAAGGCAGACAAGAGCTTACAAAATAAAGAACATGGATCTCATTAAAGCGCACGATTTATGTCAAATACTTATTTTCCTTTTGAGTGGACCATCTCCGAGATATTCTTTAATATTTGGCTGAATTTGCCATTACCTAAACTTTTCTCAAATAGGAATATGTTATTCGCTTTTTTATCTCCTGGCTTTGCAAGAGAACGGAATTTCAAGCTCATCTAATAGCAACCAGTTCTTAAAACAGTTCACTATTGCCTAAAGCCCATTCCCATGTGCCGATATTCCCCTTGAACCTACAGTAGAACTAGAAATAAATAATTTTTGAAAATACTTATGTCGATTAAAGTATAGTAGATAGAGAAATAAGCATTTGCAAAAATGGTGTGTATCAGACTATAGCTCTACATATATTTTCGAACAGAATTTCTCCAAATTGAACTACAATTTGTATATTAAAAGTCTGTATCGCAATAGATTACGCGACGATCGCTTGGTATATCTTCCGAGGCTAAATATTGATAGACTTCTTAAATATAACCAGTACAAACAAGCCACTCTTGAATAGGTCTTTATCGCATAAGTGCTTTTGTAAATTAAACGCAATGCACATGTAACTAACCCGCCACTGCAACACAATGCACGTCCGAGCGTTAAGGAATGGCAAAGCGCGCGTATAACAAGGAGCTAAATCCAACTTTCCCTCTTCGCAAACATAGGACATCGCTGTTCTAGTCTATGTAATGTATTTATTATTATTATTATTATTATTATTATTATTATTATTATTATTATTATTATTATTATTATTATTATTATTATTATTATTATTATTATTATTATTATTATTATTATTATTATTATTATTATTATTATTATTATTATTATTATTATTATTATTATTATTATTATTATTATTATTATTATTATTATTATTATTATTATTATTATTATTATTATTATTATTATTATTATTATTATTATTATTATTATTATTATTATTATTATTATTATTATTATTATTATTATTATTATTATTATTATTATTATTATTATTATTATTATTATTATTATTATTATTATTATTATTATTATTATTATTATTATTATTATTATTATTATTATTATTATTATTATTATTATTATTATTATTATTATTATTATTATTATTATTATTATTATTATTATTATTATTATTATTATTATTATTATTATTATTATTATTATTATTATTATTATTATTATTATTATTATTATTATTATTATTATTATTATTATTATTATTATTATTATTATTTCACCATCGAATGTCCGATAAGTCTATTTGCAACTGGATGCTTTTCCGCTCCTATTCATCCTACGGGATCCCCTGCTGTCAAAGAGGGATAACCAGTAACCGCTGAGGACATATGTCACAGTAATGTTTCATACTTGAAGCCTCAGGCAGGTATCCAAGATGGGACAGCCCTTATGAAAACATTCGTTAACCGCAGGTCTTGTAGGGTCTCTAGTCTACAAACCATTATGTCAGGGAATGTTTTACGGGACCCCGGAGGCATATCTCACGTAGTGCAGCCCTAGAACGGCGACAAATCTCGAGACCGCAACGAGAGGAATGGCCACTTTCTGGTCAGCTTCTTCTCCACTTATCTCCAAGTGCGAACAAGAAGCAAGGGTTGCCAAGGGAAGGAAAGTGGAAGATGATAGCTGAAGAAAAACTGCACCAGTTAAAAGTAATGGAGGATTGGGGGATAGTTTCACTCTACCAAAGAAAATGGAGGAAGTTTTAATATCTGCAATAGAAAACTTTATATGGTTCCTTTTATAACCGCAATAATTTCGTATTGGAACGACTTCCAGGGATTTCTCTGTCTCTGTTTCCTATCGGGCAGAGTAAGAATTGCCGCACATTCACAAAACATATTGAGCTATTGCAAGAGGATACCCCATGGCTTTCTATGGCCGTTAATGGGAAAGAACATATAAATGGAATTGCGGTTAAATCCCTTCGGCTCTTTTATTCATCATGGGCACTTTAGAAAAACATTCATTTTACTTGACGTGGCTATGGGATTTTAACGTGAAACCGCTTTGAGATGATTATAATCTGAATTTGAGCAGTTGCACGTTCCTTGTTCCGGTTTTGTTTTATTGCTAGGGTTCCTGCATTTGTCAAAGTAATTCTGAATATAACAAACCTATAATTTGTGTATTCTTCTCTGAAGTATTCCGTAAATTATTTGTTGTTATTATTATTATTATTATTATTATTATTATTATTATTATTATTATTATTATTATTATTATTATTATTATTATTATTATTATTATTATTATTATTATTATTATTATTATTATTATTATTATTATTATTATTATTATTATTATTATTATTATTATTATTATTATTATTATTATTATTATTATTATTATTATTATTATTATTATTATTATTATTATTATTATTATTATTATTATTATTATTATTATTATTATTATTATTATTATTATTATTATTATTATTATTATTATTATTATTATTATTATTATTATTATTATTATTATTATTATTATTATTATTATTATTATTATTATTATTATTATTATTATTATTATTATTATTATTATTATTATTATTATTATTATTATTATTATTATTATTATTTTTATTATTATTATTATTATTATTATTATTATTATTATTATTATTATTATTATTATTATTATTATTATTATTATTATTATTATTATTATTATTATTATTATTATTATTTTTATTATTATTATTATTATTATTATTATTATTATTATTATTATTATTATTATTATTATTATTATTATTATTATTATTATTATTATTATTATTATTATTATTATTATTATTATTATTATTATTATTATTATTATTATTATTATTATTATTAATATTATTGCTTTGATAATTGCTATCTTATCAAAATAAGGATAGTTACAATTGTGTTATAATTATTATTATCCCTAATATAATTATTATTATCCCTACTTATTCATTATCAATAGTTTCCACCAACAGCTTTTAAAGGAATCTCATACTGCAGGACAGGTATGGACATCCTTGAAGGCATGTCACCGCTTATCAAGCGATCTCCACCTCACTTTTATACTGTTTGCAACACATAAGCAGTCTTTTTACCTAGTGCAGGAGCAATTTCATAATTATAACCTCTCGCGGCGCGCAAGGTCTCTTGCTACAGAGTAACTTACAAAGAATGCTTCGGACCTACCGTTTCTGGGGCATTGATGCTGTGACGCCGGGCGCGCTGTAAAACAAAGGATTATTGGTGCCGGGTTGCTTCAAGCCACATTCCCAGTCGGGAATGTATATATGACTAAATTAATTAGATTAACTAAATATATATTTTAGTTAGTCTTTCGTTTGCTTGGTACTCCTTGACTTGTGTGCTTGGCTGGCGACAAATACGTTTGAACTTGTGTAGTGTTGTTATTTATGTTATTAAATGCATCCTGAACCACAAATTGTGGGCCCGGATGTGATCCTGTGAGTAGACATTCAATATATTTTTATATCGAGCGAATCACGGTATTTACACATTATATCCTCCCTCTACATCTCCATTGTGATTGTAGTTCGTGTACCTAACATAAATCTCATGGCGACTGAGGATCAAGCAGCGATAAACCATGTTTCGGTCAAGCCACCACACTTTTGAGCAGAAACTTCGGTGCTTTGGTTCGTTCAACTCGAGAGTCAATTTATTCTCGGCAAGGTAACTGACAATAAAACAATATATAGTCATGTGGTAGCTAATTTAATGGAAAAATTAGGTACGGGACATTTTATCGTCACCGCCAGCCACTGTCAAGAAAGCATTGATCAAAAGCTTGTCACAATCTGAGGCATAAAGGCTTGAAAAACTACTTCGAACTGAAGAACTTGGTGAACGTACTCCATCCCAATTGCTCCGCCGCCTGAAAATATTAGGTATACCACAATGGCAGAAGACATGTTAACAAGTATCTGGTTGTCCCGCTTACCGTCTGACGCTCAGAAAATCCTAACCGTTTCAGAAGGCAACCTCGATGAATTGGTCACAACTGCTGATAGATTGTTAGAGCTATACCCGTCAACACCGAGTTCCTTGATAATGGAAACAGCGCCTGAGACCGCAACTATTGCATCTTTACAACTCAAAACCAATGGGCTGATAAAGTTGGTAACGGAAATGGTGACTAAAAATTCTTGCTCCAGGCGTTCGCCTACCCGGCATCGTTCTTCACATCGCCATCGTTTCCCAAGACCGAATTCGCTTAGTGCAGATATTTGTTGGTATCACAGAAAATTCGGTTCTAAGGCTCAGTAATGTTCTCCGCCATGCAACCAGGGAAACAATTCCGGGAGTCAGTAGCGACGGCAACTGACCCCATCCATGTGAACCGCCGTCTTTTCAAGACCGACCGGACATCTAATATGAACTTCCTCATAGACACAGGAGATGATGTTTCAGTCCTTCCTTAGCCCGCCTTCCTCGTCACCGTGCAGAAAAGTATCTACTTTTCGCAGCAAACGGAACAGCTAATTAAGACTTACGGCCATGCAAACCTAAGACTCTATCTTTCTCTACGTCGTGAATTCATCCAGATAACGCGCCCAGCGTCAAGTGCCACATCAAGTCGGCATTCTACGGTACATCATCTTGTTACCATCCTGGCCCACCAATCCGATCGAGACCACAGCGGTTACCAACTGACAAATTCATAATAGCCAAACAAGAATTTGAATTTATGATGACCCAGGGAATATGTCGACCATCTACGAGTTATTGGTCAGCCCCATTCCACATTGTTCGTAAGAAAAACGATCAGTGGAGACCTTGTGGTGACTATCGTCAGCTAAATGCTCAAACAGTTCCAGATCGTTATACGGTCCCACACATTGAAGACTTCGTCGTAAATCTCCATGGACGTCACATATTCTCAACCATTGATCTTGTCAATGCCTTCCATCAGATACCTATTGCGGAAGAGGACGTTCCGAAGACAGCCATTAGCATGCCATTTTGGTTTTGTAATGCTGCTCAAATTTGTCAACGCTTCATGGATGAAGTAATACGCAATCTTGATTTCTTCCATGTCTTCATTGACGATAAGCTGGTCGCACCTCAATAGCACTTGCATAAACTATTCAGTCGACTCCGTACTTACGGAGTGGTGATTAACATTGCAAAGAGTGTGTTCGCAGCCGAAGAGGTGCAATTCTTGGTTTAATCGGTGAGTTCAAGCTGAATAGGAAACAGAGTTGAAGCAATGGAAAATTTTCCATAACCATCATCTATCTGAGACCTGTGTACATTTTTGAGACTTGTAAATTTCTATCGATACTTCATTGCTCATGCTGCCAGCATCGCTGCAGCATTGAACAGCTTTTTGCAAGGAAATCCAAAACTTACAAACGAGCTCAAATGGAATGAAGAAACTGAACAAGTTCCACAAAATGAAGAACGCTGTTGCAAATGCTGTGCCCTTTGCACATCCCTGTTCAGCTGGACCTCTTTCTCTAATGGTAGATGCATCTTCGACAGCAATTGGAGCTTCAGTTCAGTAAGTTGTAGACGGTAACTGGCAACCATTGGCATTTTACAGCCAGAAACTCTCTCGATCACAACAACAGTGGTCTGCCTATGATTGTGAACTCCTTGCCACTTATGCATCCGTTAAGAAGTTCAGGCACATGCTTGAAGGAAGACAGTTCATCCTATTTACGGATCACAAACCTCTGACGTTCACCTTGAAGCAGAAGCCAGAGAAATCATCACCTGGTCACGTCATTTGGATTGCATTGCCCAGTTCAGACCGACATTCGCCATATCCAGGGCGAAAGCAATATCCCAGTTGATACACTGTCCGGAATTGCATCTATTGCTTCAAGCAATAGCATGTTCACAGGAAACTGACAACGAAATTCAAACTCTCATTCAATCCGACACTAGCCTAGTTCTGAAGAAAATAATAATTCCAAATTCTACAGTTGAACTCACATGCGATGTCTTAACACTTCACGCCCGCCCATTCGTGACGAAGAATTTCCGACAGCAAGCTAGTGCACCTCTTCATAGTTTCTTGCACCACGGTGTGAAAGCTACAATCCACAGGGCTAATCAATCTTTTGTTTGGCCTTACATCGACCGTGGCTGTAGAGTATTTATTCGTAACTGCATAGCCTGCCAGCGCAACAAAGTTACAAGTTACATGTGTACCACTGCTCCACTTGGATCCTTTACTCCACCTAATCTATGGTTCGAGCATGTGCATATTGACATTGTTGGTCCACTGCCTCCATCCAATTTTTTCTTTCATATTGCCTAACGGTCATTGACCGTGTTTCACGTTGGCCTGAAGCATATCCAATCGCGGATATCACAGCAGCAACAGTAGCAAGAGCTTTCTTCATTGGGTGGATTGCTCATTTCAGCGTTCCTCAACGACTCACATCTCATCAAGGTCGTCAGTTTGAGTCTCACCTTTTCAAAGCTCTAACCATGCTCACAAGGACATCCAGCCGCCAACGGAATAGTGGATCGATAGCTTAAAACTGCTATCAAGTGACACGCTTCAGGTTGATAGACCAAAGATTTGCCTATAGTTGTCTTGGGCATACGTACTGCATACAAGGAAGACATCTGTGCAACTGCTGCAGAGTTAGTGTATGGACAGACAGTGCGATTGCCAGGCGAGTTCTCAGATACTACCAGTGACACCATCGAGGCATCAGACTTCGTAAGGGATGTGCAAAACAGGTTCAAGCAACTGCGTCCTATTCCATCAAGGCCTCACAGTACCCAACAGACTTTTGTATTTCGTGACCTTGAAACTTATTCACACTAGTTTCTCTTACACGATGCCATTCGTAGGCCGTTACAATCTCCATATGATGGCCCATTCAAAGTGATAAATCGTCATGCCAAGACCTCCAATATTGAATCCGTGGCATACGAGCAACTGTTTCTCTTGATCGGCTGAAACCTACCTTCGTTGCTGACTCTGGTGACTCCTCGGCAACGAGCATCCCAACAAATCCTGCTGCATTACAACCAAAAGTGACAGACCCTATACACCAGAGTACATCACCTCCACCTGTGGTAACTGGACGGCGTGTTCGTTTCAACACGAAGTACACAGTAGTTGAGCACTCTTGGGGGAGTACTGAGGTCTACGCCATTTTATCCACTAAAGACACTATGTATATTTTTAATTAATCTTTTGTTTTCTTGCTATTTCTTGACTCGTGTGCTTGACTGTTGATAAATACGTTTGCAATTGTGTAATGTTATTTATGTTATTGAATGCATCCTGAGCCACAGCCCCTTATCCATCCCTTCGTGTGATGTTAAGCAAAAGGTAAAGGTATACACATAATATGCAGAGGCTCCTGCAAGGGGGACAGAGCGTGGCACGAAGGTCACCCGCCCCTTTGTGCTTGTACCATGGCTCCTAGATTGGGGGGAGGAAGAACGGACCTAAGGTGGGAACATCCGGATGATGATGTGTACGAGTACAAGCATGGACAGGGTCCCTAAGTTTTCAGTACGAATGTATCCACGCCACCCGGGTCCCTTATCCCCGGCAAGCTCCTTAACTGCACCCCACCGAACATCATTACCTAGTCCTACAATCCGAAACAGAGTGAGTGAATGAGTGAGTGGGTGGGTGGAGTTTAAGGGCCCGTCGACAGCTAGGTCATTTAGGTCTCCGAAACAATAACAAATAAATTATGGATACAAGAAATAGACAGGTAGAAGAGGAATTACCGTTAAATTAGCCTACTTACCCAAGAAAATCACAAAAATTAACCATTGGTAGAGTTCGCGATCACCAGGGATCGAATACAGTGTGAGTAGCATGTGTTACCGCGACGCCACCCTACTCGATTGTAATGATGAGTAGTTCACATTCCATTTTTCTTTGGTTGACTTGTAGCGCAGTAATTTTCTTATACTAAAGTGACGTAAACACTCCGTAAACTAATGTTGGCAGTACACACATGACCATCACTTCTCTCTTGATCTTAGTATTAGTTGATTTTTCCAATTAAATAATTATTTAAAACTCCAGAATTCGTTGCGTAAAAACGCGACACTTATTTCTCTCTGAATTTGGTTGGTTATCTGGATAAGCACCAGGGGTGATGAGAAACTTAGATTACAAAGCCTACAGTAAAATGTTTACATTTCATTTCATACAACTACTACAGCCAAATGATGAGATATGCATTAGGTAATTTTTCGACAATCGCCATATTAGTTTAGGGACTAGTCACTTCGCAGGATGAGTTTTTAATGTTTCCTCCTGGTAAAAATCCTGTCCTTGCGTTTTCAATCACGTTGTTGCGAAGTGTTTCACCTCGTTGAAGTGAATCGTTGACACCCTAGGTGTTCCTTCAAGTTCCTTTAAAAAGGTAGTTGTTTAGAGTGCAGTCCAGACTGTAAGGAGGGTGTTTGAGATGTCCCACAAAACTGCTTCAGCACTGTGATGATGCTTTCTCTATCGGCCACAAACTTTTGACGCAATTTTGCAATATGAGCAGGGAGCGCACCTTCATACAGGGAACGAAACATTGCGGAGTATTAACTATAGGAACTGGAGGGATCAGTCTGTCACATGATCATAGCACAGAGGAGGCCAGGTACAGTCGACGCTTGTAAGCTCTTGCATGACTTGTATACTACGCTGTCACCATTTGCACTAAAATATCCATTCCCAAATTCTGTACCAATCCAAAAGTACGTGAATATTTCGATTTCGAGTTAGAGGCATTTTATTGTGTGGGATAGTGAAAGACACTATGCGCTGTATGCAGTGAACCCAGTTGTGTTTTGTCCTGTCGCTACACTTGTGCAATGACGCCACGCTCTGCCCGTGTGACAAGTAACTTGCGGTCACCTCAGTTTGGATAGCTGTATAAAGGTTCGAAGCCTACTGATGAGACACTACAATCTCTTCATAAATCACCAACAGCTGCTGGTAAATTTTAACCAGAGTTACATGTTTTGCTCACAGAAATCGAATAACAGAACGATTTTTTCGCGAGACCAGTTTTCCAATGGAGTCGCCATTTCTGTTCACCTACAACTAGCGCTGTAAGTGGTAGCTGACCGAAGCTCTGCACTGTTGCATGTATCAGAATTACTGTACACTGCTAATTTCTCTATAATGGACGGAACTCCAGGAATATAGATCTTGTAACCTTAGCTTCTGATCACCCCTCGTGATCACTGCACTCAATTGTTTTATTGCCAATCTTCTTTATATACTCATTTAAGGTCGCTTGAACAATTGTCATTGAGATTTTAAGAATCCCGCTTAGTCTTAATAACCACAATTAACGAGCCATACAAGTATTTTACTGTTCTTTTCATTAAGGAATGGATTTATTCATTTTGAGATGAAAAATCCATAAACGAACTAAAATATATCCCTTAGTATACTTTTATATTCGTTTTAATAGTATTTAACTGCTCATCTTACTGCATACGTCACCACAGGCGGTGAACAGAGATGATACATGAAATTATAAATAGAAAAGGAAATTTAACATGGAAACGTACCAGCCTTAATTTTAGGGTTCTATCTGGTATTTGTGAGCTATGAAAACCGAGGAAAATATTTCCTTCAGAAAAGATTGAGATTTTTAGTGTGGATCTAAGCATCTCCGCCAACTATTTTGGTTTTCACTCAATAGATAGTTAATAACAGCTTAGGTTTTTGTGCCATTAGCCCTTTAAAAATACAAATTCAAGATATTATTGGCATCCAGTTTTGGACTTGGTTTACTTGCGAATGCTGCTTGTAAATGTTGTATCTTTGTTATGAAAATCAGTAATTAATCGCATTTACAGCTGAATTTTATGCCGTTAACTGCGTCATTTCAACGCATGCAATAACAAAAACCAAGAAATTTAAGCCTCTTTGTTAAAGTTTCCAAGTTTACAAAAACTACTTCGGAAAATTATAAAACGCTTCCCAACTATGCAAGGTAGATTCTACCTTCGGCTTTATTTACCGAAACCCTCAACTTGTTCTTTCACAAGGCCTAGTCTCGACGACCTGTTCCGCCCTCAATGAAACATATCACTCCATCTTTTTATTGGTCTTCCTGCTTGGCGATATCCTCTAGGTTTATAACTTTATAAAATTTTTGGTATTCGTGTCGTTTTCATCCTTAATATGTGCTCATACCAAATATTTGTATTCTGCATTTTTCATTTAGATTATATATGTGTAATAGTTCTAAAATTTCTTCATCTTTTGTTTGTCTAGAAGGGTACCTATATCCAACCACTGATCTCAGGAACTTCATCTCTGCTGCTTCAATTCTTTTCCTGTCTGTCCAGTTTTCACTTCCATATGTTGCCATTAGCACTGTTATTACCCTTTAAAATTCCATTTGTCTTCTTCGACATCTTGCTTATCAGTCTTCTCCAGATTTTTCCCTTAATTTGTCTTAATGTATTTAATTTTATGTTCAGGTCTTCGTTTTAGCTATACGATATGTTAAAATCTAGATAATTAAAACTAGAGATTTATTCTATTATTTCTTCACCAATAAATATCAGTCACCTTACATTATTTATCCCTTTCGTATTGGCTGTGGAAATCTTTAAATATCGCCATATATTTCAGGTTAACACCTGTTTGAGAATCCATCTTCTATTTCCTCAAAATAACCCAATCCTCAGCAAATAAAGTTGCTTGAAGCTTATACGTTTTTACTCGAATACCCCTAGTAGAGAATATTTCCACTCTTTAAGTGCTTCTTATAAATATGTGTTAAATAATGCTGGTGACAAAGGAAAGCTAATGAAGGATATTTGCTGCTAATATAAAAACACCATAACTATATGAATATTACAAGGCGGGTTTTTATACAGCTTTGTATCAATAATTGCACATGGTTTATGTTCTGCTAGTTCAGTTCGTTTAAGCTCATCAATGGACCGGAAACAAACGCTTTCTCATTAATTAGCAGGTTTTAGTTGCATCCGAAAACAAACTTTTCATACATGGTGGAGATTAAAGTTTTGCGAAGTTCAATAATAGCAATGAAGCTTTGTCCCATTTGATAGAGAGATAGATTGCAGGTTCCCTCAGGTTGATGATGAAGTGCGATCTCTCTGCGGTTAACCGAGATGCCTCCAGAGAGGAAGACTTTGCTGTAACAGAACTGGACCGGGAATGGCCACAGTAACCATGATCCCTGTACCAACCCGCAGAGTCCCATAGGACCTCATGGAGACGCACAACTTTCATTTGCAAGGCATGTCTAGCGAGATTCAACACTTTTCACCAACTTCTATTCTTCATTTCCAGTGGCTCAGAGTGATTAATTCAGTAGTTTGAGTGGTAGACAATATTGTCTCTTAAGGGTATATCGTAGTTAAACGCGCTGATTTACACGTTAAAATACGTAAATATTGCAATGTGAACATCATCTAAACCATTACAATTATATTCATAATTTTTGTACTGCACTTTGTACAATAATTGGGTTAGAGTATATGTGAAAATAAAGTTTTTAGGTCCAAAGAAAGACATGTGACATCCATGCGAATTAATACACAGAAAAAATAATTTCAGTATTCTGATTTTCAGTTAGGTGACTTGTTTGAACAACCCTCTCTTCTAATGAGCTTAAACTTATGGTAAACACAAAACATTATTTCTGACAAAATCAGTGGATTAGTTTTTCAAAATGCTAATGTTATAGTGAAAATTATACCAGGTGGCCTCATACAGTCGGCATTCGGGTATAGGTTGCGGGTTAGTTCTTGACGAATGACCTTCAGCGAAAATCCAGTGAGCTAGCCTACGCTTAAGAAACAGGTCAGCAAATAGTTTATATTACGTAACAAACAGTTCTGCTTCCATACGTTATGTTTCCAAGAAAATACAAAGTACAGCCGACTGCAAAGTTTTGTGTAGTACGGGTTCAAGTCATTGTCAGTGTTTTAACGAGAGGTACTGAAAATGACAATTCAGACGAAGCACACGAGGGGAGAAATGTCGGGAATAGAAGAAATACAAACAAATTAAGTGTAACCAGTCCGAGAGATTGATAGAGTAGTACATATAGCTGACATCACTGGAAGTGTTATAATTTTCTTTGTAGTTGCTGTACTTTTCGAGCGCAGAAGCATGAGAACAAGTCACAGAGCATCTGGTTGTCGTTTCTGCTTCTGTATGTCAGTATTCCCGTAAAGGTGAGTAAGTAACTCGCATCTAAACTCGCATTTAAAAATTTCAATCGTCAAGAACTAACGCGCGACCTATAAGTAGATAACCCTTCGTGCGTTAAAACAGTTGTAGAAATCACCAGCGTAAATCCAGTCAGTGGCGTGCGTGAACTTTGTTCTGCTTGTAAGTGAAGCGAGCGGCAGTGGAACTCCCTAGGCTTCAACTAGCGTGTGCAGCGCGTGGTAATACACAAGAACAGTCAGAATATTCTGTTTCACATACACGACTTTATTTTCCGGGGAATGTTGAGATTAAAGAGAATGAAGTAATTACTTAGGGGTACTGTGATGTCCATTGTATATACAACCTGGAACCCACCCACCCTGTTTTAGTGCGTTTTCTTATACAGTAATATAATCACGCAACTACAACAAATATGGCCATCTTCCCGCTACAGAGAATGTGCAATGATGACTTTTAACCCACAAGAGACGCGAAACTCGCGATGCTAGCGATGTTTTGATATTTGTTTCTTTCACAGTGACATATTAGTTTATTCACACAAGTTATAATTTCTGGATATACAGCGTTTGAACAGGACGTCTGTCCGAACTGCTAGTAGTTATATATGTTGCCGTGCATAAGTAGTGGAAAATTGAAGCTTATGGACTATGAAACATAGGATTTAAAAGTTTCACAGTTTGGTTCCCTTAATGCCTTATGCTACTTAACATGTATAATATTTTCAGTAAATTGCAAATGATTGTGCTTTAAAAGTACTCAACCACGAAGTAAATGTAATTATTATTAAGTCTTCAATAACCCTTGAAATGTACTATTAGGTATAGTCAGGGCCGTATTTACGTAAGGGAAAACCGGGCAACTGCCCAGGGCGGCACATTTTAGGGGGCGGCAAAATTACTGGAAAGTTGCACCAGAAAAAGAACATAGACATGAAACATCAAGTTCCTCTTGGTTCTGGATAAATTGATTGAAGAACTGAACAACAGAGTTTCTTCCAACAAGGAATTCAGTGAACCATTTATGTTTTTGACAAATCTGAAGATGCTTAGTCCACTTGAAATTCAGGAAGCATCATCCAGACTTCAGAAAGTCTACAGTTCGGATCTTGAAGATTCAGGATTTGTACTTGAATGCTTACACTTCAAAAGCTACATAGAAAAAAATGAAAATGCGACGCACTCTCCTACACAGCTGTAAGGTAACTGTCTAGAGAGTGTTTATGCAAACTAACATAGCTCTACAAATATACTTGAGCACTCCTGCTTCCAACTGCTCAACTGAGAAATCATCTTCTGCTCCAAGATGCATAAATAAGAACATCACAAGTGAAAGATCGTCTTAGTTATCTTGGTGTTGTTGCAATTGAATCTGACTTATCAGTGAAAATGGACTATAACGAACTCATAAACTTGTTTGCAAATGACAGAGCAAGGAGGAAGCCTCTTGTTATTTAAACAGTATACATATGTTTTGACATCTAATATGGGGTGATGCCTCTTTAGTGAAAGTTCTTTCCATTAAGATGTTCCTACTTAAATTTTAATAACCTTACTTATGGTGTTTGCCACTCATACTTAAGTATCTAAACTAATGAAACCATTCTCTATGTTGTGAAAATTTAAGTATTATATATGTATTGCAAGTTGGGGGGGGGGGGGGTGGCAAATGTTTTTTTGCCCAGGGGCGACAGAGGTCCTAAATTCGGGCCTGGGTATAGTGTAACAAGAAAAGAAAAACAATCTAGACCAGATTAAGGAGGTTGTTAAGGAATAAACTCTGCACTGTGAGACTTGCTTTCCTCTTTAAGAGACAAATACTAAATTTCAAATTGGGAAATGTTTGATCTCCTTTTTGCTGCTTGCAGTGGTTATTAAGTTCCCTGTTGATCGCTTTGAATTTTAACTAAATGTTTTAGAAGACATTGTTTTACAAATTAGCTGTGAACCTTTGTACACTCTACTCATTTGTTTGTACATTACACTAAATAAATAGTTCGAAAATGGCTTGCTGTCCTATTTCCAAAAGTTATAATAATTTTGTATAATCCTAAAATATGTCAGCTATCCAACTACTGGATTTTCTCTCTCTCAGAAAATTGCAAGGATTATGCGTGAAGAAATGATTCCACTATAAATGTTTCCATAAAACGTACACTAAAAATTACAAATTATGCTACTGCTAAAGTTAGTGGTACTTATATATTTAGATTGCAACGCAGTTTGATTCAACCAACTGAATAAAATGTAAACAAAAAACAAAAAAGAAACCTTAAGCAGAAGTTACTAACACTTTCCTGACCCAGAGAAATGTGCGGTCAAAAATGTATTGGCGTGGTAATAGCACCTAATTACAATGACTTGCGTAAGAGTGCCTGGGTCCCTTTGGAAACCAAGCGAATGTCTACCACGCACAATGGCCATACAACATGCACGTACGAAAAATTAAATATAAGAACGGCAGCTTTGCGGACCAAGCATCACAAACCCCAGGACTCCCTCTGAGGAGAGCACACAGTGGATGAATTTACTTGGAAATAACTTTAGACTTGTAGCTAATAAGGAATTACAGATTTGTTCATAACTTGTGCGTTTAAACGAGATCCACATCTTTTGTATAGTAAGATTTGATCTGATAGACTTTACCAGTTACGCAAAATCATTAAGACTACATGGGCTATAGCAGAAAATTCAAAATATACATTTCCATTTGCCATAAAAATATCTTAAACTTACCTATGGCACATGAATTAAAGTTGTTACAGCCATTTTTAAGAAAATAAAACAAAAAATCCAAACATTTTCCATGTGACAGGTAGTTTAGCGTGAAGGAATTTTCTTCAATATCTTCGTGTCGCATCCTTGAAAGACATTAAAGTTAAGTACTAACTTTGGTTTTTAACTGACTTCTCGTTTTTGAGTTATACTTTTCAAAGGCAACACGCGCGCGCTAACCTTTTCCTTTTTATCCAGGGGGCTCAGAAGTATATTTTCGGTGAAATCTGGACATCAAAATCTTGGGTCGAATACAATACTTCCCCTTTTTACTATATGTAGTACGTACAATCAACATTGGCTTAGAACGTCTTTAAAACTGCTGCTCCAGTATAGAAATGTATCTCGTTGCCAGTGTTTACAAGATTTAATGCCACAAAGTCCCTCATATCTGCAACTAATTATTTGACAATGCGACCCTGAACAAGGTTAGCTGACTTCTTGTGTTATGTAGGCTACCCCAGAGACGTTTGTGAAACTGCTCTTGCGACTTAATTCGTGACGTCATCAGCTGGTTTCCCTAAGATCATGGGTTCATTTCCTCTCCTGCAGTTACAATTCCTCTCTTTTTATTCCATACAGCATATGAATGTATTAAATAAGACTCAAGTTTTTGTTAACAAGGATTGTAATTAGTTGTACCAGTATGCTGAAATATGAATGCGTAAATCGATACATGTATTTAAAATCTAGATCAAAACTGTATTAATAAAAACTGCTCTACTCAAAAGAAAAGCAAAAGAAAAGTGCTAAACGAGACTCGAACTCGAAAATGATGACAACGGGAGGTTGCGGGTTTGATTCTCATGGCCGCGCACTCTGACATGGGTTTTTCCGTGGTTTTCCCACGTCACTTAGGCGAATGTTGGGGTGCATTATTTCATACCCCGATTTCCTTTCCACAATTTCCCTTCATTCCATTTACTTATCATCTTTCAGGTGTGTAGTGTTGGCAGTGCCGGGCAGATGGCGTGGATGACTGTGCATGGTAACTGCTGTTCTCGGTGCTAGGTGCCGTTTCGCAGGCCTTGTCCTCCGTTTGGGGGGGACCCCTCAATGCGGCACCGGACCCTCAGTGTCATGGCTGCTTGGCGGGGCCTGGCGCCGGGATGCAGAGATTTCAGCACTTGTTAGGGACCCGCGCATCTCTGTACCCTATCTAACATCTCCAGTTCCCTCATTTCATTCTTGCCTCCCGGGGGGTAGTAGCCACAATAGATTTGTGTAGATCACAGAGATGAGGTGTCGCCCTCTGTATCTTTACCCTTTACCTTTACTCGTTACTATTCCACCAGGTGCCCCATCGTCACCTTTCTATTAATCCATTTCGCCTGCATTTCATATCCTCTTCCTCACCTCTCACACCTGGTGCTTGGCTGACCAGGTCTTCACTCTGTCCGGTCCATCGGTTTTTTGCTCCTCGACAGACCTCTGACCCTAGGCCCTGGTGGAATAGTCGTTGCACCAGGAGTTCACTCCGTAAAGCACCTTTGCTTTCGTGCGTTAGGCTCTTGAATGATTGATACCAGCCAGTGGCGTACTGGTATTTTAGAAATTTGTAGTCTTAACTTCGAAATATGAACAAACAGGCATTAAGCCTCTCACCTCAAATCACATATTTAAGCTAACTTCATACCTGTTCTTTATCCGAATACCATCCCCATATGAAGGACTGACTGTGACTGTGCCTTAGAAGATTCACCAAGTAATCGTCGCGTAACCTATTGCGATACTGACTTTAAGTACAGTTCAACTTAGAGAAAATCCGTTTGCAAATATATGTAGCGCTATACTCACTCTTATACACACGATTCTTACAAATACTTATTTCTCTATCTACTTCATTTTATTCGACAAAAGCATTTTCAGAAGCCATTTTATTGCTAATTTTCTTGCAGGTGCAAGAGGAATATACGAATACGGTAGGCTTTAAGGGACGGTGAAATGTTTTAAGGGCTGATTGCTATGCGATGCTTTTGAAAATCAGTTCTCTTTGCAAGACCAAAAGATAAAAAAGCAAATAACATATTTATATTTGAGAAAAGTGTATATAGTCGCAAATTCAAACATGTAAGAAAGAATATCCTAGGAAATGATTCATGCAAAACAAAAACGAAGTATTAGACATAAATTGTGTGTTTTAACGAGACCCACATTTCTTATTTAGTAAGCTTTTGTCTCTTAGTGTTTACCATTTATGCAAAAATCATCCAGAATGAAGAGGTCTTATGAGCACATTCTCAGAAAATTCATGGTATGAGTTAGAAACGGCCAATGAATCCACTGTTTGTGTCCGTCACTCGATATTAACTGTCTGCCTCTCCAATTGAAGGAGTGGTGTGGGGTATAGTCACTCATTTCGTAAGGTTCTCCAAAGAGACAAGCTTGGACCACCCTGCCCTAACCTGTTTCATCGGTGACCAAGTACCGCTGCAGTTATGACTAAGATGGAAGGTGAAAAATTATTTTTGCACTATAATTTGGTTGTTATTGTTGAGATCTTCAATAAGAAGAAAACATTGAACTTGTGTGTTGCAACTTAGTGCCACGGAATAAATAGTGAGTGAGTGGGTGGGGTTTTAGGGTCCGTCAACAGCTAGGTCATTTGTACCCGAGGAGTAAGCAGTGGAACAAATAATATTATATTGGTGCTACAAAACTGCCAACATTTAAAAATGGAACGCATATTCTCCAAGAAGTTATTTCCAATTAAACTCGTATTGTTACCTTGCTAGATACTGCGTCTAGGTGAACCTATTCTATGACGAACGCAATCTGACGTTTCGTCTCTTTATCAAAGAACTCTTTACAGTGCAATTGCGTGTGTCAGAGATTTTGAAATTAGAATCTGGAGGCCTTCAAGGCGAAGAAGGAGTTCGGAGTAACTGGAAGTCAAAACATTGGCAACCAAGGGAGCATTTCTTGCTGTGAGGGTAGAAAACTGCTCGCAGCTGTGTTCCAGATCTTCCAACCCTGCGTTATCACATCGCTGCAGCGTTTTGGGTAGGATAAGATTGGAACGAGCATAAAACAGGCTAGAGAAAACGTGAGCGGAATTCCACAGGTTTGGGGATATCAAATATGCTGAAAATACCGGAAATATTTAGTGTACTCGTTGCGGAAAACGAAACAAAAAATGCGGTAATTCTTAAATTTAAGTGAAACTATAATTATACGATATAAAAATAAAATTCTTGTATATTGATACAGTTGTGTTCTGGAAAATATTTTATGCTTCCTAAAATAATCTATAATACTATTCTCACAGCGAAATTAAGTGAAAACAGGACAAATATTACACAAATCAGAAATTAAAGCATAGGTATGTCATGCAACAAGAATACACGTTTCGATATCCATTGAACCTCTCATAACACAAAAAGTGTGTGTGTGTGTGTGTGTGTGTGTGTGTGTGTGTGTGTGCGTGCGCGCGCATGCTCACATGCATCTGTCTGTAAAGACCATGAATCAGAAACGAACATTTGGATGAACCCAAACTTCCTATTTATGTAAATCTTTCAAAGAATGTAACACGAATATTTTAATGAAATTTTACTCTCATCCCACAAAGGATGATTTACTGGAAAAATACCGTTATTTTCAATTTTACAATCGCTCCAACGGATATGATTGAAATGTTGCATGACAAATACTGCATGGAAAATAATTTATTTTATATATGTGACGTTCTGCTCATTCTGATTGAATTTTATTTAATCTTGTGTAATTGTTAAACCTGAAATATAGATAAAAGCTTACTATAATTAAAATGCCTGGATACGAAGACCGCATAACCGACCGGGAGAGGTCGGGGCACTGACCACGTCCCACCCTCGAATATTGCACCCCACGCATGACGTCTGTAGTGGACAAAGGTGGGAGATGCAGCGGTAGAGCGGTAGGCTATGGCCCGGAAAGGGCTGTTGTGCCCGGGATTAGTTATAGTTAAAATGCAGAGCTTGTGAACATTTAGTTTATCTCAAATAATCTTTCAGTTTTAGCTGTTTTTTAAATATCTATGTTGCATGTTTACATCTGTCCAATTTTAACTTTATTCTCTGTTGAGTCATTTTTGAAATGTGATGTTCCTTTATCCTTCGCAGGATTCGGTTGCTGCAACTAAAGATTGAATTTTCTTTCCGCACGTTACAGGTAACTAGGTCCTACAGCTTAAATTTAAGTAGTTTTAGTGCAAGTGTTTTTGTGAGTAATGTGACAGGAATATAAGAATACGTTTTCATATAAGTAAATGATGCAATATAAGAACTTAATTCGCAAAGGACTGTGGCATGAGTAAGTGATTTTATCAAATATCACAAATGAAACTCCTATATTATTTTGCGAAACTGAATGATGGACTAGCACACCGATCTATGTTGAGGCACTTTAAACGCTCACAATTCTGAAACCATGGATTGCAGAATGTTAACCCCAGCTGTAGATGTTTACTCCTTTACGTGCTTTTGGCTGCAATAAAGTAAAATCCTGATGCAAGGCACTTTTATGTTTGAGAGAATTCAGTTACGCTATTACATTTGTATCCTAAACCTTTTTGGTAGTAATTGCAAGAAGAAGAAGGAGCAGAAGAAGAAGAAGAAGAAGAAGAAGAAGGAGAAGAAGAAGAAGAAGAAGAAGAAGAAGAAGAATGTGAAATAAAGTCTTTCCGGTATGAAAGTGCATTTCTTCTCACATAAAAGCAAATACCACCCCACCCTCTTTTTTATTAATATCCATCGCGCAGTAATTGCACTCGAACTATCAAAATCTGATTTTTACACTCATATGTTTTTATCTGTTCTTACACAAAAGCTTATTCCTCTACCTTCTTCATGTTAACAGAGATAAACATTTGTATAAATTACCTTATTGTTAATTTTCTTATAGATGCAAGGGGAATATTGCAATACAGTAGGCTATAAGTGATACCCAAACGTTTTAGAGCTGGTCACTATATGAAGCCTTTGAAATTCCGTTCTGTTTGTACGGCCAAGATACAAAAAATGAATAACGCCCTTCCATTTGAAAAAGCTTAAGTACTGAAAAACACACATAACAAGGAATATTTCTGAAATGGTTCACACCACAAAAGATGCACTGGACATAAATTGTGTTTAACAAGATCTACTGTTTGTATAATAAGATTTGGTAATAAGATTTACTACTTATGCAAAAGTCATCAAGAATAAACCGGACTACATGAAACTATAGTCAGGAAGTCCAAACTATACACTTCATTTATCATAAAAATATATTAAGCATATAGCATTTTAATAAAAATCCTTAGAGTAATTTTAAGAAAATCAAAATTTTCGAAAACATTTCCATGTAAAGGATAGTGTAGGGTGGAGGAATTTTCTTCAAAATCTTCGTGTTGCATCCTTAAAAGATATTAAACTTAAATATCAACTTTGGTTTCTGACCAACTTTTCGTTTTTGAGTTATGCTGTTCATAGACACACAGATACGCACACACAGATATACACACACACATACACGGTCCCTGTCGCACCTATGCAACATGTACTAGGTCAAAAAAAACAACAACAACAAAAAAACGTGCAAACATAACTGAAATACCGATCACATGCAACCTTAGTAGTACTACTAGATTTAAATTATTTTTTATAATTATGGGCTTTAAACTGCTAATGAAATATTAAAGTGCCACCCTTTGAAAGTATTCGGAAAGTGTTCATTTTTTCTTGTAGTGCTTAAAGTCCGCTTTTACTACTACGGCACCGCAGCCGGTGACACTGATGATACATGGAATGAAGATGGAGCACCGTTGGAATGAGATGTCGGGGGAAACAGGAGGACCCGGACGAAACCCGCCCCAGCACCGCTTCGTTCACCACAAATCCCACATGCAGTTGCCTGGGATCGAACCCGGGCCGCTTTGGTGAGAAGCGAATGGTCGAACCACTCGGCTACGGCCCGGCCGGAACGTGTTCAGTGGCATTATTTCAATCATTGGGTTGAACAGGTTTCATAGTTTGGGATATTTGCGAACGTTTTCAGCTCGATGTAGTTTTCAAATGTTTTTAACTGTGTTAATGGTTTTCCGAGTGTGTTAATATTGTTTAATGATTTCAACTTTTCAAGTCTTTTACACTTTTTGTATGTTATTACTGGTTATTCACCTTATTGAACTTTCTTGGAGTTTTTGCGCTGTGTGACATTTAATGCCGGATAATGTACAATTATATGGGAACTAGGAGAAAACTTGATGAAGCGTTATGAGGTTAAACTTGCCGAATTGCGGATAAGTATTTGAAAACATCGAAAATGCTTTTAAAAGTGTTTAGGAATAAATCGTTCTTGCCATTAGTTTCTACAAAATATGTAATGAACAATATTGCATCAATATTTGTTTCATTTGCGAACACATAAGTTTACTCATTAAGAATAGTATGCTTTCAGATTGGTTAATATCTCTAAGTAGGCGTGGTACAGAAAGCATGACGTAGAGTGGCCCGGTCTCATGATAATGAATGGTGCACCAAAACCGATTTCCAAAGCCTTCTGCTAGGTTAACGACCTCGCGCTACGTAGACCAGAGGTGTGAAGCAAAACGGATAATATATACGGCAATTGCACTTCATTTCGCGAGGTGTGGCACGTCAATATGTATCCCCTTCGATGTGTTTGTTGTTTCTGCTCTTCGTCTAGCAGTTTTCCCACCAAGCAATCGCATAGATTATTGCCTATATTTTTCAATATCGTAAATGCGCCGTTTTGCTTCACCCCCAATGCGCGACCCATTTCCTTAGATATGGTGAGGTCAATGCCCTTGCAGAAAGCATTAGAACTTAGTTACGATATAGCATTCGTTACCGTCCTATAGCATTCGTTCTGACCACTCTATGTTTCTTTTAGCACGCCTACTTGATGGTATTAACCTACCTGAAAACACACTACTAAGATACTACTTTTAATAAGTAAAATCATAGGTCCGCAAATGAAGCAAACATATAAAATAGGAATGTATCTGCTATGAAGGCATTGTTTTTTTTTTTTTTTTTTTTTTTCGATGTATGCATCCAACGAAGTTCCAGGTCCTGTAGACATACCACACTAATTACACCGCTCAGTATAGAGGGGAGGGCTGGAGGAAATACATTATTGCCTCCCCTCGTGCCAGGATACGTCGCGGTGCATGTTGTCAAAGCAACTAGGCGTAGACAGGAGTAGATCCCAAGCTGCACGTCTCTAATGGGCTCCTTTAGATGCACTATTCTTGCAATTTTTCTTCTAGCTGAAACACTCTTTATTAGGTATGTGGAAAATGTAGGATATGCATTATTACAGTAAATCAAAGTTTAAACGATAATGGTTTATTATCATACAACATATTATTTTACAAATTATGCAGTCTTTAGTATGAACACACATGGTTATTTATACAATACTGATGTACAAAACGAACAACTTATTTCTAATTTTTACGCATGAATGTTCATCATCAGAGTACACCTTTACAACTCTTAGCGTTTATTTTGTATTTAACACACAGTGGAAAAAATCACATTTATTTTAGAAGACGCAATGATGAATTAAGAGAAACGTGGCCCTAAATAAATAATTTGGAAATAACACCTGCGCAACTGCTTTAAAACATAATAGCATTCAATAAGAACTATTTGTCAATGTTAAGTACTGTCGCCTAAGAGTTGCAAACATACAAAATAAAAGATCAGAAGCATTAACAAACAGAATTCCATAAGTATGGTAAGCGCGAGTTCTGGTTTAGAAAATAACAATGGAGATGCAGAAAAGGGCCATTCCTTTCAAGACAGAAGAATGCACTGACAGGTCCGTCTTACGTACATGAGCAGCTTTTAGTGTGATTTGCTCAGATTTCGGCGTTCTCTGCAATACAACTGTATAGTTGTATAGTTAAAAGACCTATTTACAGAACCATTCAATTGGCCTTATGAGAACGCAACTCTACGCGTGAGAATGTGCTGGTGAAACCAAACATATATGTAAATCAGCAGATTCAAAAAGCGGGCAATCGTTTCTTTTTAATATTGCTTAACGCCGGTCTAAATATGTATGTACAGGTTGTTTTGAGTAATATCAGTAATTAATTATGCTTATTGGGCACTCAAGAAAGCACACGATATAATGTTGTAGCAGCACTGGCACTGCTTACCGTCCGACTGCATTGCAAACAATTTTGAACTGCTGGTGTTGTTCTGTTCACAGCGTAACGAGGAGCTCCCCACTCGAACCCACGATTACACGCTCAAGGACAGACATTTCCCTGAGTGAACGACAGTAGACGTCCTTGCTCACTGATGCACAACTTTATGCAAACATGGGGATGGTGAATTTACCTGCACCTAGTATTCGCCGAACTATGACGCATTTAGTGGACTCAAAAAGATACCTATCTAATGCTCGGTTACATGAATCAATGATGAATGAAGGGGAAATGCTTCGTGATGCTACGAAACGGAGGTAGTGTAGAGGCCCAAGGTGACGTCATTAGCTCATAAGAGAAGGGTGAGGTACCAGTGTCCTTGCCTATAGCTCAGTGACAGTTTAATCTTATTCTTTTCCGCCCTGGTTTTAGTGCTTACAAATTTCTATTTCTCAAACTCAATAGCAATTTCGAAAGCCACCACTTGCGCAAAACTCGCGGCTAAAAGCTGTTCATGCACAACATTCCCAAGGTTTTGTTTACACTGCAAGCTTTGGGCTACAGTTCGATGAATGTGAGAGTGGAGCCGCTATCGTGATAGATTTCTAGTGCTAATGATAAGATTATGCGGCTGATTTAATTTTGGTACACTCTGTCAACAGGATCCTGCGTCAGTGCCATCTTAAGAGATAATTATTGTGCACCAGAGGCATTGCGACACACTTTTCTGTGTCTTCTCTTATACTACCATAGGCTAGATTCAGTAGGCCAATGAAACACTTCCAGAAAACATTTAACATCTTAACTATTTCTGTTTTCTGGTCTTCTGTTAATCTATATTAAGTCCATCTCTTTGACAACGCTTATAATTAAAAGATAAGTATCACTGTGTGGAAACTGGTTCTGTTACGTGATGTTCAGCTAATTTAAGTAAACGGGCTACAATTGACCATTTAAATATACACTGAAACATTTTAAGCAACTCATCTATGTTTGATTGTTTTCAATATCATCCATTTACATGTGCATTTGTTTCTGTTGCAAGAATGGTTTTAATTCCCAAGTAGTTTCGATGTTCAGGACTGTTAGTGGTTCTCTTGATAGTTTCACAAGGTTGGTAACATCACTGTGTCCCGAATTTTAAACACTTTTTTCCACAGTCTCATAAATTACCGTTTACATTTATGATATGTAGGAAAAACACCAAGTTATGATACACTTTGTGATTTTTTGCAATAGAAGCACCAGAAGTGTCAGTTTATCTTGGTCCCTTAACAGACAACGATAATGGGTAACTTGTTAGAAGTCTGAAATTATTGGCACAGTTTCGTCTAGAATATTGGCACCATGGTTACACGAATCACTTTTGCACTATTTAAAATGTCTGTGCATTCACTTCACCAACATGATATATACAATAAGATATGCAGGATAAATACAGCTAATAGTCGAGAAGAAAGGTATTGAAAATGGTTAGCACTAGTTTCACTAAGGAACAGAAATTACATTGATTTTTGCCATACATTAAAGTGTAATTCCCAATGAATTGCTGATCCTCAGTGTTACTGCTTTATTTTTTAGACCGTTCAAAACCACTTTTAGAGGAATAATTCACTGGTTTGGCGACATTTCTCCATTCCTATGCTGGTTACTTAACTAGCTATGTTTATTGCCAAAGATCTGAGAGCTGCCTTCTTGTCTATTTTCTGATTCTATTTTGTTTTTTTTCTCTCCATTTGATGTATTTGATGTATTTTGGGATACGGTTTATGTCTGCTCAATGTCTGTTCGAGATTTTGGTAGCAATTTCCGATATGAATATGGGTTTGGGTTTTGTTAACTCCACAGACTGCCCTCTATTTAAGGCAATTGGCATTACTTCTATCGCTTCAAGTCACCCGATAAGAACACTAGCTCTAATGTATGTTCCCATGGCCTCTATTGCTTTTCTGCGAATGTAAGTTTGGACAAACAGGTCTTACATTATAAAGTCTGAACTTTTGCATTAACTATTCAGCATAGAGCGAACAATGTCAGAATATCGAGGCAGTACCATCGCCGTTGATGGGGTGAAGTATATAATAATACAAGTGTTAACAGAAAACCACATTTAAAAGTCAGTACAGTGCGTTCGTAGTTCGGCCGGACCGCCCCGTGGCGGCACCGGGCCGGACGAGAACCCGCGCGTCCTCCGCCAGTTACACGCAAACGACCGGCAAGTCATGAGTAACTCTAACTGCTGTACTAACCTACATTAGGCTTACCTTAATCACAACAGATGTTGAAATTGATGAACTTCAACGCGAACACATTCTTTATATCTCTGAAATTAATTCTGGATTACTACAGACACACGCGCGCGCGCGGGGGGGCCATTTGCTAAAAATGTTTTTTTTCTTCTTTTTTTTTGGATTCAGGGGGTCTCAAAACATTATTTCCGGTGAAATCTCTACATTGAATTTTTGGGTGGAATACAATACTTCCTCTACTTACCAGAAGAGAGAGTAAAAACACAGGTTGGTTTTTGGCAGTAAACAAGCAAATAAGTATGACGTTCGGGACAAGGACTTGAATCATTTGTCAATTCCGAAAACTCGCAAATTGATTGATGCATAAAGAACACACAAGTGTAACATTTGTAACAACATTTTACCCAGTTACCAAATTTGAAAACACAAATTTATTCATGATTACATGTAACTAGCGGAGGGCACTCCCGTCATCGCCTGGTCACCGCGGGGCGGTCCGGCTGGTTTACGAACGTAGTGTATATCATTATATTAACACTGAGTAGTTACTAACCAATATAAGAAGAAAGCACGGACGATGACTTTTAGCCTTACTTAAGTAAAATGGATGAAGGCATTCCTCAACTTGTGCATCGCTTGTAGTGAACTCTAAAGTCCTACCTTGCTCTTAGCTTAATAAAACATGAAAGTTAAGAAATCACATAATACATTTTGAATCAGTCTGTTCTGTAACAATGGTTTTTCTTTTGATCTCATTTAATAATAACAAAACGCTCATTAACAGTTCCTGAGAGTAGCATTACAAACATAGCCTCTCTAAATACACTACGTTTCCATGGGGTATTCACATCGATTTGAGTTCTCATTCCGGATTGAATGCTGCACGGAAAAGCGGATTCAGATTGAACTGAATCCTAGGATCCTATCCTCTTCGAAGTGGCATTGGAATCAGTCGGTCCACACATTAAAGAGGTGTTTGGTGATTACGGCAAGATTTACTTTCAGCAAGATGGAGCACCTCCCCACTACCCTTACGATTAACAGCTCACCTAGATGCAGCTTAACTAAACACATGGATTGTGCCTTCTCCAGATCTGACGCCAATGGACTTCTTTATTTAAAGGATACCTCAAGGACAATTTTATCGCACAAAACCAAGAACAATTAATGCTTTGAAATTGGAAATTGAAAAACAATTTCGCGAAATTCCAAATGAACTCTTTCGTGACGTTTGGGAATCCACTAGTTCACGTTATCAGCTTCGTCTGGACAATGGCGGTCATCAATTTGAACATTTGCGAACATGATTCTTTAATTGCACCTTCTTCTGCAGTACGAGATGTTAAACTTGTGTCTATGTTCATGAATAATGATTTTATAATAATTCACTAACTTCAAAACCTACTTAAAATACGCAGAAAATATATTTTTTAGACGTTCGCCAACATAAGCCAAGCTACTTTGAGCCTGGCGTATCCAAGTCGATCTCATTTTGGATTGATTTCAGCTCAGAATGGGATTGGGCTCAAATCGATTTCAATTTCCCATGGAAGCGTAGTGTTAATTTGAATTGGTTGATCACCATGGAAGTTATCTGCAAGTGCGCTTTGAACGGCTAGAAGTAAACTATGATCAGTTTCCAGGACACTTAAATAGAGTAGTAAATGCTAAGTATTAAGTAGGTAATCGTTAATCACAGCACTTTGATATGATACTAGAAGGGGAGGGATCACTTAGTTTGACTGATGATACACTGGTTGGTACTGTCCATGACCTAGCCTGGATAGAGTGTAGGTCTGCTGGCAAGCCATCACGAAGTTACTGTAGCTGCTGGGAACGTTTTCCGCTAGCTGGTCTCCAGTGCACATGACTGCGGACCTGCTGGAGTGTGGCGAGGACCTGTTAGGGGGCGGCGGAGGCGGTGGCTGACCTGTCGACATGGAGGATTCGGTCGGGGCACCGGAGAGGCGACAGCACTCTCTGCAGCTGGAGCAATTACTGGCAGAACCACTGTACATTACCGGTGATTCAACCACTGGGGATGATGCACCGCGCCTTGGCATGCTTTTGTATATCTGTAACAAATACAAGCGTTAACAGCTGAACCATATTTAGATAGAATACCTCTACAATATAAAGCGTGGTACACCCAGAACACGGGTATGAAGCATAGCACATCTTTGGGTTTAAGTTACAGGTACAACACAATAACATTTTTATCACTATAACAGAACTGGGCAACTGCATTGCTTATACACATTCCTTTTAAATTTTTACTTACCATATTTTCAATAGAATAGAAATACATTAGCATTACTGTTTGTCACATTGTCTGTTATAAAATAAATTTTCAGTTGCAAAAAGTTTACTATTATGACTAATGTTATATATTTACAACAAGAACTCAATTATCCGTCATGTGGTTAATTTTTACTTTCTCTACTACGTATAGCAAGTAGGGGAAGTATTGTATCCGATTCGAAAACTCGATGTCAAGATTTACCAGAAATATATGTTCTGAGACCCCCTAAATCCAACGAAAGCATTTTTAGAAATAGGTCAATGTGTGTGAGTGTGTGTGTGTGCGCGCGCGCGCGCGCGTGACTCTGTGAACTCTAAAGCCAAAAGTCGGTTAAAAACCAAAGTTTGTATTTAAGTTTAGTATATTTTAAGGATGCATTGCGAAGAGTATGAAGAAAGTTTCTCCACCCTAAACTATCCTTTAAATGGAAAATTTGGAAAATTTTTATTTTCTCGAAAATGGTCCAAATTATTTTGATTAAAATGCACATGTTTAAGATATTTTTATGGAAAATGAAATGTAAATTTTTAATTGTCTAGCTATAGCTCATGTAGTCCTGTTTACTCTTAATAACTTTTACGTAAACCGTAACAGATAGATAAAATCTTACTATAACTTACTCTACCTGTCAAAACACACAAGGCACCAAATGCATTGGTGCAATTTCGAAAATATTCCTTGTTGTTTGTGTGAGCTTTGCAATACTTAAACTTTTCTTAAATGAAAGGTCGTTATTAACTTTTTTATCTCTTGGCCGTGCAAAGAGAACGGTATTTCAAGCCGTCATATAGTGACCAGCTTTAAAAGATTTGATTATCACTCAAAGCCTACTGTATTTCGATATTCCCTTGCACTTACAAGAAAATTAGCAATAAGATAATTTCTGCAAATCTTGACCTACACTAACATGAAGATAGAGAGGAATAAGGGGTAAAAATGGTTAGTACGAGAGTAGAGAAAGCAACGTGAGTGTAACACATCAGATTTTTTTCTAATTATACAAGAAGTATAGTGTAAAACTCGTGTGTTCAGTGAGTTTTGTTTGTGTTTATTGGACCTACTGCAATTTGAGCGTGGTGCTAGCAAAATAAGAGATACGCTGCCTGTTTGAGAGGTAAGGATTTTAGTGAACCTCTGCCTGCACCATTTCCCCGGTGACACTTGGTTCCCTCACGCAGTGGAGGGAGCCCGCAAATGAGTTACTATATATTTTAATGGCCCTATATTTACTGTATGCTACTGACATTAATTTTCATAAAAACCAAATTATTCGCAGAAGCAACTGAAAATTGCTCTTCCTTTTCATACTCTCCACATTCCTGTGAGAATGAAGATGGAGCCACATTCAACTCACCTGAGATCTGTTGTAATGTTGACTGCCGCAGGTTTGCTGTGAGGGACTCGGTGACGATCGGTGCCAGTTACCCATCTCTGACATTGTCTTCCTCTCATTTTCGTTCTCCATGCTGGTTCCTTCCCCTAGTGCACAAAAACACCATCCATCACTTATATGACTGGAAACGTATTTTTAACTATTTTTCACTGTAGTGTTTGCATATATGATTGATGAATTAGATATAAATGTTGTGTACTCTGTATTAGAGATTTAGAGTTGTCACCGGTTACACAGAAATTCAATTAGCGTTTGCGAGAACCGGCATGCATTTTACAAACACTAATTGTGAAAAAGCCCGCTTCCAACAAATCAAGCACTGAACCAAAGTACGCATCTGACACAAGTGTCCATTTAATCGATATTTACTGGCACCCATTATCAACAAAAAAAGTTAACCAATGATGTGCTCAACCCTTTTATAAGATCATATCTTAGAGAGAGTAGTCAAACAGGAAGGTATATGTCAAGGTTAGGGGAGGACGAAACAGCTATAAGTCGCAAGGTCAGGACGAATTCTAACTTTTACTAATGGTAAAACAAAGAGGACTGTGCGGGTTTCCTACGAGAAGTTTCGCCAAACATCGATTTCCAGAGAAATCGAATTCTTGATGGTATAAGCCAGTCGACACGGACGGAGAAGTTGAAGTGAGTGTTGTGCAGCTTTAGTGATTTCAGAGTGAGTCAGCAGAACTGTCAGAGCGAGCTATGTACATTTGAGTAGTGCTTGTGTCAGGGTTACAATATAACAGATCAGCTATAAGTAATGAATTACAAGGTAACGAGTTGAAGTGGATTGCGATAGTATCTTTCATATGCTCATTCCATGTTCTTTGGTGGTGTAATAATTTAGTATGTTTCTTGTAAGATGCTCCTATTTATCTTTATTTCTAAGGCAGGATCTCAGTTTTTTTGTAGCGTTTAACGCCCGCTTTTACCACTAGGGCACCGCAGGCGGTGAAATTGATGATACATAGAGTGAAAATGGAGCATCGGTGGAATGAGATGGCGGGAAAAACCAGAGAACCTGGAGGAAACCCACCCCAACGCCGCTTCGTCCACCACAAATCCCACATGCGGTTGCCTGGGATCGAACCTGGGACGCTTTGGTGAAGATGACCTCAATTCCTTACCCTTTTGCTGCTTGTTGTTCCCGATTCTACTCAGTCAATTTTTCGTGAAAACTTATCTGCAGGCGTTGATGAAAAAGCTATTGTTGTGTTATATTCAATGGCATTAATCTATCTTTATTTTATCTTCTTTATTCTGATTTGCAATGATTTAGGGCGCTCTTGAAATACAGCTGCACTGGATCAATTACAATTTACTTTTCTTATGCAGATTTGGGGTACATTACATTCTTTTTGCACTTTTTGGAAGCGTTGTTATTTTTCCGCAAAAGCCCCTATATTTTACATTTTCTTATGAGGGCTTGCAGAGGAAAACTGTCTCAGCATTATGGAACACAAGATTAATAAATCTTTAGTTATCATTGTTTAAAGAAGAACTGGCAGAGTAATTACACTGTTTAGAAAGTTTCAGAAAAAAATAAAGCTCTAGAGGTCTGTTTTGCAGTAGCGGCATTATATTTATAAGTGGGACGTCAATGATGGCATAATTGAGGGGGAAGGGAGAGCACATTGCGGCATTTTGAAGCTAATTGATCGATCAATACACATGACGTGGTTGACGTACACGAACTCTATTCTTAAGTTTTGTGATCAAATATACTCATTGAATAACCAAGACAAACTGAGTTATATTTCAAGCATAAGGTTTGAAGCGCATTGTGCTATCAATCCAAACAAGGAGGTATATGGGATTGAATCACTTAGCTCTGATAATTAGTCCCTGGAGACCTTAGGTAAACGTCTGTTGCTAATGTCAATGGCATGACCAGTGGGAGCGTTCGTCACAAAATGATGTATGTGCACATCGATGATGAAGATAATCATAATGATGCGATTACGATAATAAAGTAATTATAATCATAATAATACAGTAGAACACCGCTAATCCGAACCCAGCAAATACGAAATTCCGGATATCCGAACACAAAATCCATAATTAAAAAAAATAGAAACTTTATTTGTAGTGTAGAGAAAGCATTTTTATTATAGCACTAGCAGAGTTCATTATTGAAACTACACACGTTGGAACGAAATGTTTGTTGCACAAAATGTTTTGCTGAACTTTGCTATAAACAATATGTCTGTACATAATCCATTTAATTACTGTTAAACAAATTCACATTTACTTAACTACCGTACCGGTAACTGTCACATGTTCATGAAGAAGTAACTTTCATTTAACTTGCAAAATTGGTTATCTTCTTCTGCCGTAAGAACCAAACCTGCTTGAAGATGCGATGTTACGCCAGCGTCGCATGAGCATCACGTCTTTTGATGTGATTTCTTTCTTTTCTATATTTTTTTTTTTTTTCGTTTTTCGGATAATTCCAACTGTTTCGAATCCAAAAAGACCACACCTCCAATTAATTAGAATTAACGGGGTTCTTAATAATAATAATAATAATAATAATAATAATAATAATAATAATAATAATAATAATAATAATAATAATAATAATAATAATAATAATAATAATAATAATAATAATAATAATAATAATAATAATAATAATAATAATAATAATAATAATAATAATAATAATAATAATAATAATAATAATAATAATAATAATAATAATAATAATAATGACTTATTGCCATTGGAGAATTCCAAACTCATAGTTTGATAACTACGTGTAGTTAGTAAGACAGTTAAGAATGTACGTATGTAGACATGGAAATTACAAACTTCTACCTACTCTACTGTGCAGTAAGAACAGAAAGTACTTGAGCAACCCTGAATACAAAAAGGAGCACGTTTAAGAAAAACGTTCGCGGCCAGCTATGCGGCCTTTTCGACCAATAACTCGAAAACGAAAACTTGGTTAAAACCAAATTTGGAATTTGAGTTCAAATCTTCCAAGAATGCGACACAGATTTTCAAGAAAACCCCTCATTCAAAACTATCCTTCACATGGAACTTTCAACGAAAGTTTTGATTTTACCAAAACTGGCTCTAACAATTTTGAAAATGCATTACGCTTAATGTATTTCTGTTATCAGTGATTTTTATAGGGATAGCCTATGAAATTCCCCTTATTTTGAAGGACTTACCTGACTGGTAAAGTATAAGAGACACGCAAATCTTTATGTACAAGAAATACACAACTTGTTAAAGCACACATATATGTGAATATGTGCTGAGAACGTGGGGGGGGGGGGGGGGGGACACCTCGCCCACTGCGACCCGATATGGAAGGGATGAGGCGAAGTGAAACCGGAAGTACGAAAGAGAACGGAGCTCGACTTAGCCCCCAGAGACACACAGCAGTCCCTAACAGTTCCAGATATTGACACCTGGTGCCCGAAGCACATCCGTCCAGGAAGAGGGTGACGCAGCGACCCTAGCGGGAACTTCCTAGACAACCAGGGAAGGATGTTTCCAGGGAGCATGCAACTGTGCCATCTGTCCGCCAAAGCCGGAACCAACGGCTCTACTAAAAGCACTTGGAAATGAATGAAAGAAAATGAGAAAGGAAGGGAAAGGAAACCGTGGAGAAGATGAAAGTACCCCAGCATTCGCCTAGGTGACATGGGGAAACCATGAAAAAACCCATGTCAGAGTGCGCGGCTACAGGGATCGAACCCGCGACCACCCGAATGTGAGCCACAGACGTTACCGCCTGAGCCATCCCGTTTGGTAAGCACACAAATGCATCCTTTCGTGTGAATATATCCATTTTCGACATATTACTTGTTATTTGTTTGCATTTTAAAATGCAGTTCAATAGGAAAACAGTATTCAAAAGTGGATAACTCCACAAAAGTGTATTTCACATAAAATGTGTACTTTAGTGAGACGCATTTGTCTCATTTGAGTATCTAAGGCTTTGCCTCTTACGGTTTAGTTATGAGGCATAGGTTAACACCTTTAAGAACTGGCCTTAGTTCAGTTAAATGTACAGCGTGTCCATAAAACACCTTCATACTTTAAACTGGTATTGCATCACTTTGTATAACCGTACTTAAATGAAATTGGTGACATTCGAAACAAAAATTCAAATATTATATATTTTTGTGCATGTCAACAACGGACAACAAAATGGACGACATCACGGGAATCGCGGGATCAAACAGAAACTAATTAAAGCATTTACGTTTGTGACTGCCGATATGAGTTCATTGTTGGATATTTAGCATGCAGGTTATCTGTGAATATTTGTTTTTAAAATTGTGTTGCTATTAAGGAAGTATCAAGGAGTTATGACACACCCATAAGAACGAAGTTAATAGGCTTTGGAATATCATAGCAAGCAGAGTCTCGTGGAGGTCCAGCTTGCTTTTAAGCGAACGATGTTTTTCAACATCAAGCTCCTACACATACGCCAATTTTGTCCCGTGATTTTGTGGATCGCGGCTGCACATGTCATCAAAGGAAAGGCCATTCAGGGAGAGCATCTGTCAAAGCGGGAATTGTGGAAGAAGTGCGCGAGGCACGTGTACGTAGATCTAAGAAGTCTGTCCATAGAGGTAGTCTGCAGTTCCTACGACCGTATATAAGATCCTGCATAGATTGAAGCTACATCACCCCTACAAACTGCAATTTACTGCATAAGCTTCACTCGTGGGGGCCACATTCAATGTCTATAAGGTATAGTACAAAATATTCAGTAATAAACGCTTAAAAAATAAAATGTTAAAGAAATATTTCAGTTTTTCTTTCGAATGTCACCAATTTCATTTCAATGCCATTAATCAAAGCGACTTACCTTGAGTTGAAGAAAGTATCTTCGTGCACAAAATTTACATTTTGTTTAAATAAACATTTATAACATTAACTTTCGTCAAAAATAGTATTGAAGATTTCAAAAGTGACTCAGAATGAAGAGGACATTAGAGGCTATTCACAGAAAATTCAAGATCAACGTTTCATTTACCGCGAAAATATCATAAGTCAATCCAAATCGTTAGTTATTTTTTAAGAAAATCAAAATATTCTCAATGTTGGCCGTAAGTCATTGTGCTATTGATATTTTACCGCCTTTTCGTTTTTAATTTATGCTGCTCACAGACAGACAAACGGATACATAGACAGAAACGCGCGCATGCACCACACACATGTGCACATTCACACTCACTCTCTCACTCACACATTCACAGACACTCACTCGCGCGCGCACACACACACACACACACACACACACACACACACACACATACACACACTCACACACAGACGCTCACACAATTCACACAAACTCTCTCTCACAGATACACACACACACTCACATAGTTCGTTTTCTAAACTTCTTTTGGGTTCTCAAAACCTGTATCTTCGGTGAAATCTCCGTATCGAGTGTTTGGATGTAATAACTTCCTCTACTTGCTGCCTCTCCATTTCAGCTCACTGCTCACTTCATTTCATCTTTCATTTACTTGGTTGTTGCAGGGTTCTAAGTGTCAGTGGGAGTTTCGTCGTGTAGGAAGGTACTTGCTCTCTATAAATCTCTTCCTTCAGATCGGGTAGGTCTCCGAGTCCCGGCCCCTCCCCGGGACTTGTGAGCTCACCTGTCAGAGGGAAGCGGAGTACTAGACCCCACCGGGAAGTTCATACCTGTAGTTATTGGGGATCCTGCCCTCTACGGCTGTCTCTCCTCAGATCCAACCATCCTTCAAATCCTCTCACCTCAGCCCTCTTCTCGCAGGAGGGAGGCATCCTCCCAAGGGCAAAAGCGCAAAACGTTAGGTGCTAAACCCCCCTCCAAACCTTATCCCTCTCTACCTCTTTCTATCTCTAAGTCTATCAGAAGGCGATTATAGCAGACACAAATTTAATGGTGGGTGGCAGGAGGAGCTGGTCAACATAATATCCAGTCAGAGGCTTGCCACGCCTTGCGGTGTAGCGTAGTTAACACACTGTAAAACCCATGACATAAATATAATTTGCACCCACAAAATGTATTTGCGCAACGGAAGAGTAATATGATCGTGAACTGGTCAGCCATCAGCCACCATTCAATAGTGAGTCTGCTATAAAATACTGTACTACAGCAACTTTGCCTTTTGCACCTAAACTTGGCTTACAGCGAATGTTATATGGTAAACAATTAAGCTCTATTTAAACCTGAATGGAGCTATGCACATTCAGAATATTCGACAAAAATGTAATTGTAACGCAGCCTGGTACAAGAAATTATGTATCAGCACTGTTCAGCACTCTGGCGTACTGCTTACGTATAATTTAAACATGAAAAGTCTAGTGACAGTGTAGCAGGAAGCAGGAGTACAGCGTTGCGGGGTTGTATTAGAAGCCTAGTAAAGGAGTGTGAAAACATTGCTAAAATGTATAGCAAGTATAACCTCAAAGTTCAACATGCAGGCGATAACAAAGTGGGATGTGGAACCTTACTGGGTAGAGCAACAGAGAAGGGGAGGTTGCCATGGACAGTACATGGAAACACTTCCTCCAATAACTTTCATAAATCGAATCTTGTTTCAAACAACTGCGAAACTATAACCCATAGCACAAACAAATTCATTGTATTTACATATGATCTATCTCTGTCAGATTTAAAATTATACCGTCTCTTAGTCCTCCTGTTAAGTAATTTTAAATAAAACGTGTTGGTTTTACCTACTATGACAGTGGTGTCAAGATTACACGCAGTTCAGGGCGTAAGTGGGCAATGAAACAAAGAAGTGGCCCACACACCGTGGCTAACGAAAAAGACATGCTACGGCGCGAACTGCACTGGTGTAATTCTCCTAGTCCAAACATGACCCAATGAAGTAAAACCACAATCGCCCAATACATCCATATTCCAAACAACCAAAAAGGTTGCTCATTGAATTCATATAAAAGATACAGTTTTACCATGATGGTGCACAGTGTTAGCCACGCATTCAGACTACCATTGCTACGTAACTCCGATTCGATCCGCAGCCTATCTTTTTCGTTAGCCACGCCACACACCGCATGACGTAACATATCAATGGCAGGAGTGTTACCCTGGACAACATGTTACACTGGACAGATGGTAATTATTATTTATTTATGCCAACAAGTTTACTGCTGGTGTTTTTAAACACTCAAGCCGTGTGTGGGCAATGTTTAAGAGGTTGAATCAGAAACTGAAAAATTCAATGCCATAGCCGGGATTTGAACCACGGGTCTTCCGCTTATCCAGCGGCTACTTTAACCACTAAGTCACCATGGCCAACTTGCCATCTAAAGGTCACTTAAACCCTGACATAAAGTACTTACAATTGTAAGTCGCCCTTGGGGTATTTATCTCTGATGTGAGATTCCCTTGTGGTTAACCGTGAAAAAGTACGAATCAGCCTGGGAATTTAATGTCGTACTGGCAAGTTGGCCATGGTAGCTTAGTGGTTAAAGCAGTCGCTCGATAAGCGGAAGATCCGTAGTTCAAATCCCGGCTATGGCATTGAATTTTTGAGTTTCTGATTCAACCTCCTAAGAAAATAATTTTGCAACGTTTTGATGCTTTAGCTCAGCTTCTAGAGATTATTACATCTACCTTAGACCTTAAAAATTAAAAATTATTTTGAGGTTTAAGGACGCTGTCAATTATCAGGACCATATTACCGGTGTGCCGCAATTTCGTCCCGCAGGAGTTCTTTAACATGTCAGTAAATCCACTGACATGGGGCTGTCGTTTTGAAGCACACTTGAAAATCATCGTTCTGGGGTGGATTTGAACCCGCGACCTTGGGATCGGTAGGCCAGTATCTAACCAACTGAGTTACTTAGACCGACCCGTAGACCAGGTTGTTCCAATCTCCGAGATTGAGGCAGAGCAGCGAAAGATAATAGACAATATGTCACAGCAACCCCAATCATTCTCCGTTTCAAGTCTTCGCGTCGTGAAAAAGGAAAGCTGTGCCACGTGTTGCAGCCTACTCACGCAAAGCGACGAGTGCGCAGCTACTCACAGGCAAGCAACTCAGGTGGAACACATTGCCCTAGACCCTGGGTTGGCAATTCTCAAACCGTGAAGAAAAATCGTATACGTTACCTTTCAAATCCTGTTATGTTTGAAGTGGAGATTCTTAGCGTTTTGCAATTGAAAATAAGAGAAAGTAGTTACTTGGATTGTTTTCAAATTACTGAAAAGACATAAAAGCGTAATTAGTAATAGGATTTGTTATTTCCTGCGCAATTAAACTCACCATGCAATGCCTGGTGTTTTAACTTTAATTCTTTGTACGTTGTATTTTTAGCACAATATTGATGGTGTTAAAACTACATTGTACACGTATACCGCCACTGACCACTTCAAGTAAGAATTTTTTTCCCATTTGGATTCCAAAGTCCTAGGTCAAATAGGGGAGTCCAGCCGATTCAAGTCTACAGTTTTTCTGGGTGTATCTCGCGGAAACCTGCACTAAACTGGTTTTTAACGTATTGACACGTCAAATCCTGAGAATCGCGAGTTACGTGGCGTTGTCACTCCGAACCATCATTGACACCCTGTACTACGCAATGACGAGTGAAAAGTGGCATCCGTGTTGCTTTGTGCTTTTGTCTAGAAAATTCACTGAGGACTGCCCAAGTTACTGTGTTTTGCTACAAATTCATGGGGCAAGTTTAAAAGCTTTCTTGCACTAGAAAAAGCCGAGCCACCGACTATTAGCAAACAGAACACGCAGCGCGCAGTGGGATAGGGCAAGGCTGTTTAATGCATAGCCACAAGTTATCTGCTTAAAGTGAAGCTGTTGTTGTCGTTGTTTGCACTGTCTTCTTTTATTGTACGGACGCACACTTTCAATTAAAGCGGCAACAGCTTTGCCTGCATTTCCCCCTCAGCAAGAGAATCGGTGTTCACTGGGAAAATGTTATTCGTAGAGCTGCATTGAAATTCCTATCTTAGGAGGCGGTAGATATGTTGGCCTTTCGCTTTCATATCAGAACATATTTCTTAGACATGCTCCCAGGAAGAATTTTTTCAACTTCTTCAAGCTTCTGTAGTGCGTGTTGATTCGAAACGGACGATTGCGGTATCCAATCATTAAATTAAGATTTTAAAGCGTTGGCATCAGTTTTGTTAAGTGTTTCTTTTTCTAGCTTCCCTTTGTAACACAAAACCAGTACTTTAGGTTTACTCAAAGTACAGTGCGTTCAAACGGCTGGACCGCCCCGCGGCGATACCGCTGCAACACCACCCCGCGACGAGGACCGGCGCGTCTTCCGCCAGAGTTACACGTAAACGACCGGCAAATCATGAGTAAGGAACGCTAACTGCTGTACTAAGTTACAGTAGACTTACCTAAATCACAACACATGTTGAAATTGATGACCTTCAGCGCGAACACGTTCCCTATATCTCTGAAAACAGTTTTGGTGTACAGAAAATCTCCATGTTATTCATGAAGATCTACACCACGCTGCAAAATTTGGGGTTTGGTGTGCAGCGAGTGCACGTAGAATTATCGGTATTATTTAAGACAGAATTTTAATTTATATTTTAATTGTTTTGTGCAAGTGACAATAAATGAACGATTGTGTGGCTGGTTTCAGCAGGTTTCAGTTATATCGCACACTGCCGTGCATTTTATGCATGAATTGTGATGTATAGAGACAGAATAATTTGTCGAGGATAGTGCCACTTCGTTCCCCTACCTATCTCCATCCGATTTTTATTTGTGGGCAACATTAAAGAATAACCACCAATTTGCACACGTTACAAGAATTGAAGGACAAAATCACGAGATTAGGACAGACTTATGCGAATGAACCAGAATTGTTTTCGGAGATATAGGAAATGTGTTCAAGTTGACGAACCCCAATTTCAAATCTGTGGTGATGCAAGTAAGCCTAATGTGTTAGTGCAATAGTTCGCATTCCGTGCCTATGACTTGCCGATCGTTTACGCGTAACTCTGGCGGAGGGCGCGCCGGTCCTCTCCGGGCCCGGTGCCGGTGCGGGCGGTCCGGCCGTTCCACAAACCACTGTAGGATGTGCAGTTTCTCTTGTAATTGATATAGAGTTAACTAGCTTTTATATACTTCCGATGTACAAGGTGCACGGAGATTTCTCCCCCCCCCCCTTTTTTTTAATTCAGTTGATCGGCATAGTGAAGTACTGTGCATATTGCAGATCTTCAGAATACAATTAACAATACTCTTCTTAACTGATTATCGTCCCCTTACATAGACTTACACCCTCTAGGACTTACAAGCCAGTGCCTAGCTCAGACGCCTGTCGGGAAGCACAGGATCCAATGGATCGGACAGAGTGAAGACCTGGAAGCCGGTGGTCAGCCAAGCACCAGGTATGATAGTGAGGAAGAGCATGATATGAAATGCAGGCGAAATCGATGAATGCAAAGCTGATTATGGAGCAATTGGTTGAGTGAGTGGCGGGGGAAACCGAAGGACCCGAACAAAACCCGTTCAGACGTCGCTTCGTGCACCACGAATAGCACAAGCGGTCCCGGGAATCGAACCCGGGCCGCCTAGGTGGCAGGTGAACGGTCTAACAGCTTGACCACGGCGCCGCCAATGAACAATACTCGAGGAATATAATAAAAAAGGATGATCACCTACTGAAGGAGAAAGATCGCGAGTAGTAAACCAAATTAAAGAAACACCTCTAGAAACAAATACAAACGCATGTAAATTCAAAATAGCAGTACATTATAAGTATTTTTACGGTAAATGTTAGTTTGAACTTTAACCTAAATTATATTTTTTTTTCAAAAGCAGTTAGAACTGGTGTTCAAAATCATGTAGACGTCTCTGGTTACGTCATTGTATCATCTGGCTATATTATAGACTTCATCTATATACACGTATACGAGTATAAGGGAGGCAATTCCTAGATTCAAATTTTTATCAGTGTATTACACCAATTAAATAGAGACGGGCATACTTTGATCCAAGCTCATCATTCGAGAAATTTTCAAAAAAGGAAGAAGAAGAACAACAACAACAAGAGGTAGAAGAGAAATACTGTGCATAGGTAAGAGGCGTGAACTGAGAGGTATTTTAAGAAGTGAATCTATACTGTGAAGGTTACTAAACACATACTATTCAAGCCTGATTGAACGCTATGAAACATTTGTTTGTGATGCACTGAGCAGCCGCCGGTCGGACGACTTCAACGTCACCCATCCTCGAGAACAGCAGTTACAGTTCGCAAAGTCCCCACACAGCAGTGGCAAAACTTCTGACCCTCAAGGCCGGGCTGAAATGGAGATGAAATGAAATGATGGGACTGGAAATTCGAGAGATCTGATTATCCTTCTCAGAATTTGCCTAGTGACCACGGGAAAATCCCTGAGAAAATCCATGGATCAGGAAGGTTGGCCGCGGGAATGAAACCCACAACCTCTCAAATGAGAACGTCACACGTTACCGTGGAGCTATCTCGCTCGGTAAGAAATGCTACAATCTAGAGAAAAAGTACTCTGTCATTTCTTTAAGATTGCCTCGTTATGAAAGTGCCATACATTAACTCCATTATTCCCATGTGAAAAAGAAATGCATATCATAAGCAATTGTTGAGATATTCAGTAGTGGTACTCACCTGCAGGATGTCCATAGTCGCTATAGTGCCCGGGAAGAAAATACGTCTCCGAATATATGTTTCTCCCAGCAGAAAAGCTTGAAGCATATGGAGCTTCCTTAACCCCGTCGTTACTTGGGCCCTGAAAAGTAGAAGTTTTAACCTTTAATGCGTATATCAGAATAATGTGGTGCGATTAACCCTGAGGACACACGAGCGTTTATTTTAAGTGTACTTTACGCACGGCTTAGCTTCACTAGGCATTTAATGGAACACGATACATGCTCAGCGCGTAATCAAGGTCACGAAATAAAAGCGCGCGTAAACGTGCGTCTTAGCGGGGAGCAGAGTTGAAATGCTAGTACGCACGTAATTTGCAAGCTGCGTGCGCTTTGAACTGACTAGCGTAACCAGAGAACAAAGGTCGCAAAGTTGAATTCAGAGCGATTAATAAGTGAGGTTGAAATTCATCCTGTGTTTTGGGGTACCGCTTGTGATATATACAAGACAAACCTCCCTTTATGTTTCAAAGAAGTTCATTAAATGAAGAAGCTGACAATTTAAAATGTTGTCACTATCTGAACTGAATGGACGCGAGTAAAACGCGAGTGTTTTAGTAGTGTATGTTGAGATCTCAAACGCACGCAAATATTAGGTGCATAAAAGCGGACGCAAAGATTATACTTGTGAGTCAGTGTAAATATTGGGGGAGGGTGCGGAAATGCAAATATTACGCTGAACAGTAGGCAGAAGAACAAGCGTTTCTTATAAATAGAATAGAATAGTTATAGAACTAAACAGTGGTAGAAATGATTTTATTGCATATTTTCTTGTAGCTAGAATGGAAGTAGGGGAATGCAGAAGGCTTTAAGTAATAATCAAATCTTTTAAAATTTTACTTTTAAGTTCTCCTTATATGGACAAGAGAGGGGAATAAGAGAATAACAACTTCACATTTCAGAAAAGTGAAATATCTTGGAAATGGTTAATTACATAAAATGTATTTGACTTAAACTGTGTACTTTAATGAAATCTAAATTTTTTGTGCAATAAGGTTTGTGTATCTCTTATGGTTTACCAAGTATGCAAAAGGTATTCAAAATGTAAGAGACCTTCGGGCCTTATCAGACTTCTTTTTTCATGAAAGAATCTTAAATATATGGTATTTTAATCAAAATAGTTACAATACTTTTTATAAAATCCAAATTGTTCGAAAAAATACCATATAAACGGTAGTATATGGTAAAAGTATTATTTTAAAAAACTTGGTGTTGCATCCTTCAAAGATAATATGTAGACTTAAATAGAAAGTTTTGTTTTTAAACGATATTTTGATTTTGAGCCATAACAAACAGAGTTTTTATTTCTATATGCTGTTCAACTGCTGTGGTTCTCAGCGTCCAATTCTATATTGGACGAGAAAGACCGCTTAGTTTTGCTCAGAGGTCTGTTTATCAAGCTTGAGGTTCTTTTACGCGCTGTAAATCTACGAGACAAACGTCTTTACTTTCTTTCTGAAAGAGGTCATGCTGGGGTTTTTACGCCCGAAAAGATCCTCCCGCCCTCCACCGGATTTGAACTCGCGACCTCGTGAACCAGAGGATAGCATGTTATCCTAGAGCCAAGGAGAACGACAGTTTTAACGTATGCTGTTCAAGTCTCACAGACCAACTGTTTCCTTTAAAAAAATATTTTTGATTTAAAGGGGGTCTCAAAACATGTTTCCGGTGAAATATCGACATACAAAGTTTGGTTAGAATACACTATGACGTCCTCTATTTACTATGCCCAACACAGAAAGTGTAATGAACCATTATGGAAACTATTGAATAACAGTTTTGGGGTTCCCCTGTTGCTTAGAGCAACCGCTTTACACTGCTGCAGAATAAGTTGCCGAAATTACGCATCATGGTGTGAAGATCATGAGCCAAAATCGTCTCTTCTCTTGTGTCATTCTGTTTTAAATGTGGGCAATTATTCGCATAAAATAATCAGGTGCCACTATCAAAATGCTGCTTGGGGAATTGCGTGAAAGATCTTAAAGTTTATAATGGCAATAATCTGTAGCTGCATAATACTGAAGGCGCAATAAATGGGTTCATTCTTGGAGCAGGAAGTTCAAATGTGGCTCAAAAAACAACTACCCTCGTTGTCTCTAAAATAATCACTATGGGAAAGGTTCCCGTACCACTGTAGTTTTCGTATTTGTAACTATTCTAAAATGAACTTTAGTACCGGAAGACTGAATTGCTTATTTGAGAAACGAAAGATTAGAATCATGTTTGGAACTAGAAACGCGCATAGTAGGCTTTTCGTGTCATCAACTTGAATATGTTTTGAATCTTTTTCATTTTATTCATGTATCCAGAGAACGTGCAAGACGCTCTCAATAACTCTGAAATGTACATTAAAGTAATTAGTACATTTTTAGTTTCCGTACTTCTAATAAAATTAATTATTATTATCAGTCTGGGTGTTCATTTTAAATGTAGCATGGTACCCTAAGTTCGCCCCGTATAATAATTCTGAAGAGGCGGCGACTCGTGTTTCGGAGAAGTTGCCTAGCAAGTACGGCGTTCCACAAAGTGTAAGTCCGTGAGCGCTGTAGTTGCCAGTGTAAAGCAACATGAATTTGTAAACAGCGTGTGTTGGGGTCCCTTTCGTGAATGTAGGGTTATACAGAATGTTATTTGGTCTACGTTTTATGATTAATGTCAATGCTGTATTAGTACCCTTCGGATTGAACGCCGTGCTTATTTGGCAACTTTTCCACCACACGTATGCACGTTCTGCCTATTCCCTTAGAGCTAACACTCGCTTCAAAACAATAACGTCAATGACACATTTTCAGTGGAAATTAATATTAGTATATTATCACAAGGCAGCCTAACAAACAAACAAAAAACTGGATTTACTGGAAAATCAATCTCCCTTTTCAATTGTTGTAAAGGAATCCAACAAGAAATAATAGCACGGGTATGATTAGGGTTGTATAATTGGTGTGAATGGGAATGAAGGTACCATCGACAATGTGGATAATATTACGATACAGAGATAGCTGACTATTTGGAAATGTGGGCGATGAAATTACCGGAAACTAATAGAAAGTTAGCACAGTAACGATCGTTCTGCTAACTTTTGGTAAGGTCTCTGGTTCTAAGCCTTGAAAAATTAAGAAGAGAATGATTAAGTGCTACGAATTCTAAAATTAATTGAAGAAAAAGTGAAACTAACGGACTAATTTGACAGAACCATTGAAGTTATTATTATTATTATTATTATTATTATTATTATTATTATTATTATTATTATTATTATTATTATTATTATTATTATTATTATTATTATTATTATTATTATTATTATTATTATTATTATTATTATTATTATTATTATTATTATTATTATTATTATTATTATTATTATTATTATTATTATTATTATTATTATTATTATTATTACTATTATTACTATTATTACTATTATTACTATTATTATTACTATTATTACTACTATTATTACTATTATTACTATTATTATTATTATTATTATTATTATTATTATTATTATTATTATTATTATTATTATTATTATTATTATTATTATTATTATTATTATTATTATTATTATTATTATTATTATTATTATTATTATTATTATTATTATTACCTCAAAACTATAACAGAAACTAAAACATTCATGATAGTGTTATAGTGATAGTGTTATCCTCTGATATACGCACACTCATACCTTGTATGTTATGTGCAAAAACATTTTGCATCAATGAAATTGTTGAATACTTACATAGAGTTTTGTTCTGCCGACTATGGTTGTGGTGGCATATGGCGCTGTGGTAATGTTGACTTCGCCACTAGCAGGTTGCTGTTGGAATGATGACACGGCCTCTACTTCTGAGTAAGCCGGAGTATTGCCGACAGTGGACACCACCTTCCCAGTACCAAGGAGTCTCGCCTCGACTTCCTTCTCACTACAAGCGGAATTGCGCCAGCGACTCTCAATCCACAGAGACGATTCTTTCTTGTGTGTAGATGAAGATATCAGTGGATGTGGCAAACCCACAGCTGCCTTGAAACTCAGCGGTGTGGAGGCGTCTGAAGCCGATTAATATATGATACCACATTAGGGGATGTCATGTAGTTTAACTCAGATTTTAGATTAGAATTATCTAGATGTAGCTCATTGATTACTTGGATTTCAGGTAATTAAAAACTAAAAGACTGGGCTTAGATATAGGTATCGCATCTAGACTTGTTTTACAAGCCTGAGTGTGCCCAATTGCTAATCACTACGGCGAGGTATTTCAGTACCTGCGTACGGACGTAGCCCGCAAAATACCGGACAGTGACAATGTAAACAAAGCTTCCACTTATCACACTCAGTTAAATGATGTACAATCGCGTAAAAATTAAACGTGTACCTGTAGATGACCAACTAATTTGAAATTAAATACAGGGTGGTCATTAAACTGCACATTGAGATATGCTAAAGGGACAATATAATAAAAACTTAAATTATGACGGATTGAATTGCTTTTTACTATTCATTAATTTATGCTTAGCATTATTATTTTGTAACCTGTTGCACTGAATGACAATATACATTTGTACTCGTATAACACGCTTTATAGCGGCAGACGGCAGCGATCGCCGAGGACCCTGACAATCAAAACAGCCGGTTCGAAAATTTTTTACCCTCGGTATAAAATATGGGCTTATTTTACATAATACTGCTCATAGAAGTTCAGCACGGTGTTTATTTCAGCGGAGACGATAACAAACTAAAACACTTATTAGTTTTACTCACCATGAAGAGTCGAAAGCGTTGATTTCTTCACCAGCAGTTGCTTACAGCGAACAAATAGCATTGCAGCAAACAGCATCACCATAACCGCTACCATACTCCCAAGTAGAACGATGAACCAAGTCTCCGTGAAAAAATCATCATGAGTAAAATCAGACTTAAGGCTGGGATCGTTGGGCGTCTGTGATCTGGAAAGAGGATGAACGAAGGTTAAAACTGCAAAAGCTCTAGTGCATGACATACCACTTTTCTTGGAAGTAGGAAAACTTACCTGTGATGTTGATCTTTGACCAGAAGTCGTGAAGAAGGGTTCAATCGTAGTGTTGTAGGCTCGCTGGGCGGTCCCAATCCAGCCCTTGTGGCAGCGTGAACTTGCACGATGTACGTCACGCTAGCGGTAATGTTAGTAATCAGCAGAGATGGCGTGGTAGCACTGACTGTAACGTTTGTCAGCACTCTACTATCCCATCCTGCCCTAACCACAACCTGAAAATTACAACAATACAATTCTATATTCAAAAAACCAATATGCTAATAACTTTTTTAGATCTACCAAAGTGGTGTCATGATGGTATACAGAGATGCCTGTATACATGATAAAGGACCCATAATTTCTCAGCTCAATGTTATTTAACATTGCAGGAACATTTAGGATTATCAAGCGATGTAGCTTCTTTTTAGTGGTGTTTAACGTCCGTTTTACTACACGTCGCACCACAGTTGGAGACACTGATGATATATGAACTGAAGGAGCACGGGTGGAATGAGATGGCGAGGGAAACCGGAGAACACGGAGAAAACCTGTACCACCGTCGCTTTGTCCATCACAAATCCCATATGCGATCGCCTGGGCCGCATTGATGAGAGGAGACTGGTCTAACCACTCGGTCACGGCGCGACTGAGGCAGCTCGTGTGATACGTGAGCGGAAGATTGTGGGTCCGATCCCCGGGACCGCACACTCTGAATTGCGGCTTTCCGTTGTCATTGAGTCGAATGCTGGGTGCTCATTTTCATACCACGGCCCCATCGTTTCTGTCCTTAACATTCCCTTTCGCATCCGTTTCAGGGTTGGAGGACCAAGCAAAGGTCAATTGTAGCTGGGCGGTGGGCACTTCGTAAAGTTTTCTATCCTGGCACCGCTGCCACATATAGTTTGTCCAGAACGTCCTAACATTCCATATGCGCGAGAGAGAAGGAATTACAAGTGACTGGTGGGGAACAACTGAGTGATATCTGAACTTAGGCAGTCATATACACAGAGATTATATACAACCACATTCACAAGCATTGTATGTTTAGGTATTTTAAACAATTATTGTGTAGTTATCACAGAGCAACTGGTAAATTAATCCCCACCTCTCCTATTATGCAAGTGGACACGTCTCTCCAAGAGTGGGGGAGTGCCACCAAGAACTGACCGGGCTGTAGTATTCACCTGCATTTATCTCCGTGCCACACCTCGCCAAGGGTGAAGGCTTCCTGGTAGGCTGATGGCGGCGACAGAGACGTCCTATCTGAAACCGTCAGGGACTGTATTCATACTTACGCCCATCGTCATCCGAATCTGTTGACCTTGGTTCTCTCCCCTCATCCTTTCCTTCCAAGGGTCACGGTAAAAGTACAAAAGTACTTAAGGGCCTACGTTCACTGTTCTGTCCCGATTGCGGGGCATATACGTTACCTTTACCTTTTGTCTTTAAGGTTTATAACAAATTCAAAACAATCTAAGCAAAATGGCCTTTACTGCTATTGAGGTTAGTACAAGAGATTTTGTAAAACTTTTTCTATGACTCATGCAAACTCTTTACAGGTTCGCTTTTGTCTATACTGTAGTAGTTTTGTTATGGAAACTCAACAGCAGCTTTTATCAAATTCCAATAAATCTGTTTGTTACTTTTGGTGCTTTTGCTTTAAATTACTTCCATTACACGTGTGAAGTACTTTGAATTGTTAATGACATTTTAATTTAAAATGTTAATGACATCCCCATTATTCCCGTTATGAAAAGCTAGGTTACAGTGGATTAATTTTTTTGCCTCTACTGGGTGATCAAGATATAGCAGAACGGTTTCGCGGCTCTTAGCCTGCCGGTGGTTTTGTTTGTTACGCGCGCTGAGCAAGTGACAGCACATCCGCGATAAATAGGTATACTAGGTTTGTCGCGTAAAATATTTGTAACAAAGAAACAAGAAGTAAACCCTTAACAATAGAAGTACTCACATAAATCAAGCCAGGAGATGTGGGAAATGCCTGTCTTTGTTACCTAAGCATTCTGGCACCTGCCAAGAAAATTGACTATTTCACACTGAATTTGTCTGAATTTTGTGTTACACTTTTTCGTTTAATCCCTCCCACAAGAGATAAAAATTACAGGGGGTTAAAAACGAGGGAATGTGGTGGTGGTCATATGTTGTTAGAGGTACCTATCTTCAAATACTTCATGGATTTCATGTAAAGAGAAATTGGCTGTGTGATTCTGTGTGAACGTGTGTTTATAAATGATTACCGGTAACCTAATAGAGCCATTTCAATTAATACACAGTGTAATGCGTCAACTAACAAACACGCGTCACGTTTGTAAGAGTTCAACTCACACTGAATCTCGTACTTCACCGCAGGACGGCTGAGAGCAGTGAAACCTGTTCTGCTCTATGCTGATCACGCAGTCAATACAGAGGTGAACCGCAAGATTGTGACAAGGCTTACGTTTTCTTATTTCTTCCATGATCTTACAATATTCTTATGTAATGTATTTTACAAGTTACCAAAACATCTTCAAAAAATAAAAAGTAGCACAATGTTTGCTGTTTTATTTATTTTTTTTTCTCCAGGACTGTCAATTATTACAACGAGAATTGGTCAAGATCTATAAAAAATCGCCATGCAACAATACCGCGTCTGCTCAAACCATTTCATAGTATTTTCATTGATTTACTTCTTTTCCTTCGCGAAGTATGTTTCAATGCAACAAAGGAACAGTTTTGTGCTAACACTAATAATAGCTTACCTGATAGGTCCTTAAAATTCCATTATGAGAATTCAGAGGCGGTCTTCTCCACTTAAGGTAAACCGCTGAGGAATTCAAAAAGACAGCTTCTACGTTTGTAGGCGGCTCGGATGGCGCTGAAAATAACAGAACAATTTTCACATAACAATAACTGAAAATTATAATATAAACATTAGATTATAGTTGGAAATAACTCCAATGCTGTGTAACAATCGCATTAGTGAAAGTACGTTGTGTGTCACGTGTATGAATACATCAACTGTTTGCTATTGAAACTCTTCCAGCACACAGAGACACTGTTTTCTTCCTGAATAGGAGAAACGGTATTATCAGATCAATATTCTGTGAACTTCTACAATTTTATGAATGTAAAGAAAAGAATATATTGTGTTCGGCTCATGATAATTATAATTCTGGTTCAAAAAAATTCTTTGTTTTTCCAAACGCTTTATTGCCATATTCAGTTTATTAGATATAATTTCCGGAATTATTTATAAGATAGGATTCTTTATTTAAAACCTAATGGGTAAACGGCATTTCGCCTGTGCACGATTGGGTGTCCCACAGCCGGTTTTGCTCCTACATAAACTCCGCGCGTAAAGCATGTTTAAGACTCTTACCTTATAGAACAGGGGAAGACAGGTATCGCTGCTGTGACGTCAGCTCACTCAGCTCATATGCTCCCATCGAAGGCCAGTTGAAGGTGTGACGTCACAGCGGGGAAGAGGAAATGGCGTGCCGGTCATCGCAATTTTAATGCTGACTATTTCAATTACGCAATTGTCACAGATTACAAATAATTACATTTCGGCTTTATGGCATATTATATATGAGTCAATTCTAGTTTACGTGAACAGTCATGTTATAACGCCAATAGAACAGAAATTATAACTACTTTGCCTGAGCTAGAGGAGAGCTATACAGAACAATTTATTAGGTGAACATATTCACAAATTCGCCGTTTCGCTTTTCTTTAACTAGTTTGTCAATGTTAGGCCGAAATATACGGCACATTTGTAACCGAAGACTGCATGTTAGATTGTGATCTGACAATATGCTTCGGGATTTTGACTTAAAAAGGTTCATATCAGAAAAGAATTGTTCGCACACATACATAGAACCAAACATACATAATACTCGTGCAACAAGGGCATATAACCTCAGAAATCGGGTTTGTTGAACATTCTTATAAAAATCAGCCAAGTCTTCCTCGTGTTTATACTTGTCCTTCAGCAAATCGTCGCACTGTAAATTTATCAATTCAATTTCCTACCTTCTAGAAACATTGTTAACATACAATGAATACGGGGTCGCAAAGATCTGAAACGTGGTTGACAATGTTTCTACATCTTGAAGCCTAGCCTCAAACTGGTGTGAAACACGGGGAACTGAACACAAACACAAAACCACTACACACAACACTACACAACGTCAACAAAAACACAAAATAAAAACAAAATTCACACTAACGTCGTTAAGATCCCTCACACAACAAATAAAAATCCTCAGACTAGGCTGAAGAGGATTCTCCCTAAACAGCCCGGGCATGTTGCCCAAATAACATTTTTCATATTCATTCAGTTTCGTGCAAGTAGCGCCGCTGATCTAGGCAGCATAGCAATACACCGCTCTCGCCTGACGTCACACGAACATACAAGCTGGCTCTTCGTTTAAATACGTCAGATGGCCCGAAGTTGTCTTCCTCTATTATAGAACATGCTGGAAATGTCCTCCACCCTCGGCTAAACAAGCATATCGGGAGAACACATTCTCATTCGTATGGTTAAGTTGGGCCACTGTAATGTTTCCGATTTAATTTGTAATATTTTCATTTGGTTCTTCCAATGTATAAGGGTTTGTCTAGTAAAGTTTTTCTTTCAGGTTACCCCACAAGTAATAATCAAACAAGTTAGATTGGGGGAGCGAGAGGGCCCTACACCAGCACTAATCACTCTATCTTCAAACACTTCTCTAATTTAATACATGGACTCCTCTGCTGTATGGACTGTAGCAGAATCTTGTTGAAGCCGCCCACATGATTTGTCTTCTTCTGTCAGTTCATGACAAAATGGGGTCAAAATGTCATTTCAGTAGGTACCTCTCTGCATTCACAGTCTGCTCATATAATATTGGACCGATTAGATGTCTAGCGTTAACAGCACAACAAACTCCAACTCTCCGATCATAATGAGGGATTTCTTGAACGCGATGTGAATTTTCAGAGGCCCACGTTGCTAAACATTAAATTATGACAAAATTCATTCAAATTAGGGCAGAAATTCATTGCAGCATTGTTCATACAATATCTGCGCGACAGTTGGTGAAATAATAAAGAAGTTATATCCATTCGTCAAAAAGCTAGATGGCTCTAATTATTATTTGACAACTTTTTTCGGCGAAACGGCTTCTTATTGACAATAATTGCATTATACATCTTTGTTACAGTCATTATGTAGAATCCCTGGTTAACGGATGGCCTAAGCCGTGCCTTCCACTCTATATAAGTAATATAACTAGGTTTTAAATGTGGTATGACATGTGCAAGTATACAACGAGTTCTAATCATTTCAAACTCTCATTCCCAAGGTCATGATTTCGATCCCAGAGGCCGATCTTGTTGATCCATGGGGTTTTGCAGGGGTTAGCCGGGTCACTAGGCGAATGCTGGGAAGGTTACTTTCGTGCACCTCCCGAATTTTCATTTCACCTCACTTCACTTTCATCCTACTTGGCTGTTTCAGGATTGTAAGTCTCGGCAGGATTCTCAAAATTGTATGTCAGAGAAAATGCTCTCTTTAACACCCTCGTCTTTGAGATCGAGAGTGTGTTAGTTAGGTAGGAGAGGAAAGTTATTAGGTTTTACGAGCTGCCACAGGAGTGTCTAGATCTGAAAACTCTGTAGGGACCCTGCCCTCTGCTGTCGTAAGAGAAATAGGTACCAAAGATCATCCATAGGTCGAGGTGCTAAATATCTTCTTTGGCCTTGAATGAGCCATTCAATGTTCCTTATTTTATGCAAGACAATCAGGATTATATTCTTCTTGCAGAGCTCCTTGAAAATATATTTACCTTAGTATTCATTCTAGCGAAACATACTCTTTTATATTCATGCACATTCACCTACATTCCAATGTTACGTAAAGTGAACTACTTACCGTCCTCTAGGGTCCTTGCTACACGAGAATTGGAGGGTCGCCCATCAACTGTTTTGAAGAAGGGCACCAAGAAGAACTCATACCGAGTGTACTTAGCAAGGGCGCTGACAAGAAATCCCGAAGCTCCTCTGGTCTGAAGAACTGTCAACATGCTGTACGATTCTGGAGAACGCACTCCATCCAAAGGACGAGAGTAAATGTAGAATCCCTCCACGTAATCGGAGTTAATAATCTGTAAGAAAAAGAAAAGAAGGTCCACTTTATCTTCCGGCTAACAAACATCTGTCTTAAGTTGAGTATATACGTACATATATTGGTTTAGATTAATATGTAACTGCTTTACTTAAGATGAAAATCCTCTATTACCAGATTTCGCGGCGCGGCTCGAATTATTGTGTCGATGGCTGAGATTCCTCTACCTCTCCCACCCTCACCTTCACTGCATCTCCTTCATTTCCCTCTCCCTCTGTCTTCTCCACTCGCCTCTTTCAGATCCTTGATCCCCTTTGTATTTTTCCCAAGGCTCAGGAAAATGCAGTATGCCAAATAAAGACGTCCTAACCAAGGTCAGCTCCTGCCTCTGGACTCGAGAAACTTACAGACTTTTCTATATTGTCACTATCTTTTAATACACTAAAGCAGTGATGTCCAACCTTGTCTCATTGGAGACCCTTACATAACTAGCTATTATTCCCCACCACCTCTTTCAGTCGGAGGGTAAATCACGCCTGTGACATTTAGACTCACGTGATGTCAGTATCCAGTGACGGACAGAAACAGGTGATTCCATGGCATTCTCTATGTGATATCTAGAATTTCCTGGGAATGCCTCAGAAGACCTCTTCATTCTGGATGATTTTTGCATCAATGGTAAAAAGTAAGAGACAGACAAAAGCTTATTAAATAAAAATTCTGTTGTGTTGTAATCACATGACTTTCTCTAGTCTTGTACTATCCATTCTTACAAACTCTTATTCCTATATCGTCTTCGTGTTAGTTGAGAAAAACATTTGCAGAAATTATCTTATTTGCTTATTTCCTTCTTGTAGGTACAAGGGGAATATGGGAGTACAGTTGGCTTTGAGCGATAGTCAAATCTCTTAAAGTTTTGAGATGCCGTTATCTTTGCAAGGCTAAGATATAAAAAATGAACAATGATTTTCTATTTGACGAACGTGTAAGTATTCCAAAATCACACAAATAGCAAGGAATATCCCCAAAATAGTTCGCTCTAAATATATATATATATATATATATATATATATATATATATATATATATATATATATATATATTTGGACTAAATTTTGTTCTAACGAGATAAACATTTTTATATATCAAAATTTGGTCTATCTTTTGCGGTTTACGAGTTATACAAAAGTCATCAAGAATAAACAGGACTACATCGGTTAGAGCCATAAAATTCAAAATATACATTTCCATTTGTCATAAAAACATCTTAAACATTTATCATTTTAATGAAAATCGTTAGAGCCATTTTTCAGAAAATCAAAATTTTGGACAACTATTCTAGGAAAGGGTAGTTTAGGATGGAGAAATTTACTTTAAAATCTTCGTGTTGCATTCTTAAAATGTGTTAAGCATAAATATCAACTTTGGTTTTTAATCGACTTATCGTTTTTGAGTTGTGCTGTCCACAGACTGACACACGCGCGCGCGCGCGCGGGCCTCTTTTTAAAAATGTTTTTTTTTTTTTTTTTTTTTTATTTAGGTCGCCTCAAGACATACATTTCCGCTGAAATCTCGACATCGAATTTTTTGGTCGAACAGAAAGTTCCTCTACTTAGTATACGTAGTAGAGAAAGTAAAATTAATTACTGTAACAACTATATTTGAGAGCAATCTGTAAAATCCGCATGCATATAGTCCTATCATCTCTTTCACAACAAAAAGCGGCTTAGACCTCGTCAGCTGCTTCTGTGCGGATCCCCAGCACCCGGGTTTTCTGTCTTGAAAAGACACCGGGCCGGATGTTGGATCCCCTCTCATTTGCGATTTCTCTCGGAGGGGTGCCCTCGTTGAAGCAGTTTTTGTTCCCGATACTCATGACTGATTGGATACGCTTCGGCGAATTTATGAGTTGCCTTCAGGCCTCCGAAAACTAGAATGGACGTCTAGGATATTGAGGTTAGATAGACTCAGACTACTAATTGGCATTGCGCAATTACGAATTGAAGGGAGTGGCGGTTTGAAGACATAGGTTACAAAAACATCCACAGGCGAAGTATTTTCACAGCCGTCCCCACTTCTGGGAGACATTTCCAACCCACGACACACTGTGGGTGAGCCAATAGAAGAGTAATCTATTGATACAATCGTATTATAGTATCATGAGTGATGGCGTTCTCAAATGGCAATTTAATGTGTATGTTCTGTCTATTAAGTAAGTATGCAGTAGTAGCTAAAGTTAAAGCAATACAAACCCCAAGTTCAAAATCAGCGTTAAGCAAGCGAAGACCATTGGTGTTGAGCAATTGTTCCAAGAGATTAAAGGTCGTCAATATGACCTTCAATGTTAAAGGCGGCATATAAATGGAACATAAAAAGAAATATTAATACATTTTGTGTATATAGTGTAGAGGCGGCGTCATGGCCAAGCGGTTAGACCGTTCGCCTATCACCTGGGTTCGATCCCAGGGAGCCCCATGTTGTATTTGTAGTGGTCGAAGTGGCGTCTGGGCGGATTTTCTCTGGGTTCTCCGGTTTCCACCGCCACTCATTCCACCATCATCATCTTTCCAATCATCATTTCATATCACCCTCTTCCTGGTGTTGGGCTGACCACCCGTTTCCAGGTCTTCACTCTGTTCAGTCCATAGATTCATCTGCTCCCCGACAGGAATTGGGCCCAAGGCACAGGCTTGTAAGTCCTAAATAAGGGGGGATAAACGAAGCAGAAATATATACTGTATCTCCCAACCCATAAATACTATTTGTGCACACCACAATTCAATATTTTGCACAACTGCTGATAAAGAGCAGCTAATTTTCTTGAGTGTAATTTGAGAGCAGCTGAGTTACACCACTATTTAAATCATGTGCTTCAACAAAACTACGCCTACTTATATAAGTTTCATACGTTGTAATACTTCAAAAAATCTAATGTAAGCACTCACATGACTGTTTCTATTCACTCTTATACAAACTATTCTTGAAAACGCTTGTCCTCCTATCTGCTTCAGTTAATCCAGATACGCAATTGTACAAACGATTTTATCATATATTTCTTTAAATGTGCTTACAATGACAATAAGGAAATACAGTAGGCTTAAGCAATGGTCAAATACAGATAACAGCTTTTTTTATCTGCATTCTTAAACAAACTGACGGCTTTCCATTCCTATCAAGTGCGCATTATTGCATAAATGTATAAGCATAGATACTATTAAAACATAAATAAACAGGTTTAGCAGCAATCAGTGACTTAAAATAAATTAAAAATTAAGTATTACAATAATAATCAAGGAACTTTCTGTAAATGTTTTAATCTTTAACTTCAAATTGTTGTTAGCTATGTGTATGGACTTAAGGAACTTGGAGGAAGGTAGATTAGAATTACTTTTTAGTTGTTAGTTAACAGTGTGACGCCGCCCGGCAGTCCCATCAAAGATGCTTAAGATCAAACTACCTCACTGCTTAGCGAGTAAATAACGTAATAATCGAGCGAGCCGTAACAAAGACAGATTTTGCCAGACTGTACCAGAAAACTGTTCACATGGCGGGATTGTATACGAAAAGGTAGATTTAAAGAAAAATCCGTGCTATGTGATTCTCGCCTGTATAAGCGAATGTGGTGGCGAGGGAAGCGAGTCGTCAAGTGCTGAAAGAGACAGGTGAGACGTGAACAAATCTTGCGCATAGGGGATAGGGGAAGCTACTTTCCTCCCCCCCCCCCCCCCCTCTGCAACGACTGAGAGGAGGGAACGGTGGGCGAGCTTGCCGTGAATGAATAAACATTACCATAACAGAGCGCCGCTAAAATAATTGCAGTTCGCATGAAAGTAATTGTTAGCACATAGCCATAGTTATAGCCAAATTACTTTGTTCGTCATAAATCTAATTTTTATACATATATAATGTCATTAGCAATATGCATTAAAGCTACGCTAACGAATTTCACTCCTCTGTGGACGGAAACGCTATCACTTCCGCGTAGTAGTTAACGAGTATCGAGTGACTGTATCTTCACAGTTAGCTGTTTGAGACACAGAGAAAGTGAAGAAAGACAGAAAGAAGTGAGTTGAGGTAACGAGAAGAAAACTATTGTGAGCTTTAATATCACGAGGGACTGAAGACTGTTAACTTCGAGAATAGAACTGTGTTGTTATGCATCAAGTTAGAGGAAAATAAAGTGAGAAATAGTAACTGGACTGAAGTTTTGTCGGATTTGTTACAATGTTTTAATGTAGGATATTAAAGTCCTTCTCCAGCCTCATTAATTAATGAAAAATCTATTGGATGTCTGCATTTACTTACCTCCCAAATCAGCCTGACATCTGTGGAACTGATGGGCTCAGCATTCACCAGTTGCACAACTTGTCCCTTCAGCAAGTTAGCATGGGCTTCGCTGAGCAGCAGATCTTGTGGCCAAGCCGATAAGGTAACTGGCTCAGAGATTGAACTGGGAAGGGACAAGCCATGCGAGTTCTCTGCTCTTACTAAAAAGGTGTAAGTGACTCCCGGTGCTAAGTGGTGCTGAGTGTATGCTGGGCCCTGAACTCTTCGAGCTGCTATCACCCAGCCTCCACTAGAACCAACTCCTGACTCATCTCTTCCAAATAACTCGATCTGGAAAAACCAGTCACACACAAATCGCTGGGAATTATTTTAATTGATATCGTATTAGGTACAATAAAAATCTGATGTGTTACACTCATTTGACTTTCTCTACTTTTGAACTATCTACAAACACTTATTTCTCTTTCTTGTTCAAGTTGCTCGGGATGAACTTTTGCACAAATTATCTTATTGATAGGATTGTTTTAACGACAAGGGGAATATGGGAATTCAGTAGAATTCACTTGGAGGTAGCATATATTTTTTAACGATACCTACATTTCTTGTGCAGTAAGATTTGGTCTATGTCTTACGGTTTACCAGCAATGCAAGTTCATCAAGAGTACACAGCACTACTTGGGCTATAGCCATAAAATTCAAAATATACATTTCATTTGCCATAAAAGTATCTTAAACATATGGTGTTTTAACCAAAATTGGCAGAGCATTTTTGAGAAAATCAAAATTTTCCATGTAAAGCGTAATTTAGGGTGGAAGAATTTTCTTCAAAACCTCCATGTCACATCCTTGAAGGATACTAAACTTAAATACCAAGTTTAGTTTTTGACCGACTTTTCGTTTTTGAGTTATACTGTTCATAGACAGACACACTCGCACACTAATTCCTTTTCTAAGAATGCTTTGTTTTTTATTTGAATTCAGGGAGGCTCAAAACATATATTTCCGTGAAACCTCGATATCGAAATGTGAGATTGAACACTATACTTCCCCTACTTACTACCTATACGCAGTAGTAAAACTAAAAAATACATTCATTTTAGTAGCGAAAATTAAGCCGGAAGAGGTACACAAAACTAGAATAGTCACTCCTTTAGATAAGGTCATTTAACAAAAGTGCACAGTGTCTCACCTGGTAGCCAACGAGGGAAGAAGAGCCTATTTTGTTATTGCGAGTCCAAGATATGGTGATGCTGGAATCTGTTTTGTTAACAATGTGAGGGCGACTGGGTGGCCCTGGAAGTGCCTCGAGTTCTGGCGCTCTGTGGAAGGTGACATAAGGATTGGTGGCCAGTTCCAAGCGAAGTTCCGCGCTCCAGGTAGCTTTACCACTGCGCGATGAAGCCACACAAGTGTACAGGCCACTGTCCCTTCTTTCTAGGTCTACAACAAATAAACACAGTATCTTCTTGGAAATATAAACTTCTATAAGTAAACTAGATCACTTTCAGTTGAAATTTAAGCTACAGCAAAGTATAGGTAGGCAAGAAGTTAATGTTCATCGGTTCTCAAGTTTCATTCATCCTATTAACTACTTCAAAGTCATCTTAAGTATAGAATCAACAAGGAGAATTATTAATAAAGAATAAAAGACAAGGAATTCATAACGGTGTGTATTCGAAGCTCAGGAGTATCTCCCAAATTTACCAAGCAAGGAGGCACAGGAGGGAGCGTATGTGCCTTAGACTCGGAAGGTCGTGAATTCAGCTCACTTGGCGTTTTCCGTGGTTTCCCCACTGTCATTTATGCGAATATTGGGAAGCTCGTCCTCGTAACACGGCTTTCCTGTTCCCCATTTCTCTGTCCCATTATTTCCTTCTCATCCATGTCGGGGTTGCAGGACCAGGCGACGGTGTTCGCGTGTTGTGGCTGGAAGATGGCTATGCGCTCTATACAGAAGTTCAGGTTACGAGCGATACAAAGGACAAGCTTTAGGAAGTGTAAGGGGATGAGAGGGAACAGTTGCATCATTGCCAGTTTTGGCAAAGAAAGTGAATGTTTCTGTTCAGTTTTTTTTTTTTTTTTTTTTTTTTTTTTTCATTTCAATAAATCTATTATCAAATGAAATGACTAAGTGTACAAACCGTTCTATATGTAACATTGGAAACAACTGCTGAGCTTACTTTTACCATTTCACTGCACTGCTAGTCTTTCGTCTACTAAGGCACAACTGTTACGGAGCACATGGTTGTCACCTCTCTATTATGTTCTGTCTCGTGTTCGTCTTGCCCAGAACCGAATACTTGGAGATTAAAGTGTGACAGTGTGTTAAATGATGATTATTCCTTCACATTAGTGTGCTTATTATTATTAGATGTAACTAATGTTATAATGTGAAAAGTGTTCGTGAAGCCCGCGTTAATGTTACAACACTGCATACCGAAACACGTGATGCGAGGTACATGTGGTTTATGTCGTTCATAGCCTGAATTTCTGTATATCAAGGTTTCTTCCCCGACGTCATTCTGGGCCTGGTGTGGCTAACGAAAAGACTGGAATTTTTTGGTTGTTTAGAATTTGGATGTATTAGGCGATTGTGCTTTTATTTCATTGCGCCATGACCAGACTAGGAGGATTACGTCACTGTAGTTTGCTCCGTTGCCTGTCTTTTTCGTTAGCCACGGGGCCTGCCCGGTCAGGCCTGCCTCTGGAGTGTGCCTGTGATGGTGACCACCAGGGTAGAGGGGCGTGTTAACGTCGATTTGTTTGAACTGTAACCGTTACGGTCTCCTTATGCTTGCGCCCGTCGTCATCCGGGTCTGATGGTCCTTTGGATCTCTCCCCTGATCCTTCCCCTTAAGGGAAGGCGGCACAAAGAGCCTACTGACCTACTTATGCAACTATCGATGATGCAGGGTCCATTCAGTTATTTTTACCCCCAAGTTTCTAACTGCGAAAAGGTATTTTTATGTCGATTTGAAAACTGAAATATAGCTTTTTTTTAATTTATTAAAGGTGAATCAGCACTTTCGCGCTTTGCAAACCAGGCAGAAAAAATATACATAAAGTGACACAAAACAAAACAAGATTGAGAATAAATGATTACAAAATAACTGAATCGAAAAATAAAATATGCGGTCAGCTTCAGTCGCCCTGCGAAACATGATCATGGTAACGAGAATCCAAGCAAAAGTTAAACTGACAGGTGATTGATGAAATATGGTAAGAGCAACGAAAATCCGACTTTAGTGTTTTGACTTACGTTAACAATTAAGAGCTAGGGAACACAAATCGAAAGAATGGCTCAAAGGAGGTAATTAGCTGTGGGCAATAAATTTACACGCTGATACTAAAAAATCACAAAAACTTGTACCAGTAAGATTAAAGTAGCTTAGATTCTTAACAATATAATTTAGCTTTTGAGATCCACGAGCACAAAATTTGTAAAATCACTTATGTTCTTAACGAATTCAGAATCAGGCGCACCGTGTTAGATATGTCTTTAAATACAGAGACAGTCATGATCATATAGTAGGAAACTATTTACCATATATTTGAAATGCATGGAAATAAGTATGTCGAGCATAACTGACAACATTTGTAGCTTGGAGAAATGATTAATTTTCATGCAACTTTAGCTATCTGGCTAATGCAGTTTTATGGTCTCATGCTATTATCAGGAGAAAGTAGCAGTTTCTTTAAATATATTTAAATATATACAAATTTCATCATCTGGAAGTGATGGCTGGGGTATGGAGTTAGTCTTCGCATTGGCGTCATTTCTTGTCGACTGATCGTCTGAGAACATTTTTCCCCATAGCTTTTTTCTTTCTTTTACCCCTGGAGTTCTTCTGTAGTGATTGAAAGTAATTAGCATGAAGCGACTAGAACGTTTATGTGTTATATTCAAATTCTCAAAACAAATAAACAAAAATTGGCACTTTACAGGATAATAAATGCAAAGGCTCCCAATGAGGCAAATAGGTATAAGGTCGATTAAAGTTACTTACCGTTTATTTGCAGCATGCCAGATCGTGAGATGTTGATTCTAGGGCCCTCAAGAACAGGAGCACCATCTCTGTACCATGTGATCACTGGTTGAGGGCTTCCAGAAGCAGAACACGGTAGCACTGCGGTGGATTTGATTGGAAGCGTCTGATTGGATGGTCCCAGTGTGATAATTGGGGGCGGTTGATCTTCCGGAGATGTAACAGTCAGACGCGCCCTCCATATTGTAGAACCTGCCGTGTTCACCGCCGAGCATAGGACAACTGTTCCAGAATCATTCCGACTCACCGACTGCAAAAAGTGCAACCACAAGCGGCGATGGTACAGAATCCAACATACTCTAGTGTCAATAAATTATTATATTATTATATTAACTTCTTATTATAACAGTGCAAAAATAAATGAAGACAATGCAGATGATATAACGACCATAACGCAGAAGCTGGTAACGCTGACAGTTGTGTATGGAAATGCCCTCTATTGGGAATCGGAAAAACAACGTGAACTTCACCACTGCGTCATTCCCACATGCTAAAAGTGAGGTCCACGAGTCTGTGCCGGGATAGAGGAATAGCAAGGAATAGTGGAAATGGTGTAAAGATTGAATTGAACCATCAAGATCAAGTGTCTAGGAACGTTGGTGGACTGCATCATTCTGTTGTACGATAGTATCCGCCATATGTTGCTAAGGTTGTTTCGACTACACCGCAGAAGTTCCAATGTAAGGCTCTTGCACATCTTCCATACAGTCCGATTTCTCCCCGTGTGATTTCCAATATTTGGAGCCCTCAAGAAAGACACTCATGGCCGTTGATTTGCTTCGGACGAAGAGGCGCACTCTTGGGTACAATCACATTTCCGTAGCCAAATAATTTTCTACGATGACATTGACCGTCTTGTGTCACAGTGGAATTAGGAATTCCGATTACTTTTAAAATAGTAAATATCCTACTTACTGTTCTTTTCTTTGCCTTATTTTCATTTGACTTACACTAATAATTTGTCTGAATTGTTCATTACACGACTTAGCCTTATTGTTTGATATTTTAATAATAAAATCTGAATATTTCAACAGCTAAAGGCGTTTAAGATAAACATGATTTTGCTAATAAGTGTGAGAAGAGTTTTTAATTATTTCCTTTACAAGCAAGTTGACCCTACAATGCTTTTGTTATTAATTACAGAGAGATTTATGTAGAACTGACACATTTCTTTCTGCAATTATTCTGCTAAAAGCCCATTTAATGAACAGCTTTCAACATCCAATTAAGCACCATATTTATGAGTTTCGGTTTTCAATAACAAGAAGCGTAGACGTTTATTCCTTATTCCTTAATTTTGTCTTCTGTCTCATAGTTGGCAGCTGTTTTCAACATTTTATTTTAATCACTGAAAATGACGATTAAATCACGGGTCTTCGTTGATTACAGATTACAGCTACTCGAAGGATACACCAGAGAGAGAAAAAAGCACAGTAATGGGAATGGTAAACAAATTGGAAGCCATTGGATTTCTGGTGAATGAAAAAGTCAAACATCGTTCATCTAGCTGCCCACAGTTGCTGTTGATATAAGATACAACTGGAGAGGTCACCCTGCAAGTTATTATGCTGTTTATTGTAGGAGATTGCGTACACCTATTGATTGTGTCAGCTGCAAGAAGTGCAGGTCTAATCCTATAGCCAACAATTAGATAAACGATAAAAATAAGGAATAACGAATGAACATCTGGCAATCGAAACTCCCGAATATCCTGCTTAATCTGACATTAAAAACTGCTCATTAGGTGAACTTCCAGCCGAATAATTAAACAAACATGTGTTAGTTTTACATAAATCACTCCGTATAATGTATTGGGCAGCGTCACATTTCTGTCTTTCGCTACAGATTCATGTATCACGGTTTTCGTTTTCATTTTCAGCAAGACTCCAAAATCCCAATACACAGAGTATAAACATGCAGTCTCAACACGGGCCAGATTATTGGTTTGGACAGTTTGACACTGGTTAAGCTGCATGATCTGAAGGCAGGGGTCCACAAGCACAATTCATTGCATTTACATAGAGTAATCAGTCGCACGCGAACAAGCAATCCATCACGTAAACCCCAAAATGTAAATAACCATATTTACTACTTAAGTTTGTCGTCAAATAAACTCTTGAACATAATTCAATTCTAGGAAGGGTTTTTGGTGATATATGGAAAGCATGCCCAGAGATGTAAGGGGGAACTTCCCTTGTGCAGAGCAGGGCAGCGTTCACAATTTTAAGTGGCTACCGCAAAAACATTGTAGTGAAGACAAAAGTCTCTTTAGCCTCCTAAAACATTGGTTACTATAAATCTTTCTCATTTCATGAAGAGTGGGAGAAAAGAAAGTATTCATAAATTCCTCTCAAGAAGTGAAGTAGACAGAATGTATCACTCCTACCATTTTTCACTTAATTTCTTTTAAATTTTTTTGTTTGTGTTACTATGCCATGTACCCGACTGTCAGAAAGTATTTCTACAAGGAAGGTAAATAGTAAAACAGGGTAAACACATGTTTTGTGTTGAAGAATTTTGTCCCTTACAGTTTACAAGTTATCACCAATTCACGATTTTACAAGCAGAAAATTCAAGATACGAGTATAATCTTCTTTCTCGGCTCAGCGTATTGGTACCGGCGCTGCTTACCAAGCAGATGACGCGATTTCGAAACCCGGTATCGGCGTGGAGATATCCCCCCCCCCTTGGGAGATCTGGACTGGAGTGCACCAGGCTCGTTAGGTCCCTGGAGGGGGGCCAATTGAGGAGCTACTTGATGGAGAGGTAGCGGCCCCTGGTTGCGAAGACTGCATATACCAGATCACGTCCCACCCTTCATTGCTGCATCCCACTCATGACGCCTGTGGTGGGCAAAGGTGGGGACTTAGGACCGGGTGGTAGGCTTTGGCTGCTGCGCCGCGTGTTAAAATTGATCTTGGTGTCATGTAAATAGCGAAGAACAAATGGCATTTAAATTGAAATAGAACCATTTTTAAGAAATAGAAATTAATGAAAAGTCCTCCATGAAAAGGAAGCTGGTTTGTAGTTGTGAAATTATCTTGCGTCGCATCCTTCGAGGACGCTGAACTTAAAATACCAAGTTTGTTACTTAAAAGGCTTTTCGATTTTGAATTATGCCGTTTACGGACACCACGAATCCTTCCCTGAACAATTAATTTATTGATTGCAAAACATGTATTTCCGCTGAATTTTTTGGATTGAACGCCGTACAGAGGTATTTTTAGACCTGGCGAATGACCTTGCTAGCATCTGTGCGTGACATCATGCATATTGATGGTGGGGGTTACGTCTCTGTTTCCTTCCTATAAATAAAAAAGACATTGCTGATAATGTGAGCAGGCACTGTGCTTAGTCACGTACTGTTTCCGATGGTCGGAACTCGAAGATATCCCTATGGTCTTATAAATACAAAAGTAAACTCCGCCATAAACCACTGCACAACTATCGGCCATTCGTCACGTCTAAAAATACTTTTGTACTATGTTAAAGACTAGAGGAAGTAAAAGTGCCACTTTTGAATTCAGAGGACCTAAAATTTTCATTTTCGTAAATTCTCGGCACCAAATGTCCAGTGGTATACAATATTTCCTCTTGCCTACTACAGGCAAGTGACAGAGAAAATCAAAATGCATTAAGGTATTTGGAGAGATGTTTTGTACATTACAACGACGATTTTGAGGACTGTATTAATGTGATCTGAAGTTCATCAGCAATATTTCCTCCAGAATGAAACTAGTGGAGGATTACGACAAGGATGCTGTATATCTCCGACGCTATATAAAATGTATACTGAAAAAAATCTGATGTGCTGAACTCACGTGACTTTCTCTACTCTTATACTAACCATTCTTACAAACTCTTATCCCTATATCTTCTTCGTGTTAGTTGAGATAAGCATTTGTACAAATTATCTTATTGCTTATTTCCTTGTAGGTGCAAGCGGAATATTAGAATACAGTAGGCTTTGAGCGATAGTCAAATCGTTTAAAGATTTGAGATATCGTTCTCTTTGCACGCTTAGCATATAAAAAAATGAACAACGATGTTCCATTTCATGAAAGTTTTGAGTTTTAAGAAACAGACACAAATAACGAGGAATATCTCCGAAATGGTTCACTCTAAAAAAAAAAATTGTTTGGACAGAAACTGTGCGTTTTAGCAAGATCTACATATTTGTATAGTAAGACTTGATCTATCTCTTACGGTTTACCAGCTATGCAAATCTCAGCCAGAGCAAACCGGACTACATAGGTTATAGCCAGAAAATGCAAAATATACATTTCATTTGTCATTCAAATATCTTAAACATATGTCATTTTAATTAAAATCGTTGGAGGCATCTTCAAGAAAATAAAAATTTTCGAAAAATGTTCGATGTAAAGGTAGTTTAAGTTGGGGTTATTTTCTTCAAAATCTTAAATAAAAATAAAAATCAGTTTTAACCGACTTTTCGTTTTTGAGTTATGCTGTCAACAGACTGACAGACAGACAGACAGACACACACACACACACACACACACACACACACACACACACACACACACACACATGGACCCTTTTCTAAAAATGCTTTTTTTGCTTCAGGGGGTCTCAAAACATATATTTCCGGTGAAATCTCGACATCGAATTTTGGGTGGAATACAATACTTCCTCTGCTTACTAGTAGGGAAAGTAAAAAATTATTGAAGACTGGAAAAAGAAATGTACAACAATGAGAATGCCACTAGATGATTTAACTTTATATTCCCTTCAATTTACAGATGATCAACTAATAGTGGCTCAAGAATTACAAGAAAATTAAAACAAGAATATAACTCGTGGGCTTTAAAATTAATCATGGATATATCCAAATATATGACCATAGGAGACGTTCCTCAACATTTAATTTTAAAAGTAGATTTAGGGACAATTAAACATACTGAAAAGTATAAATATTTGGCATTAAGATTACAGTGGATGGGAAATAAGAAAAAAGATAAGGACTTGGATCAATACAAGAAGGAATGCTATATCTATGCTAAATGGGATACTATGGGACAAACATATTTTCAAAGGAGGAAAAAACACAGTTTTTAATACAATAATCAGAAGCATTATGACCTATGGAGCTGATATGTGGGCTTTGAATTCACTACTGAAAAAATAATGGCTTTCTGCAGAAATTGACTACTGCGCTTATCTAGGAAAAATAAAGTATAAATCGACATATAAAAGAAATTATATAGTTCAATACCCAAGTTTAGATTTTATCAAGAAGAAGCAGCTTAAATGGCATGGACATGTTAAGAGAGTGGAAAATGGAGATCATGGAGTGGGAACCGCAGGGAAGGAGGAAGAAGGGAAGGCCACCTATTACGTGGATCCAAGGAATGAACGATACCAAGAGGGAGTGGGAAATACGCAGAAGATATGTGGATTAACAGACAGGAATGAAAAATGCATTCAATCAGATTTGTTAAAGGCTGTGAATCTGGGTGCTGGAAAAATGTGTATTCATTGTAAAACCGGTTTAATAAAAAAGTATAATAATGAAACTTCAAAGTCAGTTAATGTATTCCCGTATTTTCTTTGTTGTTAATTATAATTCACTTCAAAGTGGAACTTCGATTATATGCACTCTTAAAGCAACGCGGCAAGGAAATTTAGCTATTATATTTTCTTACACTATTCAGCATGCGATCAAAAGCTTTACCATTAAGGCTTGGGAGTTGCTTACGGTCGACTGGGGCTACAGGTATATCGTAAACAAAACTAACATAACAGGACATATACCACTGTGTTTGCTTATTTACGGCCAAAGGAGGAACCGCGCATGCTCTGCATAACAGGTGTACAGACGCTTATATAAACACGACAACAGCGCCACTATTCCATGCGCATTGCTAAATGTCCCGAATAGTACTCCGGATCGTTCCTCTGTGTTGGTAGAAGGTGTTTATTGACGTAGAATACCCGCCGCTTGAGTATACAGATCCCCAGCGTTTCTTACCACGCATGAACACAGTTACTGATCAAGTGTACACCTAGTATCGTATGGACTATTTGTGATACTACCTAATTGCATAGATATTTATTTTAATGTCCATCAAGAAGGGAATGTACAGGAGAGCCAATAAACTAAGTTCCGGCAATGCGTTGTTTTTCCTGTTCGTGTTATCGGCGTTCGTTGCCGTCCACGGCTGTCTTAGAATACATGGATGCAACCACACATTTTTAAACCTATTTTTAAAGCCTTTACTTGCCACATTTATGGTTTCAACTTCATCATTACACCCACTAGCCACCAGACCACGCCCCCGTTTTACCTATCTACCTCAGTCCCTCAATTTGCTATGCCAAAAGAAAGTGCATGTAACGTAATCACAAACACGTAACCACAAAAGTAGTACATCATGTTTCTATTCAGTTTGGCCTTGAAACTTATGTACCTTGTTTGTAAAGACACGTGCATACGTGCACATGAGGTGAATTAAATTAAATTATTTAGCTTACCATTCGTAAGTTTATGTATAAACATTACTATTGTATAACCATATGCATTTTCAGTGTCTAGAAAATAGAACTAGTGTGTACACCTTATACGTGATGTTCTATCCATCTGTAGAGGATGCTTTGAACCTAACTCCTTCCAATTGCTTACATCAATTTATAATTAGTCCTGCGCTTGAGACATACTTAAATATTTATTTCAATTGCGCAATGAATCTAGAGTTATGTTTTCTATTCTCAACTACTGTACTTGTACTATGCAACCTGGACCGGCTGTGTGCTACACAGCCAGTGCCTGACCTTACCTTAATGTCCGTGTGATCGTAACTTGGGTACTCTTGTGAGACCTGAAAGGTACTGAAATGCCTCACCCTGGTGATCAGGCACATAGGGATTTTAGAACACTAACGTTGGGATTAAAAAAATAATTATATTGAAGTGTCATCGGGCATGACAAACAAACAAACTGCCCCTCCCCATCCTTCACAGGTCTTTCAGTTTTGTAGACAGCACTCGGATTGATTTTTACTTGTTTATCACTGACCTCTTTTGTTTTTGCATTCTTCGTACTACAAAGATCTGAGTATAGATAACTTTAAGTCAACTGCTTAAGAATTCCTATGCCTGTACGTTCTGACTTCAGAATGTATTACTTCTTCTAATATATTTCTACCCTGAATTATCAAGTTGATCAACCAATATACGTGACATACTATAATCATAGGTGCTAACAGAGTACCTTTGTTTAAAACGGAAAACCCAGCAAAAATATATTTATTAATAAAAGTAAACAGTGACTTAAGATATTATTGAAAGAGTATACATTACCTCAAGTGTGAGAATAGATCTTCCCTCCGGATTAATAGATGCCAGAAAACGGTCATTCTTAGCACCCGGGAAGAGCAGAGTCCTGTTGCCCTCCAGAGACCAGAAAACAGAAGGCCGTGGATTTCCAGACACTCCACACTCGAAAATGGCATTGCGATGCAGTTCAACAACCAAATCTCTCGGTTTTGTGTCCATTAGAGGTGGAGCTGGAATAGATAAATATTAACACCTGTGGCATCCCCTCACAGAACTGGCATATTTATTATTGCTTCCTTTGCAATATTTGCAAACGTTACACTATTTTATAGTAAATTAAAGAGAGAGAGACAGAAGGAAAACTCCGCTTAGGAATGAATAATGTACAAACTGCAATTTTTATAATCTATTTAAGTACATTTCTTTTGGATAATAAATGATATAAATAATATTAAAACCCTGGATGTTTCTAAATTTGATTTTTTAAATATGACTCCACAGAAAATCATTCTCATTAGATAAACAAAAGTGGTAATACCAGTTAACCCCATGTTGTTGCTGATGATTACAGGAATTTCGGATAACCGTGTTACTTTTTGTACTGTTTACTTATAGTAAGCAGAGGATGTATTAAATTCCATCCAAAAATTTAATATCGAGATTCAATAGAAATATACGTTTTAAGACTCTCTGAATCTAAAATATGCCTGGTTTATAAGTAGGCTGGGTGTATATCTGTGAACAACATAACTCCAAAATAAACGTCCAAAAAGTCCATTAAATACCAAACTTGATGCTTAAGTTAGCTTCCAAAGATGCGAAAAGAAGATTTTTTTCAAGAAAATCTCGCCCACCGCAAGATACCCCATATATAAAAATGCTTTGCAATGTCTATTTTATCAAATAAGACTAACGATTTTGATTAAAAGACCAAACAATTTACATATGTATATGAAAATTAAGATACATCATTTAAATTTTCTCGGAATATATTCTGAAGTCTTCATTCAAAAGGCATTTTGTATAATTTTCTATACTGACTAAACCATAAAAGATAGAACAAAACGTTCTGCACCAACAGTGTAGACTGTTTAAAATGCGCCTTTATCTCAAATACAATCATTTTTGTGACATTAACCATTTCCAAGGCATCCGTTGTTTTCTTATTTGAATTTTCCAATATGTTGCCTTTTTTATGTATATCACTATTCAGTTGTTTCACACGATGTCATGGAAAGGCTCGGTTATTTAAACAGCAGCATAAAGCAACTCGTTATTAAACATTTGCCTTTCAATTCGTTTTCTCTATACCTCCTGCACCTACGAAGAACTGAACTTGCAAAAGTTTATTTCAATTAACAAAGTGTCGATCACGTATCCATCAGCAGATTTATTTGTTATTAAGAATTTCTGTTGTGTTTTATTTATTTTAATAGTTATTTTATGAAAAACAAGTTTCCCTACATTTTGCTACACTTCCGACTTTTCTCATTTAAAATACTTTCCGTTAGAAATTAAGTAGGCTTTCTATATATTCTATTCGGATAGTTTTCTAAGTACATTTACAAAACTTTCTAGGAAACGCATCTAAACACTCTCATTTAGCATTTCCTTTATGTAGTGTCACTGCAAAATTCAACGCCATTTACTATTGAAGCTTTTTTATTTTCGTGAACCGATACTTTTAGGGAATATTGTAATTAATATTTAGCAAGGAAAAGCCACCTAGCACTTCTTCATTTCTCCGAGTTGAGAATTACTAAATTTGTAAGCTCCATGTAGTAATTTGTTGCATATTACTTGTTTTATTATTAAATGGTAAGTGAAGTGATTTTGCTCTAAATTCTTAATGTAGCAGATGTTTATTTTAAAATATACATTTATCAATTATTTGGGATTTTTCATGCGTATTTTGAAGACATTTTGGCTTACATTTCTTCGCATCTTGCCTGTCTTTACTCGTAATCCAAGGGAAGCATGAAAGGGTAAATATCAAGTTCATAGGAAACACTTGGCGGTACGGCAAAATGACAACCTCTGAGGAATACTGCCGATTGAGTAACTTGCGGATGTTCTGAGCAGCTCCTCCAGTCATATGGAGAGACTAAGCAATGTTTAGGTTGAAGTGTGTCTTGAAAAGCAAATGATTCATGTAGGATGGTGTCGTCAAGTAGTTTTCTCCAGTCAGGAATTTGCCATCTGGTTTGACATCTGGAGGAGTGTCAACAGGTGCGGTAAACACGTGTGACTAACTCAGTCATAATATACTTCTCACCAGGTGTTCGGTTTTCAAGTATGCACCAACCCCTGCATGCAAGCTGAGAGTGTGCATACATCAACATGCGCGCGTGCCCATTCTTGCCCAAAAACTAACCTCCAGAATAATAATCTGCAAATTTGGTCACCAAATTCCTCAATAATTCTGTTAAGCTTTGAGCTTTCTTTTTTATCCTTTGTTTTTATCCAATTTATTCTTTATTTTCGGGTTCAAAGTGGCCAAAAATAACATGTGTCATGAAGACATTGTGAGCTATAGTGTCAGTCATTTAATTAATGAAATAGATGGGTCGATTTAGGGAAAGTCCCTAAGATCTCAATGTTTATATACTTCCTCTGAAACTTTTAATACACACCTATCGACATATAAACAAAACTACTGTTTAATCTATTACATAATTTTTTGCTTAACAATACACATATATGTATGTCCATAGTAAAATGTATCAAATAGATATGAGTCAAAGTTTAACACCGGGAGCATTGTTTTACGATATAGTTAACTTTTTTGTGGACTTAACCTATTAGCAACCAGCACTTGGGCAATTTAAAAATGCTGCACATGACAAATAATAATTATATTGTTTTGTGAGGGAATGAACATCGTAATTTTAAGAAGGGAAAAAACAAATTTTGAATTTAGGACTATTTTTTGGAGTAAATGTTAGGCAGAGTTACCCTTAAAGTAACCAGGAACTGTACTTACCTCTAGAAGTAAGCTTCTTTAACCAAGTGTTCTTAACAACTCACAAAAATGTCATATTGAGGGCATTAGAACTTTCTTATTTACAGTGTAAAACGTATATTGCTGCATTATTTGCTAGATATATCTGCATGTACAGCTTCTTGGTTAACTTAAGTTAATTATTATTATTATCTATAGCTATGCATTTAAGTGTGATGTGTATCATCCTTGTTTTTGAGAAAATCAATACTGTCCAGTAATTAACATGGAAAATTAAAACAAGAATCACAGTTCACTGCAGAAGCAGCATGGATGCAGCAAGCTAAAACGATAGTCACATTTTTACAAAACAAAATTCAAACCAATAGCAATAAATATCACAGAAATGCTCAAACCCATAACAAACATTTTAGATAAATTAAGTACTGTAACCAGATCTGTGTTTTTGTAGTGAGATTTTTTCTATGTATTACGTTTGTCTATTATACAAAAGTAATTCAGAATGATGATTCCACAACCTATTCGTGGAAAATTCAAGATGTATATTTTGTCATGAAAACATCTGAAACACGGGTTATTTTAATAAAAATTATCAGAGGCATTCTTCCAAAGATCAAAAATATAAGAAAATGTAAGAGGATTTGCTTGAAAATCCTTATATCTTATCCCTGAAGTAGGTATACTGAATTTAAATAACAAGTTTCATATTAGGAGATTAGCTTCGAAGTTATGCTGTTCACATATACGGACATTTTTAGACTTTTTTTCATTACGGTCGCTTTAAAGTGTGTGTTTTCGATAAAATGTCAGTATCCAATTTTTGGATGGAGTACAATACTTCCTTTATTTACTATGGGTAAGCAGTATTATTTTTCTTATTTTTGCATTATTATTGTACCTATTTATTTTTTTAACTTTAACGTCCTTGACCGGGTAGGTCATATCGGACGGTGAATAACAAAATGGTTGAAATCATGCCCAGAATAAGGTAAAACCCGGAAAAGTCCTTATCCAAATAACTTACCCTAACCGAGATTCAAACTCGGGACCTCTTGGTTATGCGCCAGGGAGGCTACACTTACACTACAGAGGTGGAGTCATTATACATGTAATTTCACAAACAATTAACTAAATCTAATTAATATTTATTTCTATTCCTAAGACATTCATGCATTCTAGGGAGTGCATCCGTTAAGATGTAAACTTCCATTAGACAATGACATAACTGAACAAGTACAACATTTAAATTTTTAATGTTTAGTATAATTTATTAAAGAAGCAAATATTTAAACTAAAGTTGAAAGTTTCTTAAAAATATGTGGAACAATTAAAATAAATTTAAAAAATAAACTAAGAAAACATACGATGATAAAATTCTATAAAAGCATGGCAGACCAAGTGGCTCTATAGAGTAGAAAATTGGGCAATGACAAGTAGAGATAAACGTAAATTACAGGCAGTGGAAATGAGATTTTTTAAGAACAGCTATAGCAGTAATTAGAAGAGACAGAATAAACAACGATGGTATAAACATTCAATTTTTAACCTAAATGAAGAAATAGATGATAACAAACAAAAGTAGCTACAATATGTGGAGAAAATGAACGAGGAGCGTTACCCTAAGAAAATACTATACTATGTACCACAGAAAAACGAAATGTCGAAGACTAGGAAACGATAGCATACGACAAGACTCAGAAAAGTTGTAATGATTGGTGGAGAAGAAGCAGAAGAAGAAGAAGAAGAAGAAGAAGAAGAAGAAGAAGAAGAAGAAGAAGAAGAAGAAGAAGAAGATCTAGTACTAAGATTCATAAGCAGGGCTGGATATTTATGACCTAAAAATGTCAGAAATATGCAAGCACTTATGACCGGAAAGGAATTAAAAAATATGACGATAAATAAAGAAGAAATACAGAAGAAAATTACATTTTAAAGTTTTGAAAAAGGAACGATCTTCTATTTGCACGCAGCATTTTAGAGCGAAAAGTACCTCCTGATATTACAGAGAGGAATTAGGAGATGTGGAGTATTGCAAGTACATATGCGAAATACAAAAAAATGAAAATTTAAGAGAAAATATGACTATATTATGAAGCATGGCAAGAAAATGACAAAATATGCTAAAAAGCCAAAATATTACTTTGTATGACCCATGAAAATTGCATAATTTTAATCACCATTGATGAAATCGTACTTCGCTTATATTTTCCATAGAAAAAAGCCACAAACAGAAACTAGTACGTGTCATAAACATCTGAGCCCTGTTCATAATGAATAAGACAGAACAGAGGAAAATATTAATGAAATGAAGTAAAAATAAGTATTCCCTTATCTATTTCAACTACTTCTGGTAGCCAGCAGCTAATTGGTTGCCATTAAAGTAACTATTAGAGAGAGTAAGAAAGGAGCACAAAGGAGGGAGGGAGGGAGGGAGGGGGATAAAAGAATTACTCACAGTGGACGGTGAGAGTTGCAGAAGCCGTGACACTGCCAACACCATTGTCTGCCTCACAGCTGTACTCCCCTTCATCTTCCGGTGTTACATCCTCCACTCGGAGGCTGCGGTCCTCCAAGATATGGACTCGACCTAGAGGCATGCTGCCGCCCCCAGCTGTGCGCCGCCACAGGACATCAGGGGGCGGATCGCCACCCACTCGGCACTGAAACTCCACCACTTCTCCCGCAAGAGCGATGGCATCCTGTGGTCCACGCACCAGGAACGGCTTCACTGTTAATTAACGTTACAGCTGCTTTTTTACTTCAATAAAGCCAACATTCTCACTTCTGACATGAGGCACAAACTCCCACTCGGCCTTTATAATTATCTGGATACAGAAACTGGAATTTTGTAGGTTTCTACCAGCTACTGATAGTTTCAAAATGTGATACACATGAAATATTAAATTAAATAATCTGATGTGTTGCACTCACAGCCAAGAGATGAAAAAGTGAATAACGATCTCCCATTTGAGAAACATTTAAGTAACATTTAACTCACACAAATAGCAAGAAGTATCTCCGAAATGGTTCACTCCACTTAGACATAGCTTGTGTGTTTTAACGAGATCTAACAGGTGATTCAAAAGACTCCGAACCGGCTGGGCTGTGTTTTGTCTGTACGGGTCCTCGGTGCTCATCGCCGACTGCCGCTGTCATAGAATAGCGCGGATGAAACCATAAAACATTTTTAAAACTATTTTTAAAGGCTTTAATTACGAGGCCATAATACATTTTGTGACTAATACAGAACAAAATAATAAAGCACACTGGTCATAATTCAGCCGCACGATATCACTGTCAGCTCAGTACTGCATGATACTGCACTTTCAGAGCCGAGAAAAACAGATCCGTGTGACCTTGTGTACATCAGCTGCTGTTATCGTGTTTCTGTTTGCGCAGTGGAAAATCAGAGCGCAGCGGTTCTTGTATTATTGGATCTCTGTACATTTTGTGTATAGTAAGATTTGGTCTATTTCTTACAGTTCACCAACTATGCAAAAGTCATCAAGAGTAAACAGGACTGAATGGGATATAGCCAGAGAATTCAAAATGTATATTTCATTTGCCATATAAATATATTAAATAAATGGCGTTTTAATAAAAATGGCTCTAACGATTTTTGAGAGAATTAAAATTTTCGAAATATTTTCCATGTAAATGGCAGTTTAAGGTGAAGGAATTTTCTTGCAAATCTTTGTATCACTTGCTTGAAAGATATTAAACTTAAATATCAACTTTGGTTTTTGAGCGACATTTCGTTTTTGAGTTATACTGTTCAGAGACAGACACACACATGGATCTTTTTCTAACAATGCTCTTTTTTTGCACTTCATATTTCTGGTGAAATCTTGACATCGAAATCTTGGGTCGAATATAATACTTCTACTTGCTATACGTAGTAAACAAAGTCAAAAATACCAAATGCCAGAGTATTCTTCAAAAAAGATAATTAAAATTTTGCAGCCGAACACAGCCAGACCCAAAAACACCCGAAGCGCCGCGCGATGTTTTCCCACCGGGAAACACGATAATGTATCTGCTGTACACAAGGTCATGCGGTTGATTTGTTTTTTCTGCTCTGAAAGTGCAGTATTGAGCTGACGTGTAGTTGAGTTTATTATCATGTGACTTAGTCACATGTGACACATCTACTGCACGGTGTGTAGTATGATTCACATGTGTTTACTGAGTCAGCTCGCCAAGTGAAAGCGCAATTTGCAGAAAGATTCTCAGGTGATTTGCGATTTCTATCACTGGAGTAACTTAAAGCATAAAGTGTACAAGACAAACCCACTCACCCTGGAAGAGTTAAAACGAGATATCCGCCTGGAAATTGCCAGCATTTCTCAACGTGAAGTAATGGATAGCTTCCTAAAGAGGTGTATATGGACAACGATGGTGGCAGTTTCAGCATCTCCTTTAATAACATTGGCAAGTAAAGCCTTTAAAAGTAGATTTTAAAATGTTGTATGGTTTCATCCGCGCTGTTCTACGACAGCGCAGTCGAAGACGAGCGCCGAGGACGCGTACAGATAAAACACAGAGCAGCGGGTTCGGAGTCTTTTGGGTCACCCGTCATAACAGATTAACTAATTTATTGATGACATGTACGAAATTGAAATATGAAAGAGCTGACCATACGTTTATTAATGCATCCCTAGCATTATAAACACATTGTTACTGCACAATTGGCTCATATTGCCACGCGTGATGTATTGCCTATAGCAAAAACAACACTGAGACTTCCCAATTGTAGCCGATTATAAAGATAATCTGAAACCATTTTGTGATATACTTTTCTCTGAGCAACGAAGGGCACAAAACCTCTGTAAATTATTATGTCTGAGATACGAATATCTGAATTTATAATTACTTATCATACTGTGCTATAATAGACTGCATCATGGTGGTGATCTCTCCGGGAGGGAATCCATGCAAATGGTGCTCTTGAGTTTATCGTTCAACGGCTATATCATAACTAGGGTTCAAACCTTTATATAGCTATCGCGAAATGACACGGTCGCAAGTAACCTGCCACATGGGCAGAGCGTGACGTCATTGCTCCAGGACCGACGCCAACGTTATCAAGGCCTTGCAGTATGTTGGCCAGCTGATTGCTGTGAACCGTAACTCTAACAAACATGGCTACCAGTGTTAGAAGTTACTGAGAACACGTGTTAGTTTTGTTTAATTAAAAGTCACTTAGTGGCGGTATATGCTATTTCAGTGATTGTGTTTATTTGTAAATATTGTAAATTAATCAAAATTCATTCCTTTTTCAGAACCTTTCTTGTTGTAGTACGAGAATTATAACAGATGTTATAAACAGTAGACGGTCTACATGAAATGTGATATCTTCGTTAAAATATTGTGACGTCGGGCTCGGCGCTCTACATAAGACGGACGGGGCAAAGATACGAGTACTCCACAGCATATGCCGCCGGCGAGAGCAGCCTCGCGTGCCCTCACCTGCAGGCAGCAGGGCCTGAGTAGCGTGTGCAACGGAGAGCCGGACATCTTTGACAAGATTTGCCTTACCGTACCCCAATGTAGGTAGTTATGGTTCTGTTCCATTGCCCACTACCTGTTGAATAATCGCTTCTGTTAGATGTTCACAACGTAGATGGGTTGATATTATTTGTTCTGACGCAGCAGATTCATAGTCAGAAACACTAAGGGGTTATCCTTTCCCAAAGAGAGGCGCTCTTGGGTGTTGAGATGCGACGGACACTGCAGTCAGTCGCTGACCGCAATACAAACGGCAAGCACGGTCCTCAATGGAAGGATCAATGAGGGCGAAGCTGCAGAGCATTGGTTTTGGCCTTCACTGTATACAATCCAAGTGTAGAAAACTCATATCGACCAGACCGAAACAGAATCGACGACTGAATGACTCATAGAGTTGCAGTTACAAACACGAGTCGGTCAGTGTGTCAGTGAGTGCAGGACAGCTGTGCGTCGTAAGAAGATTCACTGAGCGTCGCGAGTGATCATACTGTCGGAATTAGTGTATGAGAGACACAGGAAGAAAGACACTTAAATTACTGAGTAAGGTTATGAAAAGTGCCCTGTGGTCGGCGTATTTGTAGAAGTTCCAGAAAAAGCGAAGTTCGAGAAAGGTATGTGTTACATCATCCTAAGCATATAAGGAGGCGAGACAACACGTAAAAGAAAAGTTAGTTACAGACGTGGGTCAGTCAGTTTTTACTTTTAGTGTGTGTGTGTGTGTGTGTGTGTGTGTGTGTGTGTGTGTGTGTGTGTGTGTGTGTGTGTGTGTGTGTGTGTGTGTGTGTGTGTGTGTGTGACCTACCTGTGTACGGTTGCCTCGAAAGGAAGATAGCGGCGCAGTTAATGAGAGTCGAGTGATTGTATCGTGAAAGTCAGCTGTTTGAGAGACAGAGAAAGTGAAGAAACAGAAAGGAGTGATTCAAGGTTACTATAAAAAACAGTTGTGAGTTCCACTATCACGAAGGTCTGAAGACCGTTAACGTCGGTAAAAGAGAAGTGTGTGTTTGTGCGAAAGTTTTGTAGGAAAACAACGTGATAGAAAAAGTAATTGGACTGGACTTTCGTCATTTTGTCACACCGGTGTCACTAGTCCTATTTCTCAATTGTCATTTTTTGCTCAAGTATCTTGTAATTGTGAGTGGTATAAAGCTCATGCTCTCGTAACTTTTATGGATCTATTCTCTTTCCGGTTAACGGGCACTCTCCCGTTATAATATTTATTCCTTTTATTGAAGTGCGCTCAGTAGAAAAACATTCTTGATTGCATGGCTATCAATACGGGCGACAATTATCTAGTAATTTGGTACTAAATATTCCTTAGTTGTACCTTCTCGAAGATACTTGTGAAATGCATTTGATCACTATTGGCAAGCTTTGCTGTACATTTGTATGCCATGAGTGATGATACATTTAAGTTTCCGCTCACAGTATCTGTCTCACGCAATTAACTGTTAAACGACATGTAGTTAGCTGCAGGCTTACGCTGCTTGCCCGAACTGAAGAGCTCAGCTTCTTTCCCAGCATTCTATTTAAGTTTTGCGACGTTCTAGAGGTCATGAGGATTCTTGGAACACTTGACGGGAATTGTCTAAGCCTAGGAAAACTACAAAGAAGGGAGGCAGTTGTTATTGCTGTTGTTGCTACGTCTTCTACTTCATCCAACTAGTCGAGATTATGTGTTTCTCAGGATGGTTGCAGTACATAACGTACATCGGCAAGTTTGAGTGCGTATTAATGTTATTGTTGCTTGAACAAAACACGTACCGCTTTTATGTCCGAAAGCTCTCCCGGAAACCTCTACCTATTTCCCTGCTTTTAAGACCACCAATTCTGACTATACAAAGTCCGAGACATCAATGAAGCATCAGTGAAGAACTTACTGCTAAATGGGTAAAGTGGGCTAAAAAGGGCTGCACTGAAATGCCTCATTCTACCGGCCATCCCTCCCCTTCACTACTGTTTAGCTTTACCTTTGCTTCCAACATGTCTCATTCAGTGGCGAGTATGGCTTTCTCGGGAAGTCTGTTTCATGAAGAGTGGCAGAAAGAACTCTTAGTAAATTACAAAAACCTGAAAGTTTGCTGTTTAATAGGCGGATTTGAATTTGCAAACATAACGCGTTTCAATAATAAATGCAACTTTATCAGAAGCATAAAGCAAACTTTGGTGATCTTACAGCTATTTATTTGCATTTTCAAAATTTTTTTCTGAATACTCTTATTTGTAAACATATAAAAGGGACGATGTGATTCCACTTTTTATGGGTTTAGTTTCTTATTAGTTTATCTTATTGAGAAAGAGAAACAATCTTGTACGTTAATCATAAGACAGCGTAAGAATATTACGTACATAACATAAAGGAAGGTTATAAACCTGAAGATTATGTAATTTCCCTAAACAGAGTAGGTAATTGTAATAATTATTGTATGTAAAATATTTTAATATAAACAAAGTAGTTAATGTGAGGTAGAAATTATCATTACCACGCAGGTTAAGCGAAGCAACCACTGCGCTTGTCGTATCAAAACAACCTTCGTCACTCGGCAAGAGAATGTAGGGTGAGGAAGGTACGTTCAATAGTTACCTCTTTTATCGTGCCCATGCCTGACTTAGTGTATGTATGAACCCTGTTTTATCATCATCATCATCATCATCATCATCATCATCATCATCCTGTTGGCAGGCCGAGAGCAGCCCGAGGTGTCATACGTGTACCTGTCCTTTTCAGGGCTTAACCACTTTCATAACAGGATGTAAGATTTTGCAGGCTGCCGGGTGAAAATGAAGTTGGGGGTGGATGGGAGGTAGCAATTTATGCTCCTCAACGGCTGCAAGTCAGGGTGCAACTGTCCTTGGGCACTGCTGGTGCGTGAAACCATATATGTGTGGTTTTAATTTTGAATTTCGAAATCCAAGCATCTCTTGGAATCCTGTTTCAATTTGTAGTCATCTTTTTACGCAAAAACATTTGACGGCAACTCAGGCGCTATCTCACCACCACCTTACAATAATCTCATCCAATTACTCATTATTTTTACATATGTAACTATTAATATTATTGGTCCACCCAAAGTGCTTCTCTGAGAAGGTATGCCTCTCACACTAACGTTCTATCTCGCAACGTGACAAATTCGGGAATTCTGTAGATTCATCGCCCAACTTCGTCTTTTTTTCTAAACACGTCCCTAAACTTTCCCAACTTTACATAACTTACATCACTACAAATTACACAAATGTATCCACATATCACCATATACTGTTTAACACTAATATTAATACAGGGTTCTTCATTTAAAACCTAACGGGCACACAGCATGTCGCCTGTGTGCGATTGGGTGTGCCACACCCGGCTTTGCTCCTACATAAACTCCGCGCGTAAAGCATGTATAACACTCTTACCTTATAGAAGATATTGGAAATGTCTCCCTTGGCTAAACAATTATTATATTGGAAGAACATATTCTGATTCGCAGGTTAAGTTGGGCCATGTAATGTTACCGATTTCATTTCTAGTATTTTGTTTTAGTTCTTCAAATGTATGAGAATTTGCCTCTTAAACTTTGTCTTTCAGGTTACCCACAAGTAAAAATCATACACTGTTGGATAGGGGGAGCGAGAAGGCCATACACCAGCGCTAATCACTCTATCTTCAAACACTTCCCTAATTTTATTCGTGACTCCTCTGCTATATGGGCAGTAGCAGAACCTTATTGAAACGATCCATATGATTTCTCTTCTTCTGTCAGGTCATGATAAAATGGGGCCAAAGTATAATTTCGGTACCCCTGTGCATTTACAGTCTGCTCGTATAATATTGGACCGATTATGCGTCTAGCGTTAACAGCACACCAAACTCCAACTCTGCGATCATAATGAGGGATTTCTTGAAAGCGATGTGGATTTTCAGAGGCCCAGCAGCGACTAGCCGCGCATTCAACGGCAGCTGGTAGTGGGGGAATCCAGCAAGGTTGCGGGAGAGGCGAAACATCGTGTGCTCCGTTAGGTTTTAAATGAAGAACCCTGTATTAAACATGAATAATAATAATAATAATAATAATAATAATAATAATAATAATAATAATAATAATAATAATAATAATAATAATAATAATAATAATAATAATAATAATAATAATAATAATAACAACAACAACGATACAACGCACTGTAACAGTTATAACTATGACATCCAGCTAATCAGAATAAAATTAATTTGAAATAAAAGCGCATGTAAGTTAACGTATACTGAGTGTTTCACAAATTACCCATAATAAACGTAGCTGTTTACGTTGTTACTGAAAACTCTGCCCCACTCTCTATCAACGTAACCTCCTCTGTTCCACAAGCACAACTCTTAGTATTGGATTGGTAGGGTACTATATCTGAACTACTGAAGGGTAAGATAGAGTAAGATAGAGTTATCCATGTTCTCACTGGTGGGATACCGCTAAGGCAATATTTCGTTGAATTTTGGCACAAGAATAAAATATATGTAATAATAAAAACATAAATGAAGAACATTTTATTTTTGGTTCTCTTAACACACACGTAAACCTTGCATTTTAAATTAAATAGCCGTTTTCTTAATGTTTTTTACTGTCATACCATAACTTTAATATTCCTCTCCATTTCGCTCATGAAAGCTGTCAGATATGCAAATAATTCTTTACGCCCTCCTTCAGAAGGCCAAATTTTGTTGCATTGGTTTAGACTTTCCCTGTGTTCTAATGGTGCAAAACCCTTACACAGAGCCTATATCTGAATTATCCCATCAGTTTGCACTGTTTGTAACACTGTGTATTGTTTTTCTCTCCCGGAGTGTTGTTTCAGGCCAGTGATGTTGAGAACGATAGCGATTGGGTGGAGTCAGAGTTTGGTTACTTGAAGGTAGAAACCTTACGCAGGGAAAAACATTCTTGTGGTTTAGGGAAGGCCACCTTTATGCGCATCAATGTACATAGATTTAAGAAGAATTATATAACACAGAAGATAGCATTGATTTTTTAAATTAATGTCCTCCAACGTAGTGTCATATCGGATGATGAATGAAATGGGTGAAATGATGCTCAAATGAGCCCGAGGTCCATAGAGCTTTAAGTCACCCGACATTCGTCTTCTCAGGATAAGGGAAAATCTCGGAAAGAAAACGTTATCTGGGTAACTCATCCTAAGCAAGATTCAACTTCTTGGACGTGAGGCAGACACGCTACCACCACACTACAGAGGCGAGCAGATAACACTGAGATTGTCATTTCCCGGAATAAATGCGGCTGCGGCTTGTGATATTTGTAATATTTTTCTTTGAGAGTTATACATAGTACATTTATTATGTAGGTACTTACCATGCACTTTGAGTAAGGCAACTGCAGATTCTCTTATTCCCACAGTGTTCTTCGCCACACACTGATAACGCCCATCATCAGTCTGCCGTACGTCCTGAATGGCGAGGTTACCACCGTCCACCATACGGAATCTGCAACACAAAGCCATCATTAATTACATGGCTAACGTCACCGTATCCGATCCCATAACGCAAAGATTCTCAAAATTATCAAAAAAAGACTATGATCTACGGTTTCTAACCTTTTGTTGGCGCTCAACTCGAGAGTTTGGCCGTTCTTTCGCCAGAAGACGACAGGTTCAGGGTGACCTCTGGGAGGCCCGCACTCCAGTAGCGCCGTTTCTCCTTGTGCCACCCTGGTGTTCTGGGGTTCGGCTCGGAACTCATCCCTTAGCACTGTCAAACGTAAAAATACAAAACACATTGCACTTTATAGCCAGTAAACAGCTAAAAATTAATTTTACAGTACCACCTTAAAGCTGAACTTAAATAATGATAATGTTGATATCAAAGAATAAACATGAACCTAACAAGATGGCTTAGGTGACATGTGTTATTTGAAACGGTACCTTTAGACCGAGAAGCCCGAAAATAATGAATTTTTATTACTATAGGTAATAAACATAATTAATTGTAACAAGATATAATAAATGTAATTTTCAATATTGTTTGGCACCAATGTATGTACTTAAATAAGAGATTTAATAATATTATGCAAGTAATTGTGTCTGTAATATTGGTTGAGTTATTGAATGTTTAATGCAAAGAATGTAAGTCTACATTAAAATACTGTGTGAGACCGGAGATTTGAGATGGAGGAAACGTGTTTTTAAAGAAACCAAGGCGGTTTATGGTACATCTCTGCTCGCCTATCCATTGTAATATCCAGGAGGATGTAAAGCTATTGTTCTTTTCTTTGGTAATTCACCATGAGCGAAAGAGCGAGATAGAACATTTGAAGGGAAATAAGTAGGGAAATCCCCAAATTATAGATGGCATTTCGAAAAAGGGGACGAAGAAAAGCCAATTAAAATTTAGAAAATAAATACGTAATATTAATGCGCGTAAAGCGGCGCAAATAATCCACCAATTAGAATTTCATAGACTACAGGGGCCCGTTTCCATAAATGCAAAAGCTAATTTCGAGACAGTTTCTCAAATACCACCGCAAGAGAAGATGTAGCAATGCTGATGTACCAATAAAGAAGTACCGCTTACAAATTCGCAGGGACTCACGCAGGGACGCATAAACTGACGAGTGCTTACTAAATGTAACTGTGCACCGCATATTAGGGCAGTTGTGCGCGTGGTGATATCAGCTAATGGTGAAGTTAATAATAAAAAGAAGTGTTGCTGAATTATACAAGTTCTGCGATCCGAAGGGACGGGCAGTATTTTAACGGCACATTAGTATTCAGTTAGTAGTGAAAGGAATTGTGAATCACTAAAATAAAACAAGGAACATTGCTTCTAAAGCTATACAACGTCAATTACATTTGCCCCATTCCCACACCGGAGATCGTCGTTCCTTATACCAAAGGAAAGTTCATGTTCTACCAAAAACCTTGTAGTTACCCCAGCCGAGGACAGGTATCGAACCCAAGATACTTCCAGAGGACTACAAGGAAAGAAGCCAGCCGCAGGCACCAGAAAGAGAAGTACCGACGACTCCTTTGAGATTTCAACCCAGACCGGCCTATGGTACACACTAGGAGCTTGCTGTTTCAAAGCTTGTGTGCATCTTTTTTTTTGTTTTTTCCTTCCTTTTTTTCTTACCCCCTCAATCACCGTCCGTTATGACAACCTAAAGCTCCATACATTCCACAAAAAAATAGAAATAAAATAGATGGTACGGGAAAAGTAAGCAATTAGCACTATCCAATAACAAATTATTCAAGCAGATTCTAGAGGGGTGCGTCTATGGAACTAACACAATCCCTGCAGCATCTGAGTGTTTGGCGTAAATACCCGCGAATAGCAAACACCCTACCACAAAAATTTATCTTCCTTTAATTCAGCATCAGCACTCTGGGTAGGTATTGCCACTAACCAAATGAGGCCCTTTAGTTCAAATTATTCAAGTAGACTGTGCAGGCAGGCGACTAAGTAACATACAATGTCTCAAAAACGTATTCGTCCTCTCAGAAAAATCACATTAACACACATTTTATATGTAAATTGAGATCAGTTAACCGCCAATGTCTTCCGTTTATAAACATTTATTGACTCTCTTTTAACGAGAGAGCTTAAAACTGGCGAATATTGCCTTTAATTTGTAATAATAATACAAAATATTATGGTCACAAGTGCTCGTCTGACAAACCAGGTCACTAAATGCTTCTCTCTCCTTCAGCTGGTGTACCTACATGTGCTGTAGTCAGTGTGACCTGTGTATTTAAACAGAGCACCAGAACAGAAAGAATGTTACGAAAAAATATGGAAACGACAGAGGAAGAAAGACTCACAGCCTCTGTTGAACATGGTGGGGGATCTATGTTACTGTGGGGGTGCACGAGTATGAGTGGTGCAGGCGATCTCTGCTTTATTTAACAGTCCTAAGTCACATCTACCACAGAGTATGAAATATTGGTCTTACAGATGGCAACATCTCTACACAAGACAATGACCCAAACACAACCCTCAGCACGAAGCTCTGGTTGTTGTACAATGTTGAAAATGTTGAAACACTTTCGCAATCACAGAACTCAATCCAATTGAGAATATGTGGCACATTGCTCAAGATAAGTGTGACAAAATTTCTATTCATACACAGTTATCAAAGTGTGTATTAGTTCTCCCTTAACATTCGATACATAAAATATATTCCTCACGCTTTTCTTTGTTTTTATTAGTTTTCATTCTGCCCCCTTTGCTAAAAGCATTCATTTCCATTATGTCAATTACAAGAAAATGGGAAAAGACGGAGTTTAGTGCAAAAGCGAACAAACACAAGGATTATTTTTCTAAAACAAATTAATGTTGCACAGAAAGTTGTTAAGTTAAGGAATTTGAGAGGGGTATGCAAATGATAGGATACAAGGGAGGGGGAAAAAGCAGTTTGAAACTAATACTCCCTAATGTGAAGAGAGGAGTAGAGTTACCAGTCTAATCGATATTCCTCAAACCAAAGGGCCCACTTTACAGGAATGTTTTCATTAGCTTTGTGGTCTAGAGATTTCCACTCGCAAAGTTTTGTAATATCCATACTTCTCAACGAAAATATCGGAGAGGAATTGAGGGAAAATAAGGAAGATTATAAAATATGGCGTGAACCGAATGCACTTCCCAAATATGTGGCCATAAACAAATTTTTGAAAACCAAAATTATCAGCTAAAGCTGCTGTAGAAAATTCACTGAAATTCTCTATTGCATATGGAATAAACATAACAAATTTAGATAATTTTAAAGGAGCGAAAAGTACTAAGTGATTAATGTTTCAACAGTTTTCCTATTATTCAAATTATTTTTAAGTGAATAGAATTCAGTTAGAATTTAAAAGAAAAAAAAAACTATGTAAACTGAGGTACACGACCTGAAAGTACCGTTGGACTTGTAATTTTATGTATGAGTTTGGAGTGGGGCTCAGCACCTGGAACCTACGGAAGGTCTTTTGTACCTATGCCCCTGTCGGAGTACCCCCAGAGGGAGGGGCAAGATGAAAGAAGAGAGAAGATGGCCGGAGACATGACAGCAGAGGGCAGGATGCCTGCAGTTACGGATTGAGGCAGTTCGTTCAACTGGCTAGCCCCCCCCCCCTATTTTTGGAGACTTGCATAATCCACTGGGGAGCTTAGGACTGTGAGACCGACCCCGATCCGGAGGACGAAGCTTTACAGATAGCATGCAACGTCGAGTCTCCCGCTGACACTTACAACCCTGAAACAGCCAAGCAGAATGAAGGTGCACTGAAATGAGAAGTCACATGAAATGGAAGTACGGTAAACCCGGAGGATGTAATTAATTTTCCAAACATTCGTCTAGAGATCCAGGTGACCTCCAAAGACCCCATGGGTCGAGAACGTTGGCTGCGGGGATCGAACCCATCACATCACGAATGCGAGGTGTACAAGTTACTGCGGTGCCACCTCTTTCGGTATGCGTGAATCTAGCAGTGCTCGGCACTCCCACTCATAGGCGCAGAACGCGTCCTTATCAACTATACCGCTCGCAAAAGTTAAAGGCATGTGAACGCTGGCCAATGCTCAAGCAGAGCGCTGTTGCCAAGCGTAGTGCGTGCACCGGCAGAGGTTCTGTACATAAGGTTGTGTGAGATGCATGCACCACATTCGGCAGCGCTGGTAGGAGGGGCAAGCGTAGGATTCGCTGGAGTCCGCAGTACGCCCCGCCTCTATATGCCTTTAAGTTTTGCGAAGATTATAACAGTGTTAAAATAAACTGCCAGCTCTGCTCCAGCCCGAAAAGACTGCCACTATGGTAGTGAGCGGTCTGATCCGCAACTGAACACATCCAAAGGATTCTCTAACATTTTATGGACTGAATAACCAAACAAGGTTACAGTATAACTCTATGAACTAATAAATTATTAATAACCAGCAATTTATGTGCTTAAAACATTTGCATTTAGCAAGCAAAAAAAAAAAGAATAAATAATAATAATAATAATAATAATAATAATAATAATAATAATAATAATAATAATAATAATAATAATACATAATAATACATAATAATAATAATACATAATAATACATAATAATAATAATAATAATAATAATAATACATAATAATAATACATAATAATAATACATAATAATAATACATAATAATAATAATAATAATAATACATAATAATAATAATAATAATAATAATAATAATAATAATAATAATAATAATAATAATCATAATCATCATCATAATAATAATAATAAGCAGTATTAATAGTAAAATGCAGTAAAAAACTCCAATTCAACAATGCTCTATTTTGGAGAAGTAACTGATTTTAACAAGTTTAATTGGCCGTTGTAGGTCATTTGTTTTTAATTTTATTTGAATGTGTGAATGTTTACTCTGAGTGGAGTGTTACACGAATATTATTTAATTATTTGTGTTTTAATTTTTTGAAGCTGGAACAGGCAGCATTGCCTAATCCTTGGAGTGAAGATGAAGATGATGAATTTCTTTCAAATATCAGAAAAACAGCCGCTTTATCACCGGTTTTAAAATACCACATTACACATTAGAGTGAAAGGTGACTAGGGAGAGAGGTGAGAGAAGAGAGATAGGAAGGACAAGTTGTGATGGAGGGATACTGAGAGCTGGTGAGATCTACTGAGAGTAGAAGGTGTCTGAGAGACACCATGACAGCAGTCAGAGGTTAAACCATGATAACCGTACGTCATTGATTTTCTAACCTACAAAGTTTCTTTCTTTGCCACGTACAGGTAAGCCAAAAATTCGATATTTATATTTCATTGCAGGTGAAATGGATGAATGGAAAGGGGATGGTGGAGCAGTTGGAGGAATGAGTGGTGGAGGAAACTCGAAAACCTGGAGAAAATTCGCCCACACGCCGCTTCGTCCACGACGAACATCACATGCAGGTCCCTGGGATCGAACTCAGGTGATAGGTGAGGGCTCTAACTGCTCGGCTAGCCTCGGCATAGCATAAAATAAATATCATTGAATGTTCCAAAATGCAAGATGAAGACTTTAAAGAAAACTCTCCCATTCCAAACTACATTTTACATGAAACATTTTTCGAAAATGCTTCTCAACAATGATTGTAACCATTTTGATTAAAATACCGAAGTTTGATATTTAGATGAACAATAAAGAGCCCATTCGTTTTCTGGGAATAGCTATGAAGTCCTCTACATTTACAAGGACATTGTATAAGAGTGTTTTGTATAATAATGTTGATAAATCATGTACAAAATGTAGGTATCTTTAAAAACACACGTTATCTCAAATGGTGTTGTCATAAATCGTTTACAAAATATTCGTAATTAATGATTCGAAATTTGAATACTTTTTTTTTTTTTTTTTTTTTTTTTTTTTTTTTTTTTTTTTTTGTCCTGCAAATATTTTGAGAATCACTACTCTCTTTTTATCTATAATGAAAAATGTAATGTATAATTAGTTAGTTGTTAGAGCAGCCGGACGGTAACCGGTAAATCCCAGGTCCAGATCCCGGTCATTGTATTGAATTTTTCAGTCTCACTCTACCCTTTCCAATCCTGTTCTACACACGGCTATTGTGTGCACATTAATTACAATGTTTAAATAGCTATTTTTGCAAAGTTTATGTTAAATACGAAGTAGACAGACAAATGGTCGCCTCCTCAGCGCAGTGGTAGCACTGATGCTTACCCAACGGGAGACCCGGGTTCGGTTACCAGTACCTCTCTAAAGAAATAGTGGCCCCTGGTTGCGAAGACCGCATTACCAGCCGGGAGGAACCTAGGCTTTGACCACGTCCCACCTCCAGTACTGCATCCCACTCATGACGCCTGCGTGGGGCACAGGTGGAGGACGTAGAGGCCGGGCGGTAGGCCTTGGTCCGGAAAGGGTTGTTCCGACGTGTGGTTAGTTAGAATAGAATAGATAGATAGGGTAGAAAAGTATGTAAATGTAACACAATTTTTGAAATAACATTTACCTGTTAAATGAAGTTAAATAATACTCCCAAATGACGCATTTGTGCAAGTGTTCTGTGTATTCTGTACTAAAGATACAAATAATTAGTATTCCATAGAAGGTAAAGTTGATCAGAACATTCCAAAACGTTTTTAGGGTCAAAATTGTATATTTCTAAGTTGTCTTGCCATATCTAGTATCAGCGAGACTTTACTCGCTTTTTACTTAATAGGAATTTTGTATATAAGATACGAGGGGTCTAAAGCCCTCCACTTCTTATTTTTCTGCTTAATTTTCACCCTATAAATTTCTAACCACCCTCTTACCGCTGGTGCTATGATTAACAAGATACTGCACCAGCAGGGGTCCAGGGTCGTTTTAATGAACGCTAGGGGGCGAAAATTATGTGATACTTGCTTTTATTTATTACGCCTCTGTTCACTACTAAACTTCGGATTTCCATCTAACACCGGTTTTCAGAAGTCGTTTATCTTATTATCCTCCTTATCCTGAATCAATTTTCGTTAATTCTAAAACCGAACATTCGTACAAGATGAATTAACAGGAATCGCTCTATTAGAACTGTTTCACTCAGTGCAATGTTTATAAATTGTAGTTTAAAAGCGTGTTAAAGCATGTTTCTAAAGAACTTTGATCACAGATTTTTAGGAGAAATTGTACTTCATATTAACTATATGGTGCTAGTATTTCAAATAAGTGCAACACCTCCTCTTTTGTGTTAACTATAGAAAATTGCAAATTGCTACGCACATGACGCTGTCCTCATATCAGAAACAGAAGATGAATTGCAAATGATAGTACATCAATTCAATACAAAGGCAAAAAACATAATTTGGAAATAAACACACAAAAAACTAAATGCCTAACATATCGAAATAACCATTGAGATGCAAATTAGAAGTGGAAAAATAATATTGAACAGGTTTCAGGATTTCTTTATTTAGGTATTCAAATAACAAACACCAAAAATATAAATCGAGAAATAAAAGTACAGGCCGATAAAGCAGCGCAGATATCAGGATGCATGAAAGGCAATTTGACGAAGTATATGGCATTAGAGGATAAAGTCCGCATTTATAAAATAATAGTTAGACCCATCTTAACTTATGTAGGAGAAACTAGAGCAAATACAGACAAAACAAAACAAATAAGAAATACACACGAATTGAAAATATTAAGAGCTTTATTAGATAAAATACACATTAGAGAAATCGGAGAAAATTGCCAAATTTAGGATATAACAAAGTTTATTAATGTAATGAGTGACGGAAACACCGGAAAGAACACATCAACAGGATGGGAAACAACTGTCTAGTAAAAGAAGGTAGACCTTTAGAGGGGAAAAGAACAAGAGGAAGACCTGCTAGGAGATGGATTGGTAGCACTGATAGCTCATCTGAAAAATAAAAGGGGAAATGGACAGGATACTAACCTATACACAATGAAGAAGAAACAAGTGAAGTAGGATTGTAAACTACATTATTATTCTACGGACTCACATTCAAATTTGCATCTTTTTAGCTCAGCACATTAATATCTAGCGAGGTAACCAAGCGCATCAACAATACTAAGATATCGTCGAACTCACCTAAAAAGCCGTTCGGAGGAAGGTTTGCAAGGAAATATACCGTGTACTGAAAGGTAGGTTTCGCGACTTACAGCGTGACAAGTGCAGGCATTGAGATCGAGATAAACCTCAACATAGAATTTTTGGGTGGAACACAATACTTCCTCTACTTACTATACGTAGTGGAGGAAGTAAAAAAAAGAATACATAACAAACCCCTCGATTCGGTCCCCAGCTCACACACATCCCTTTAGTTTAAACCCAGAACCACCTACAACATCCGAAGAGTAAGACGTTAAACGGCACTCACAAATAGGTATAAGTCGGCCCAAAAGATGAGAGCCGAGTGATGCAATTCGTTACTTTGATGTACATAAGTAACAGTGTAGCTGAGATGTAGCCTGAGTAATTGTATCCATATCAACAGCTGTACCCAAATCCAGCGTCTCAGCGAACCATTGTTGACATATCGCACTGCCACCGCACCAACGCATCGCCAATGCTACAGCCACTGACGCCTCCACCACAGCCTCCACATGCAACGCCGACGCCCGCAAGCCAACCCCACCGACTGGCAGGAATCCCCTTTTGGGATTTAGCCTTAGTAGAGAGCCGTTCCTTGCCCAGGCGCGGAACGAGAACAGCTTCATTCAACCTGAAATCGAGGAGCTGTCCCTCCGTGAATGACGCCGATCTACTCCCAAGCCCCAACTCGTACTCATCATCATCATCATCATCATCATCATCATCATCATCATCATCATCATCATCATCATCATCATCAGGCTTGTTCTGGTCATACTTTTTTAACACTGTTGAATACTTTTCACACTTCGGTCTACCAACATTTCGTTTTCCTTTGGTTTGGTTTGTATTTACAATGAATTTTGGTATGTGGTCGTCATTCATTCTTTGTATGTGTTGCTTCCAACCATTTTTACTTCGTTTTATTCTGTCGGTCAATTTAAATATGTTTAATTCCCTCCTTATATCTTTACTTCTTTTTTTACCAGCAGAGTATATCTCTCGAAATCTCAAAGATCTCATTTCTATCACGTCAATTTTACGATAATTTTGTCTATAAATAAACTCGCCCTTCACCCTCTCAGGTCCCAGTCCCTGCCTGAGAGCTGTTGGCTCAAATCCATCGAACTGCTCCTTACCCAGGGTCACTACCAAGGTGCTTCCGTGGGGTCCCAGTATTCCTTTCTTCAGATCTCTTATCTTCACCCCCAAAAATGTCTTGTAACACTGACTAAACTAAGGTTAAAATCATACAAGTTTCTTCGCAAACAAATCACTATGAAGTTAAGGTTATAAATGGAAGCACAAATCACTACACTAAAGAAATAAAAGAATATTGGATGCAAATAGCCGAAGCAATAGTTTCACAACAGAGGTGATCCTTTTACCAAACGTGTTTGGAATTATCTCTAACAGCAGTTAACTTATCTCATCCAGGATGATTTCATGGGGATCGATAAATTTATAAGACTAATCGCTAGAAGATTAAATTGGTGATAACTACCACTAAAGCAAATTCTAAAAAAAATATCCACGGCTTTTCAGCAAAAGTCGCATAAAAATCACACAGTGAAGCATATTACTTTTATTATATAATTAATTTGAAAGGTTAAATGAATAAGTTTTTCAAGGGCTTTTAATTTCTAAAACATATATTTAAGCGATTAATAGAGTAAATAATTAACCTGTAGTCGCTTGAAAAAAGATTTCAGAGAAAATACACGTTTTAATATGGTTTGCTACGACATTTATAAGGTATTTAAATCAGTAGTAACACATAAGAGGAGGGTAATCAGGGAAAGAAGAAGTAAGACGTTTAGGATTGCCGCGTAGTCACTGTTCAGAGAACTGATTTTTCATTTGGAAGACTTGAGTTAGATTCCCAGTTGGGGATAACAGTGTTTCTTTAATTAGGATTATTCCCTATCTTCCACAGATTTGAAAGTGTGATTGTGAGAGTGAACATAAAGTTAAAAACATTACGAAAACATACAGTAACCTAACATAAAGGTTCAAAGAGTGAAAGCACTATTAAATGTATCAGTCAAAGCCTCCGATATGCCCATGGTAGATAGAAATGAATGCCCGCGACAAAAGAAAGAGAAAGAAAGAGTACATTTTCCTCAGTCGTATGGATGATACAGCGAAGATCACCATAAGGAGAGCTATATTTTAACTAAGGAACAATAACCAGTACTGCTTAAAATAAATTACTCACCAGCAACATCCAGCGTGGCATTTCTACTATAGGCGACGCCAACTTGATTCCTAGCGACGCACCAGTAGACCCCACCATCAGACTCCTTACGGCCGTGGACCACACGAAGGAAGAAGAGAGACCCAGCAGGCAAGAGGACTCTGTGAGACTTGGAGTCGCCTGGAGATGTCCGCACCAGTTCGCCGTCCTTGTACCACTCAATTGTGGGCTCAGGAACACCCTCTGCCTTACAGTTGAGGGTGACAGGGTCATGACGTGGCACCGTGACGTCAGTGGGGTGTTCCGTGATGCGTGGTGGCCTGTATTGAGCATTGTAGTATCCTGCAACATTGACAATAAACACGCGTCAGCTTGTCGCGGCCACCTGTCACAGAATAGCTCATCATCCTTGTAATTTGCATATCCAGTACAAGGACACTTCCATTCAATGCAGATGCACCGATGTACAGTTACACAATAGTCTCAGGTCAAGGAGCAAAACAATCACATCCTATACAGCTCCCCTGCTTGCAATTCCACAACAACTTTTAACATAACTTTACTCATAATACTGAACGATTAAAACCATATATTGAAAACTAAAATCAATTTTAGTATTTTGGAATATTTTGAATATTTAAGATACCCACACAAAAACCTGATGTGTTACACTCACACGACTTTCTCTAATCCTGTACTAACTATTCCTACAAACGCTTATTCCTCTAACTTCTTCATGTTAGTCGATATAAACATTTGCAGAAATTATCTTATTGCTGATTTTCTTAGAGGTGTAAGGGGAACATGGGAATACAGTAGGCTTTGAACGATAGTCAAATCTTTTAAAGTGAAATTACGTTTACTTTACACGGTCAAGAGATAAGGTGAATAACGAGCTTCCATTTGAGAAAAGTTTAAGTATTGCAAAACTCACACAAATAACAAGGAATATCTCCGAAATGGTTCACTCCGCAAAAAATGTATTTGGACATAACTTGTGTGTTTTAACAAGACCTACATTTTTTGTACAGTAAGATTTGGCCTATCTCTTACTGTTTAGCAGTTATGCAAAAGCCATCAAGAGTAAACAAGACTACGTAGGCTAAAGACAGACAATTCAAAATATACATTTGATCTTCTTCTTTTCCTGATTACCCTTCCCTTATGTAGGACTTCCAAGCCAGTGCCTAGGGTCAGATGCCTGACGGGGAGCATAGTAACCTATGGACCGGACAGAATGAAGACCTGGAAGTGGATGGCCAGCCAAGTCCCAGGTATGAAATGCAGATGATTGGAAAGGTGTTAATGGAGCAATTGGTGGAATGAGTGGCGGGACCCGGAGAAACCCCCTGACGTCGCTTCGTCCACCAGGAATACCACATGCGGGTCTCTGGGGTCCAACCCGGTCCACCTAGGTGGTATGCAACGCGCTAACCACTTGGCCACGGCGCCACCATATACATTTCATTTGCCATAAAAATATCTTAAACGTATGGAATCTTAATCAAAATCGTTACAGCCATTTTTGAGAAAATCAAAATCGCCCAAAAATGTTCCGAAGGATTCAGGAACTTTCTTCAAAATCTTCGTGTTGTATCCTTGAAAGATGTTAAACTAAAACACCAACTTTGGTTTTTAACTGACTTCGTTTATGAGTTATGCTGTTCACAGGTACACACACACACACACACACACACACACACACACACACACACACACACACACACACACACACACACACACGCTCTCTCTCACACACACTCGCATGCACACACACAGACACACACGCACAGAGAGACTCGCAGACACACGGGCACAAGGACTTTTTTTTAAAACTGCTTTTTTTGCATGGGAGTCTCAAAACATATATTTCCGGCGAAATCTCGACATCGAAATTTTGGGTCGAATATAATACTTACTCTACTTCATATACGTAGAAGAGAAAGTAAAACCGTGTAGTAAAAATGCTAATTTTAAGTATATAAGATACTTAATTTGCACATTAATGTCGGTAATGTATGTATATGTACGACAGGCCTCGTTTTACACACTTTCCCATATGACAGAATCGGAACAAAAATTCAATGCCACAGCCGGGATTTGAAGCACAGACCCTCCACTTATCAGGCGGCTTGTGAGCAATAAGTTTTTTGGCATAAATTATTTAGTTTCCTTTATATGTTTATATTTCGTAAAACGCTAAAACTAAAACCCCGGCGCGACAGCCCACGAAGGACCAAGGCCTACCGCCCAGCCGCTGCGTCCCCCACCTCTGCCCACTACAGGCGTCATTGGTGAGGTGCAGTACTGGAGGGTGGGACACGGTCAGCGCCCCGAGCCCTCCCGGCCAGTTATGCGGTCTTCTAGACCTGGGGCCGCTACTTCTCCATCAAGTAGCTCCTCAATTGGTCCCCCCGGGACTGAACGAGGCTGAGTGCACCCCGTGCCAGACTTCCCAGAGGGAATAAAATCCCCATGCTGGTACCGGGGATTGTACCCGGGCCCTCCGTGCCAGAAAACGCTAAAACAGAGTTCTGAATTCATCTGAAGAGGAACCTGAGGAGAACCTAGAAAGGCAATGAACACCATGGTTATATTCTTGTGTATATTCTTCTAAATAGATACGCGGGAAATTTTACTTTCTCTATACATACATAGTGGGGGAAGTATTATATTCTACTCAAAAAATTCAATGCGAGATTTCATCGGAAATACATGTTCTGCGACTTCCTGAATCCCCAAAAATGCATTTCTACAAAAAAAGGCGTGTGTATCTTTGAACAGCATCAGGGTTGCCAACATTTAAAAGTAAAATTATCGTACCAGCCACTCAAAATTATAGATTTGGATTCAAAATTATCGTACATCATAAAGCAAACGCTACAACAATAAAAATATCAGTATAATACTTATGAAAATATAAGAGTAATGATGTTTATTATATCCACTTACAAGATTGATGACCTCAACAAATATTACAAATTTAGCACTTATGTTTCTCGCACTATTCATCTGAAAGTTTCGCTTCCTCAACCGTTGCAGCACTGCACAAATTTGTTGTTGAGATAAACTTTAACATCTTCTCGGTGACTTGCAGATCTACCACGTTCTTTCATAAGTTGAGACAACAAAATGAGTTCATGTACATGTTCTTTATTTCACACGGAATAGCACGTATTCCGAGTTTTCTACATTGATCATCAATTTTCTGAATAGCACCTTCTTCATTGAGATTATCAGGCCTGGGCACACTGGCAATAAGAGGATAAAGGGTAGTAGGTTTAGTAGGGTTGGAAATGGTTGCTATGGTGTGGAGACAGACAATGAGGACAAAAGTGGTGTTATTTGTAATTAGTTTCATTTCGCTGGAGTGACAAACCAATGAAAATGACATTTCGCCGATATCGAACTATCATACATTCAAATTATTGTACACCCCTATAATTATCGTACGGGTTGACAACCATTGTACAAACATTAAAATTATCGTACGAGTTGGCAACCCTGAACAGCATACCTCAAAAACGAAGAGCCGGTTGAATACCAAATTTGGTATTTAAGTATAACATCTTTCCTGGATGTAACAAGAGGATTTTCAAGAATCTTATCCCAGATTACTCCCTACATGGCACGTTTTTAAAAAAGTTTGATTTTCTGAAAAATAGCTCTTAGAATTTGGAATAAAATACCATAAGTTTAATATGTTTCCATGACAAATGAAATGGTTATATTCAATTTTCTGGCTATAGCCCACATAGTCCTGTTTACTCTTGACGACTTTTGCATAACTGATAAAGTGTAAGAGATAGAAAATCTTACTATAGAAAAAATGCTGATCTCCTTAAAACATTCTCATTATAAAGATATATTTTAACCTTCAGGTTGTGTTATGTGCATTTATTGCTGTAGGTGCCAATGACACTACATGAATGTGTAGGATGTTTCTACAGTAGTGATGCAGCAGTGAGAAATTTAAATATGGCGTCACCTTTGAAAAATCTATTTGTAGCAAATAGCTGCCAGTTCAAACGGACATTTCTCTAGCCAAAGAATGCTGAGCCTTTTATTTTTTAAGTGATGGGACCGCATAGCTATGCAGTATATTCTCTGTGCAGAACAAATAGACCAGCATTGAAGCGAAGACTCGGACATGAGAAATTCATTCACACAAATAACTCTTGACTGATACTCTTATGCAAAGTAATTTAAGACGAGTTTCTGAAGCTGTTCTACTTGTTTATCCAGTTAATTTTTCATATAACTAGTTTTTAGAGCTGTGTTTGACAAGGCTTCATCTATAGAATCAACCAGTTTTTTAATCTCTTTTCAAATACTATTTTCAAGAAAAAATACCTATTTATAGTTTCACGTATATGGTGATATTAATAAGCAGTAAAACCTTCAAAGTTGTAGCTTAATTAGTGCATTAATAATGTGTTAAAAACATGTGTTGCACTCGCATAACTTTCTCTACTCTTGTACTGCCTATTCTTACAAATTCTTATTCCTCTATCTTCTTCAAGTTAATAGAGATAAACGTTTGCAGAAAGTATCTTATTGCTTGTTTCTTTGTAGTGCAAGTGGAACTTGGGAATACATTAGACTTTGAGCGATAGCCAAATCTTTTGAAGTTTTGAGATTCCGTTCTCTTTGCACGGCTAACATATAACAAGTGAATAACGATCTTCCATTTGATGAAAATTACGCATTCCAAAGCTCACACAAATAACAAGGAATATCTCCGAAATGGTTCACGCCAGAAAAAAATGCATTTGGACTAAAGCTCTGATGATAACATTTTATGTATTATATTATTCGTTTACTTTATTGTTGTCTTAAAATAGAGTACGCAATGCTTTAAATCCAACAATTCAGCATCACAGATTAGTGTAGCCCGACTCAATCCAAAGTGTGTTTTGGAGCACTTTGTGTTGGTACCTAAGTGCTACCCAAATTTGAGTTAGGCATCTACAAGAGGAAATTTTCACCTACTTCCTTCACGAACAAACAAAACGATTTTTCTCGCTCTCCAAATTAATAGCCCATTTTAATTACAGTAGTACCGAGCATTACAAACCTAATGGAAAGCTGACATATTTGCAAGAAAGTTAACTCCTCTGTAAATACCTAAATGTGAATTCCTCTTCTTTCTTAATTTGAACGTTATTAACTGCCAAACCATTAAAATATGATAAAACTGTGCTGCAGAAAAAAATGCAAGTCTCCTAAAACTGTACCCGGTGGCCCACTCCAGCCGGACCTCGGATAAGTTTCTGGGCGACGTATTATGTATTAGTAATATGCTCGGCCAAGGTTATATTTCCTCCGTGTATATCTGCTGACGTTAATGAAGAAGATAATTGAACTATATACGATGGATGTCATCAGAAATTATAAATGACAGCATTTCTGTGATTGGTGCATATAATCTACAAGTGTATGGCTGGGGAAAAATGAAAGAAGGAATGAAAAATTAACAATTTTTTAAAACAACCTAAAGGTTTCAGTACGCTGAATACTTTTCCTGCAGTTCGAACTATGAATAGTATTACTAGTATTGCTGTAAATAAGTGCTCTAAATAGCGCATTATATTTATTTCTGTTTGCTTCGTGTATTGCTTTATGCTATTAGGATAGGAGAGGGCGTCGCAGAGAGAATTTGACCTTGAATGTCTTGTACCCAGACCTCGCGTTGTACACCAGGAATAAGGGTGAGACAGAGGACGGTTGACCCAATGAGTAACAACAGAACAGAGGGCAGTTTCCGTGCCATTTACAGATTGAAATTCCCCAGCGGCATATTCTACCTCCAGAGTCCTACCACCCGCGGTCTTAGATAACCTCAAAGACGAAGATATGTTCCCTGCCATGCAACGCCGAGACCTCCGCCGACACTTACCACCGTGATAGAGACCAGCCAGATGAAGAGTGAAAGGAAATGAGAACCTACCTCCGAAAAAAAAAAAAAAAAAAAAAAAAAACCATGGGTCAGGAAGGTGGGCTACGGGTATCGCACCCACGACCTCCCGAATGTGAGCCACAGACGTTACAGCCTGAGCCATCCCGCCTGGCTTTATTACATTAAATAATGCATAATTAGTTGGACTAATAAAACAGCTTTACCCGCTTAAGTGCATTTCCTTTTATATTTTCTTATTTATATTATTGCAGTCGCTTTCCTTTGGATGCCTAAAACTAAGGTTATAGTACAGTACTTTTAAAAATATATGTCGTTTTCATCCTTCAGTACGAGGATATTCTGCAGCTGTATAAAGCCGGAAGTCGAACTATTTAAAACTTAATGAGCCAGCTTGCAGTGAGCCAACGTGTTGCCCAAAACGTTTAAAAGGTCCTTTACCTCACTTCTAAGGAACGGAAGCATTTTCGTAAACAACGTACAACTGTCCCGGAAACAAACGCTATGAGGTTGCGCTGTTAAGAAAGTCGTGAAATTTGCGCAGAGCGATATCAGAGAGGAAAGGGGAATTGGCACATAACGACGTCTGGCGTCGCGGTGTCACTAGCCCGGCTCATTAAACCCTTCATAACGGCGTCGCCACTTGGCTGACTCAATTTAGAGATGATTAGGTCATTTGCATTTGTTTTCAGCAGCATTGTCGTTAATTCCTCCGTGGCTTTGTTCCGCAAAGAGTCGTTATTTCTCTCATTAACGTACTCCATATAACGCTGCGGGAAACACACTTAAAAGTGGCCTCTGGAAATGCTGGAAAAATGAGGGAAATATAATTCATGATGGTGTGGAAAGTAAGAAGCCAAGCTTGTTCCTACTCAGGCATATAATTCTATAAATGGCACTAAATAGACCGTCGTAGTAATGGGCTATATGAATAAATATTAGAGGCTGTTTTTATTCATTCAGTGCGCTCCCTTTACTCGAAAGTAGAATTTTAATGTTCGCTTTCGTCTTCAAAATTGCTTCTAACCACAAAGATTTGCAAATAATTTATAAGGGCTTGTGCTTTGCCTCTTTTTGACGCCTATTGACCAAAGTGTTCTTGCATCCACTTATTCTCTACAGTGTCTCTCCTCTGGCTCTCATTTCTTTAATCTTTCTAAGAAATGACAACAGTACTGATTGGTACAACTTATCTATAAAAATTAAAAAATCCACACTTTTCTTCTAATTACTTAAAATGTTTCCACTTAGAACATAAAATATATAGTACGCACAAAATATCAGTGTCCTATGTCAAACCGCTTTTAAATTATTAATAACAAATCACTTTTTGATAGGCTAATATGAAATGAGCCTGGATGCTAAAGTTCATTGTATCTCTCCTAATTTTTTAATTTGAGCTCAGTATATAGATATAACGAAATTTTCATACAGCCATTGCTTAGATTTAATTAGTTTATCAGTAAAAAACGTTTCGTTATTTTCAATTTTTTCAGTATGCGCTATGAAAAATATTTAATAATTATATTTTAATATTATATTTAATAATTGTATAATTTATGAATACAAAATATAGGTATAATTTAATAATTATGTTTAATATTACCTTTAACTAGTGCATGACAACTTTTAATATCTTAATCTCTGAAGCTCTCTTGAAAATTTCAAGTTAATAAGCTATAAAGTAGGGTAAAAGGAGCATTTTGAATAGTGAAAAATGCTGAAAGAAAAACTGAGTCAGTTGGATTTTGAAGTTTAACAATATTCCTATACTTTAAGTAAGTCCAATCAATTTAAAATTTGCCAGCACTATATAACGTATCCTCTGCTGCTTTCCTGTTGGCCTCAGTAGTAGTTTTTGAGAACTTTAAGCTTTCTCGGTCGTTTCTTAATATGAAAGCGTTATTTTCGCCTTCCCGTTGTTCACAAACTTTAGAAATGTATTGCTCTTAGCTAACCTATGCACCTTCGCTAATTTGTACACGAAACTCCTAAAATATCTGCTTGTGATGCCTTACCATAAACTAAGTAATTATTTAAAACTTATTAAATATCTAAAAATGTCTAATATATAACTGGGACACTGAAATAACCTGGCAAAATTACAGGACTCTAGAACGCCACTGTACTTCTCTGTTTACAAACAAAACGCGTGTTAGATTTGCACCATTTAAGCTCGGTATATCATTTCAGCACAGCATAGCCAACTCACAATCTTTCTGAAACAAAATTCCCTGCAAGAGACTAAAATCAAAGCTAGAAAAAACGAAAATTGCATTTGAGAGCTGTAGCGAGGAACGCTTCCCACACTGGGACATTTAAGTGCCCTTCTGCAGCTTTAAAAATGGCCAATACTGAGAAAACGAAAGTGTGCCGTTAAGGTACGAGCATAGCAAAAATGCAAAAATTGAAAATCGCCAAATTTCATCGATGCGCCTTAAAAGTGGTGCTGGAAAAACGAGGAAAATATAATTCATGATGGTGTGGAAAGTAAGAAGCCAACGTTTGTTTTGCTCAGGCATACAATTTTATGAACTACATTAAATAGACCGTCGTAGTAATGGGCTGTATGAAAAAGTATTAGATGCTGTTTTTATTCATTCAGTGCAGTCCCTTTGCTTGAAAGTAGCATTTTCATCACAGCTTACGTCATCAAAATTGCTTTTAATCTACAAAGATTGGCAAATAATTTATAAGAGCTGATAATATGCCTCTTTCTGACTGCTATTAACCAAAGTGTTCTTGCATCTAGCTATTCTTATTCTTTACAGTGTCTCTCCTCTAGCCGTCGTTTGTTTAATCTTCCTAAGAAATGACAACAGTGCTGTTTGGTCTGAAATTATTGGCCGTTTTTTATTATTCCCAAGTTACTTTGATTTTTCTTACCACTCGTTTGGTACTTATAACATTTCTCGAATGGATTGATCACATTTTTAATTAAATTTTGTTTTCTCGATATTCACACAAAAAGTTGGTTAAATAAACGAATGTTTTCTTTTTTGTTTTTATTACATGGGAGACACAAAATTTAATAGCGGCTCATAGCTGACCATTTCGTGGAGATTATGTTGCGCAAATAATGACATCTGTGCCAGCAATTTTATAGTGTGATTTCCCAGCTTCTTTACTTATATATAGAACGCCCCAAACCGTAAGAGACAGACCAAATCTTACTATACAAAAATCTGATGTGTTGCATTCAATGACTTTCTCTACTCTTGTACTAACCATTTTTAGTTCCAATTCTATCTCTTGAACATTGCCCTCACACGGCTTGTGTGTTTGAAAACACCAACAGTAAGTTATGTATTTAATTTGTGATGTAAATATCTTAAATATATATTTTAATTAAAGTGTTACAGCCATTGAGAAAATAAAAAAACGAAAACATGTGTATGTAATGAGTATTTTGTGGTGGGGAGAGTTTTGTTCAAAATCTTCGTAATCCTTTCTAAAAATCTGGCTGTTGTATTCAGATGACTTTCATATTTTTAAAATGGTTTTCCAATTACTTCACTTAAATTGAGATAAATATATGTGGAAATACTTTTACTGCCTATTTCCTTGTAGATACCTACTATAGGAATAGGGAAATACTATAGGCTTAAGCGATAGTCAATCTTTTAAGAACCGGTTGCTATGAAATCCCGTTCCTCTTACGTGACCAGGAGAAAAATATAGATGATAATAAAAGGGGAAAAACGAATAACGAATTCTTATTTGGAAAACATAAGTATTGGAAAATTTAAACCAATGACAAGGAATATCTCAGAAATGCTTAGCTCTATAGAACAAAGAAAGAAAAAGAATTTGACATAAATGGTATGCTTTAAAGAGATGTACATGCTTGTGTACTAAGATTTTGTCTATCTCATACGACTTACCAATTGTGCGCAAGTTATCCAGAAGAAGACTTCAAAGGCTATTCATAGAAAATTCAAGATTTTATATATTTCACTTGCAATGAAAATGTGTCAAACATATGATATTTTAACCAAAATCACTTTGAGAACATTAACATTTTTAAAATATTCCTCATTAAAGGTAGTTGGGTTCTGGAATATCTTCTTGAAAATGTTCATGCTGCAACCTTGGAAAACGCTGAAATTACAAACCAAATTATTATGTATTTAAGCCAACAAACTTAGTGTTTGTTGTCTGTTTTTAAACACACGAGCCGTATGTGGGCTATGTTGAGAGGCAGAATTGAAACCGAAAAATTCATGCCACAGCTGGGATTTGAACCACAGACCCTCCGCTTACCACGCGGGTGCTACCTCTCTTACATACCAAATGTTAGTTTTGGGGTTGTGCTGTTCACGCACGCGCACGCACACACACACACACACACACACACACACACACACACACACACACACACACACACATGCACGCACGCACACGGATTGAAACTTTTTCTCCTAGGAAATTCTCTTTTTTGGATGCAAGGAGTCTCAAAATGGGTATATCCGATGCAATATTGAAATGAATTTTTTGTTGAAATGCAATTTCTTCTCCTTTTTATTTTATTTTATTTTATTTTGTTTATCTTTATCTTTTGTTTACTAGTTCAGATAGGCCCAAAACATGTATTTCTGGTGAAAGTTTTCTACGGTGGATTTTTGTATGGTGTCTGCTTAATGCAAGTACGTGAAAGGGAAAATAAAAGCAAAGCACTGAAATCACATAAACAAACGTGTCGTTTTTTCTCGATTGACTCAATACTGCCGAGATGACTTCTTCAATCCAAGTTCTTGCTAACGGCAAATGATGTAATTTACAGTTCTCCCTTGCTTTCGAAGCAAAGAGGTTACGACAACAAAGAATCTGGGAAGCTAACGTCATTTTCTTCAAAGCAAATGGCATTCGTTGAAGTGCATTCTTCCTTCCTAGAGAGGAATTTAACAAAAGGAAAATAATGGATTTTCCTCAAGAGCATTTTCCAACATTAATTATGCATGAGGCATTCTCTCCCGCTCCCGGAACATATATGGGAGAGAAGACGCGGGATTCAAGGTGCTTATATGAGACAAGGCGCTTGGCAGACAAAGCTTTCCATCTGATTTATGGCAGCCCAAGCTGCTTGTGTATGGGTACCTATATAAACATTCATCGAAATTGCGTCCTAACGCATGCAAAACTTCAGATGCTGTTATCCGCCTGTTTAAACGTAAATCCAATGATGCTGTTTTGTTTCTTTCGCAGTGTTGACAACAAAAGAGCGCCGGAAATATTTATTGCCTTCGTCATCTGCTACAACGCAACGTCCCCAAAGGCCTGTTCCGCTTGAGAGGTAATGTTCAAAGAAAACATTCTGAATATCTGAGTGCCCTATTATGTCTGTTTGGGTTTTCTGCTTGAGTAATTCTCGACAATTCACGTCCTAACCATACTTAGACTGGTTCATCTGTTCAGGACCGCAGATCACGAAGTACAAAAACGCTGCTAAACGCTTTGTAACGTTGTTGAAGCTACAAGTATACTTCTATACCTTCCACTGCCTTTATTTCTGATATATATATAGCCACTGCACAACATATTTTTCGTCGGCTTGTATGTGATTTTAATATACAAGGTTATATTGCTGGCTTTGCCTTCTAGCACAAATGCCGAGCAGTGACGTTCACTTGTTATATGTTGATTTTTACTTAGGGATTTTTACTCACGCACATTTACACTCCCACTCATGCTTCCAAACTCTAGAGAGGATGACGAATAATCCCGGCTGAAAAAAAAAAAAAAAAAAAAAAAAAAACCAACCCGAGACCTCTGGGTTTGGAAATTATCACACTAACCGTCAGACCACAAAGGTAGTCTCTATAATTTTGTCAAGTATTTCTCGGAAACTTCATATAAGAAACATAGACTGGAAAAAGTAGTCAGTGCAGTTTTATAAAATGTTAGACTATTTTATGAGAACATAATGTTCTTTACCACTCGTAATATTGTTTTTAATTTGAGATCTGTTAAAGAAGAAACCATTTAAAATATCATTGTGAAGGTTTAGAGCATTTAAACAACATTTTAATTTTTTCGAGAAACCAGCAGCTTAGAAATGCATATGATATTTTACCTTGGTATTCACACTTGTACTAATATATACTATTTTATAACGAAACAGCCAGGTATATTTTTAAGAGATCCATAGTATCGTTATGGTGGTGTTTTCATATCCTAAAAATGCTATTTTTTCTAACATCTATAATTTTTGAAAAATGCAACATGTATAGCTACTATTTGGTATATTGGTATACTGAAAGATAGATCAAAATAACGGCATAATTGTCAACATGTTAATGCTGTCAAATGTCTATTACATCTTCTCTTAAAGTTTTAAAAGCCTATAACTTCTTATTCGGTTGTGAGTGATTGAGAGCCTGAGTGTGAGTGTGAGTGTGAGAGAGTGAAAATGGTTTAAGAGCCCGTGGAGAGTTAGATCATTAGGGCCCTTTTTCTGTTGTTTTTTCATAAAATGTTACATAGGAAAATTCAGATTAAACATCTATGATAGATATTAAACAGGAAGAAATGAAAGTAAAACAATAGCACCGGTATATATATATGGGTTTACAGTAAAGTACACACAAGTAAAATTTTACTTCACAATATAAGTATAAGCCCATAACATTATTACTGTTGTTATTGTTGTTGAAGTTGGTTGATACTTTCAAGAACATAAAGGTGGTCGACAATTGTGGTATGTCACACAGACAGAGTAGTGTGATGTACAGATTCTGTACACAGATTCCCCTTCTTGCACGTAAAGCGTGGTAACTTGACAAATAAACACTGGGCTGTAATGCCTCAACGAACCGTGAGTCTCTCCCCTCAAATGGAGAGAATGCGTCAAATACAACTCTCATTCTCTTCAAACAAATCATCACCAGGGGGAGCGACGTGAAGAAATGCAGTCCTCACATGATGGGGGACTTCAAGGAAGTCGACAGAGCAGTATGTTACTTTCTAGTAAAGAGTAACTAAGTGCAAATAACCTGACTAGAAGCGAGGAATACACTCTCAATGTTTCTATCAAAGGTCCATACATGGGCAGGTGTGTTTGAGTGAACAGAATAAGTCAAAAACATGTCGAATAACACCAGGCTTTACTTCAGTATTTTCAACAGATGCGACACGAAGATTGTAAGAAAACCCCTCACACCAAACTACGCTTCACATGGAAAATGTATTATGTTTCATTTCCTCCAAAACAGCTTAAATGATTGTAGTTAAAGTAATGTGGCGCACGAAATGCAAAACGGTTTATATTTATATCTTATTTAATATTACACTATATACATTTACAAATCACATATATTCTTCTTCCTCGTATGAAGGACTTACAATCCCCTAGGATTTACAAGCCTGTGCCTAGGGTCAGACGCCTGCCGGAGAGCACAGGAACCTATGGACCACACAGAGTGAAGACCTGGAAGTACCAGGTATGAGAGTGAGCAATAGGATGATATGAAAGGTGAAATACATGACTGGAAAGGTGGTGATGAAGCGATTGGTGGAATGAGTGGAAATCACAAATATTCTTCATCATAAATGCGTGGAGACTTCATAAATTAAAATTATTTTGTTGTTTAACGACGCTGTCAATTGCTAGGATCACATCAGCGTCGTCGGTGTGCCGGAATTTCGTCCCATAGGGGTTCTTTTACATGTCAGTAGATCTACTGACATGGAGCTGTCGTTCTTAAGCACACTTAAAAACCATAGGTCCGGGACGGATTTGAACCCGTGACCTTGGGATCACTAGGCCAGTGCCTAACCAACTGAGCCACCTAGACCGTCATGGAAACTTCATAGGAGCACATGATAAATATGACCTCTAAATTGCAATAACTCTTCAAAATTAATGCTGAAGTATCTCTCAATCCATTTTTCTGCAGGCTTATAAGATATAAGAGATTTCGCGGATGTTGACAGGAGATCGATTCTCTTAGAAACCGCCAATGAAAATAATCACAGGGATTGATGTCAGCACTAGGAAGAGGAGAGTCCTGAGAATTTGGCAATTAATGCTCTTGGATAGATATCTATATTGAGAACTCAGTTGCTGCCAGCACTTTATGCCACGAATTCATCTTGAAGTGTTATTATAAAAAATTATGGCCATATTGAATATGTGGTAGATCTCTGTGCTTTTAATGAAGAATACAATATATACCCAATGAGATGACTACAGGGTAACGTTTGAGGCTCGCATTCGTGAGGTCCCGAGATCAGATCCCGAGAGTTGCTGGGGTATTTTGTGGTTTACCTCAGTCCCAAGGTAAATATCCAATGTATATACCGGATAGAAGATACTGCTTCGGCTATACGCTAACCAGAAATTCTACATGATGTCCAATACCTACAATTATTGACAATAAAGAACTATTCGCCGAAAAAAGGTACTTTGTGTCAAATATTTGCAGCCATCTGGCTTCTTGACTGATGAATATAAATGGTGTATTAGGTATTTCACTAACTTATGTAAACAACGCTGTAATGTATTTCTACCTTAATTCAAATGAACTTAATCACAATTTAATGCTAAAATGTCTTGCAAAGTTTAATCTAAGAGTAGTTGCGATGGTTTTTCTTAAAATCTCCATGCTCTATCCCTTGAAGCTTAAATAATAAGTTCGGTATTTACCCAACATTTTTCGATTTATTCTGTTCACTGAAACACACATGGACCTTTGCCTCTAAAATGACTAAATCATGTTAATTAATTTTTATGGAATGCTGCAGTTCGACTACTACTATAGTAAGGTGCATAGAAAAGAATACTGGTGAATAAACAAAATGAACAAATATGGATATAAGTTGAATAATTACCCTTCAGCTCCAGTGAAAACATCAATGTTAACCTCCGAAAATTGGTGTGCCTTTGTTGAATATTAGTATGAAATGAACTGAGGTTCTGAGCAGTAACAATAATGGGATTACAAGTTACATAGAAATCAGGAAGGGTAGTTCACAAATCCCTATTTCAACTTAAACTACACACTTCATTTGCTATTGTTCAGCTTTTAAAGCTGCGAAAATGCGGTCTCTTTCTACCATAAGCACACTTAGAGCGTTAAAGGCGGATTGCATTTGTGGAAGCCACATTGGTAGATTTCGAAAACAATATGCTGTGGAGAGGTCCAGGGGGAGCCAACAAAGTGCTACGTGGGGAAAACACAATGAGGAACATCTTGTTTGTTGTTTCCCCTCGTGGACCTAACAAGAAAGCATGAAACTCGCTCCAAGGAGAAAACCGTGCTTCAAGAACCAACGCAAACAAATGTAAACAGGGTTTGTTAGGTCTGTAACTGCTTTATATGGATTTTGGCAACATTTGTTTTGACGCGCTGAATCTCTAACTCCAAGGATTTAACTGAAACACCTGCCACTGTTATACAGGTTTACAGAAACAACGGTCCAAGTTACGAAACATTTTCACCATTTTAAATAATTTGAATTACAATAATATATGCATCAACCTCTATTGTCCTATTGAGCTCTTGAAACATATTAAATATATCACAATTGAGTTTTCTGGGATTTAATAATGTTTTATTTTGTCCCCCTACCCTAAAGAGAAAGGTATGGTGGCTTTGTCCAGTTTTTCAAACTGACTCCATTAATTTCCAGTCACTTAGTTACCTAGTTTGCTTTAGCTAAGAATTAACTCACACTATCACTTCGTGAAAATGAACTAGTTCCAATTTTCGTCGTTACTTCACTTACTTTGCACGACTCAGCTTCTTCCGGACGTTTCACTCATTGGAGAGTCAAACACAAGACGTCTCGAATCTCTTGCGACTTCAACACTCATTGCACGTAGTCACAGCCACAACTCACTCGGAGAACAGCGCTTTTCGTCGCACCAGAAACGTACTCGTTCACTTTGTGAGACTCCGCTAATCTCGCTCATTCTCGTGAGATGGACTCATTTGTGAGAACACTCGCTTATATAGCTGTACGACTTTACAGAACGTTCGAGATGGAGAAACATTTCAAACGGTTCTAGCAGTTCCTTTGCTCATGCTGGACGAACGCGCTGCTTATCTGTTTATAATCCCGACTGCCCAGCAACGATTTTTCGATAACCTTGACCATAGCCACTGCATCACAGTATCACAGAATTCCAGTGGAAGCAAACATGTTACATTTTTAAAAACTATTAAAAATATAATCGTATCATCGTTAGTGTTCCCCAAATTACCTAGCTGTCGACGGGCCGTTAAACCCTCTCCCTCCACCCCCCCCCCCCACTCGTTAGTGTTAGCTATCTCTTTGTTGGTACCGAGTATAAATTTACTTGCAGTCTGTGAGTGCACTAATTCCGGTAGATATTGAATTTCCATGCAGACGTGTTCAAATTATTAGAACAAACATTCCCGTCCGCCTAATCCTTGAAAATATGCTAATAGAATATAAATAGTAAATGATTATAGCTAAAATAATAAATATAAGACAAAATTACTGTGTTAGTTCTCAGCACACAAAGCTTTCATCCTGATAAGAGTTGCAAACTATTTGGTATATTTTTTGTATAATTATTTTGCAAAGTTACTAAGCCGCTCCGTATTTTTGTTGAAAGCTTACTAATGTCTATCAAAGCAGCATATGCAAAAACGGCCATAGTTACGATTTTCTTGATTTAATGTTAGTGTAATAATGAACTTGTAGACCCGTTACGAATGTTCTTATGAAAGAATCACTCCAAATTTTGGAAACGTATAATATGTCCCTAAATACAAAGCTATGTTAATGCTCCTGCTTTATTAATGTTAAGCAAAGATGCCGAAGGTTAGATGTTTAAATCCTTAATGTGGCCACAATGAGTATATTGCCTAATAACTATTTATTTAATGTACTTTCCTCATTTGAGGGCTACCAAAAAGACAAAATATAACTTCACAATTAACATGTCTCTTAAAAGATTACAATTATATTTCTTAAAATCTTAATTACTTAAAATTAGTTATAACAATAAATTAATAATAATCAATTTCTAGGAAATGTAAATAGGTAATAGCATCAACACTTTCAGATTAAAGCTTAAGTAATAGCTAAACCAACTAATGCAGTTAAAGTGTTACCCCAAATTTCAGTGATATTGTTAAATAAGTATCTAATGTCATAAAAGCATAAATATCATCAGTATCTTTTATTAATACTGCTTCTTGGGTAAATGCAGACTTATAAGTTATAACAGTATATCAAGACTAGAAATCTATGTGTGAGCTTCAGAACCTTGACTTGAAACTGTGTATTAGTATAAATGTGCCTTTGAAGTTACTAGTATCAACCTATAAATTTCTTATATGCAAAAGAGAGAAGAAAAAGAAAAACTGGACTCAGTTAATGTCTTACATTATGACTTAAGAGGCAATATTAGAGAATGGTATTACAGTTCATAACATTCATTTTTGATGTGAGCCTTAAGCTACAGAAAATACTGAAACCTGAGCTGGATGTAAGCTACTTAAGATTTAAATGATGTATTTCCATAAATACGCAGCTAAGCCGCCGCCGCCTTCCACAGATAAGTGATTCAAATTGCTCACAATTTCACAGTATTTTCCTCCAAGCTGGCCTTGTATTCTCGCTCTAATACAACTGCCTGGAGCTGATAATTAATGCATGCCGACTTTAATCTTGTAAACAAAAGCGAAACAAATATTGGAGTTTGGATTCGGAAAGAGCTTATTGCATCGGCAACTCTTGCCGTTTCCGATTTTCTATCTGTTGTTCCCTAGTCCTGGTAAATCGAGAGGAAGGGAGATTTAACTTTTTACCAACCTCTCCAGAGAATATTAAAAATGAAGGATGTCAGGAATTTTTAGTCACGGTACATCGGAATTTCAATCCTCCAATTTCATGATTCGGAGAAGAGGCGGAAACAAGAGAGTGAAAGCGGATTACCTATAAAAAATATCTATCTCACATTTTTTGTTGTTTGTCTTTCCTCTCTGCACTGTCTTTCGCCGCTTTCCTTTTACAAGGGAAAAAAATTATCTTATATATGGATACGTCCTCTACTGCGGTATCGATATTTCATATAAGTTTATTAAACTATGCAATCTTTAAAATTTAGATGCAATCAAGTGATGGGTTTGGAAGAAAATTGGCTGCAGGCTTTCAGCCGTCCAAACACTGCTTTGTGACTCGAGACAACTCAGTGCATCCCAAATTATATTATATTGTGACAAAATCGAAAAAGTTCAGTCCAGTTACATTCTCACTTTAGTTTTTTCTAACTAAATACACACCACAGCTCTCTTTTACTGGCGTTAAAACAGTCTACAGCCCTTCGTGATATTACAATTCACAGCTGTTGACTTACCATACCTTAACACATAAATTTCTGTCTTCAGTTCTGTCTTTATCTCACAAAAACTGACACTCAACACTCATTAGCTGCATTCCTTTCGACACGACGGTTCTCTCACGACGACTGCACACACGCAGCTGACACACACACTAAAACATTGCCTGCTGCAATGACTCATGTTTGTAATTAACTACTGTTCTCGTCGCCTCGCCTCCTTATATAGCGACGATAACGTAACTTCACCTTTTCTGGAACCTCTACAAATACGCCGACCACCGGTTGCATCTCGAATAATCTTGAAACCTCCTTTGATGTGCTGCGCTTATTTTCACTTGCTCACAGACAGTCGCGCGAGACAGGCTGACCTTGAGCGCCTTTGATACACGCCGCGCCTGGTATGTGGTGTAAGACAACTTGACGCCGACCGTCCTTTCATATGTATACTTTTTCAATATTATATTCTTGGTTTTTTCAAGGTGAGGATGAAGTACAATTGTAATCCAAAACTTGAATCATTCGATGTTATAAAAAGCACTATATTTAGTAGAAAATTAAAGCTAAATGAATTTGTACCACTTATCAGATAAATACAACATATGTAGGTATGAATCAGATAGGTGTCTTTAAGCATATTTATTAGTGAAGGTTTCTACGTTCTGCAATTTATCACCATAGGACTTAGAAGTGTCAGGTTTTAAATCAGCCCTGGGGAAGAGTACTCAAAGTCTGAACAGATATCTCTCTTCCCCTCATCTGCATTAGCCCCATACACACACGCACGCGCACGCGCACACGCACACGCGCGCGCGCGCGCGCGCACGCACGCACGCACACACAAACAAAATACACATACATACACACTGACCCCTGTCTGTAACTCACTCACTCACTCTGCTTCTTATATAGCGAGGATGACGGAGCACGGACCTTTCTCGAACTTCTACAAATGTGCCGGCTGCTTCTGAAATAATCTGGAAAGCCCATTTTGTTCTGCCGCTCTGAATGCCAATTATCTAGTATCGAGAAATAGTATTATCGTCCCATCACTAACTTTTGTATCATTGTCTTCAAGATTTTTGTGTATAGTTGGGAGGAAGAGATAACTAAATGGGCTTAGTTTGACCATGAATGAATAAGTAAATAAAATCTGAATGATCACATAGATGGTGTATTCCGAAATAATTCATTTGATCGACATACAATATAATTATAATGCTACTGAAAGGATTGATGCACTTGACAGGTCTCTATGTTATTGCTTGTAATTTAATACATTAGGGAAACAAGTACGGCTGCATGCTCCATCTTCTGCCTTGGTCGCCTTTCAAACCAAACTCCAGAGCTGAAAAATCTCTGGCTCTACCTAGTGGGAGAGAGAGAGAGAGAGAGAGAGGAATGCCATTGATGTCTATCAAGTGTAGACTGCCGTTTAGTAAGACAGTGAACGAGTCTGTGTTCCCTACCGCCGGCGCTCCTCCGCTCAGGGAAATCAACTACGCGAATAAATCACATTATTCGAGCCACTGGCTTTCACTGCCTTGTATCATGCATTACGTGGCTACACCACTCTCCATTACAAACATCATCACGAGCCCACAGCAAGGATACTTGCAAATTACATGCCACAGTGACAGCTGCGAGAATTTGCCTCACTTCCTTTGCGTTTCAGTCTCGTTTTTGCTACTTTCCACAGTTCTGTAGATCTGTGCGTTTCACAGGAAACAAAAGACTAGAGCTGTTCATACGTTAGCAGAAAATACGAAATGTAACACTGACACAGCTACCAGATAGGGCTTCCCGTATATTTTTACTCTCTTTACTAAAATATAATATATCTGAAACAGAACATCCTGGCATACAGTTCCCTATACCAAGACGTAGAAATATTGCAAACTTTATAATTTATTTATACACTGAATCTTTACAATACAACTTTATTTAACATATATAACGTACATTCGTAATCGCTGAAGTAAAGGAAAATTAGTACAGAGGAATAAAATAAATGAATAAAAATACAACGTTGTAATTTTTGTAAAGTTGTAAACTAACCGTAAAATAACGAATTCCATTTATACTAAATCAATTCTCCTAGTTTCTGGAATCCAGTAACAAAAACAACTGGTAACCAGCCATTTACCTGTACAACTATTATAAATTTGACAAAATTAATAACCTATCGCACTGGTATTCAGCAAAATTTGCACTAATCGCCAGCGTAAATTTACTTATTTATGTTTATACTACACATACAGCCAGCAGAAGTATTTTATTTCATTAAAAAGTTAAATATCAAGATTTCACTCGAAATACATGTTTTCAGATTCCCTGAACTCAAAAAGTTTTTTTGTAAAATGGTGTGTGTGTGTGTATATATGTGTGTGTGTGTGTGTGTGTGTATGTGCGTGTGTGTGTGTGTGTGTGTGTGTGTGTGTGTGTGTGAACAGTATAAGTCTAAAGCGAAATATTCAATAAATATTAAACTTGGTATTTAAGTTTGATATGTCCAAAACAAAACCTCCCAACAACATTCCTTTATGTAAAAGAATATTCAATAATTATTTTCTAAACAATGACCCCTACAATTTCACTTAAAATACCATATATTTAAGATATTCACATGAGAAATAAAATCTATATGTTCAGTTTTTTGGGAAGCGTTATGAGTTGCCCTTCACTGGGAAAGAACTTGTATTATTTTCTTTAATTGATAAACCAAAATCCATAGACAAGAACTTAGTACACAAACACCACTGCTGTTTGAAAGAACACAGCATATTACAAATAACTTTTTGCTGATTTCAGGGATTTCCGAAGTATGAATTCTTAGGGATTTAAATGTGTCTATAACGTAACGTAACCTCGTGCCACAACAGCCCATCTGGGCCAAGACCTATCTCTCGACTGTTCTGTCCTCCCCAACCATCTCTGCCCATCACGGGCGTCATGAGTGGGATGCAGTACTGGAGGTGGAACGTCGTCAGTACCCCCGTTTCTTCCGGCTGGTTATGTGGTCTACACAACCAGGAGCCCCTCAGGGACCTAACGAGGCGAGTGCACTCCGGACAAGGTCTCCCTGCGGGAGAAAATCCCCGCGCCGGTACCGGGAAGCGAACCCGGGTCCCCAGCTTGGTAAGCAGCAGCGCTACCATCGCAACCAAATGTGTCTGTATGTTGTCTTTTTCTAAAGTACGGTCACTATTCGCTTGTTTCTGGAAGGGAATGGAATTTTAACGGCAGCATTAGCTCTTAAAATTCAAATGTCTAAGTATCGATTTCTTCTATTCTCAGATACTTAAAACGAAATGTAAATGAAACTATTTCTGGAAATGTTTATCTCAACGTGAAGTTCTCACACATACACGCACACACGCACCCACGCTCGCAGGCACACAAACCTCTTATAAATCTGATGTGTTACACTCACATAACGTTTTTACTCACTACCCCTTATTTTTTATATTGCTTCCTCAAACTATTCAGAAAACGTCTGATGTTTGCACTCACGTGACTTCCTTTACTCTTGTACTAACCATTCTTACAAACCCTATTCCTCTGTCATCTTCACGTTAGTTGAGATAAACATTTACAAAAATATTTCCTTAAGTATTCCAAAACTTACACAAATAACAAGAAATATCTCCGAAATGGTTCACTGTACAAAACGTATTTATTTGGACATAAATTGTGTGTTTTAGCAAGATCTACATTTTTTCTACAGTGAGATTTTGTTTACTGTTATGCTAAAGTCGTCAAGAGTAAACAGGACGTGTGGACTATAGCATAAAACTCAAAATATACATTTCATTGGCAATAAAAATATCTTAAACATATGGCATGAGATGGCGGGGGAAACGGGAGAACCCGAAAGAAACTCGCCTGTGCGCCGCTTTGTCCACATGAAGTCACCTGGGAATGAATCCGGGCTGCATTGGAAAGAGGCGAATGGTGAAACTACTCGGCCACGGCGCGGCCCCCGAAACTCGGAGACGCCCCTGATCTATAGGACCAAGGTTTACAGGCAGCATCCTTTTTCCTTACCATGCATCACCGACAAGCACTTACAAGCACTTACAAGCCAGAAACAGCCAAACAGGATGAAGCCGCAGTAAAAGGAGAAGTAAAGTAAAATGAGAAATGAACTCAAATGGAGGGACAGAGAATTTCGGAAGGCCCTGCCCAGCATTCGCCTAGCAGCCCGGAGAAACTCTGAGAAAGCACAGACAGGCCGCGGGGATCGAACCCATGACCTCCCGAATGAGGGCCACATGCGCTACCGTCTGAGCCACCTCGTTGGCTAGCCGTAATAGATCTTCCGTAAGTCGCATGTGTGAGGTGTTCCTCTTCGTTGCATACCATATAAAACTATAGCCATCTTAAAAGTAATTTTAAAGAGAAAACAGTGCCTAAGGGATCCTGGGATTGAAAAACATTGAAAAATTATAAAATTGAACAGTTTTAGGTTTATACAAACCTGCAGTCATCGGTTGCAGGGCTCCTTTACATTAGATACGTTCATGATAATTGCATCTAAAATAAGTAACTTCTGCAGGACCTCTTGGATCCCGTTTTCTATAAAAGTAGAATTGTAAAAGTTGGGAAGAAGGGGAATGTGTGCGGATTTTCCTTTTCGCCTTCCACACAGAGAAACCACGAATTCGTGAAAGGAATGACAGAGTAACTAAATGGCAAAGCAAAGAGAGAAAACAAGCACTTTTAATTCATGTGAAAGAAATGCTGAAGTTGGATTTTGCTCTATCAGCTAGGTACAAAGTCAGTAGGTAGGTACTGGAGAATATGTTGCCCCGCCACGTCCCATCTGCGGTATCCGACCTCTCGGAAAATTGTCTGAAAAGCAACATCTTGATGTTCTCCATCTGCTGCAGGTTTAAGTGAATTTATCTCAAGAGGGGAGAAAAGCAGCGGAAATAAATAGGAAACGACGTTAGAAGAAAGGAAGAAAGGAAAAATGAAAAAGGAGAATGACAACCCTTTTACCTTTTCTTATACATTTTACTCCAGCATGTCCTGTGTCCCGATTCACGACATACGCTTTCTTATCTCTTAACAAACTGGAGATGTAGCTGCACTTGATCGATCATATGTGTACTCATCAGCAGACTAGCAAGTTCTGCTTCTCTACTACTGTGTCTCCTGATAGAAATACAAGTAGCTTACGTGAGAAGTGAATAACTATTTGTGCCAAAATTAGCTTTGAAATTCTTGGAAGAAGTACTATTTGTTAAGAACCCGTATCCAACAATATTAAAATAGTTACATTTTTAACAAAATATTGTGACAAAGACGAGAAAAATCCAAGTCTGATTACTTTTCTATCTTATTTGTGTCCTCTAAAATTTTACTGCAAGCATAGTCAACATAGTCAACAGGCTTTCCTGCTATCACCACTCACAACTATTCTTCTCATCTGTCCATTCGGCTTCCTTCACTTTCTGTCTCTTACGTACCGAACTACGGTGTTAGAATAACTCGCGACGAGCGACTTATCCTCAGGGATGGCACACACACACACACACACACACACACACACACACACAGAGAGAGAGAGAGAGAGAGAGAGAAGTCTCCAACACGCTGCACACTGACTTATTCCAGTAGCTCTAAGCACAAACTCGTCTACACTGACCTACTGACTCTGTTGTTGTGTCTTTCATGTCCTTTTAAACTAGGGATGACGTCACACGACCATTGGAGAAACTCTCTACACACACGCACCCGATGACTCGATACAAGACTCGCGAACGTCCTCGATCCCTTTTGTTTCCTGCCGCCTAATTATTTACGGCTAGGTACACACACAGTCGCGCGAAGCAGCGCGGGCTTTGTCTCTACACGTTCGAGACCAGACATATGGTACGAAATAGCTTAGCCCCTTCCTTCCACTGTTGTATGCCGACTCCAATGTCACAACTTATTGGTGAGTGATTGCTTCAATTGGGTAAAACACAAATTCTGTATCTTAAGGCAAAAATCAAATGTTTAAAACTTTGGTGTTGCATACCAAACGAGATGGCTCCGCATTCGGGAGGTCGTGAGATCGATTCCCGTGGCCGACCTTCCTGACACATTGGTTTTCGTGTCGCTAGGCAAATACTAGGAAGGATAATTACAGCCTTTTCATTTTACCTCAACCATTTAATTCACCCTTCATTCCATTGGCTCTTCCAAGGTCATGAGGGCGTTCGGTGCAGCTTGGCAGGGATATGTGCTTTGTAAAGGAACTTCTTTTCATCCCTCGATGTCGGTGGGTACCGGGTATGGGTGGGCAATATATGGGGGCGTTAGAGCCCAGTGGGGTCGCCCTGGCAGGACATAGAAGACCTCGAGGAGTCGTCAAACTTGGTAAACGTTAAGAACCACTGCCAAAGTCCGTGCCGCTTGTTTGAAACTGGTTCCTGGTGTGTCCTCTCGCCTCATGCTTCATCCCGAGGGTACCTTTTTTGGGGGTGCAATAAGCACAGCGTCAGTGCCAAACCCCCTCCGTATCTCTCCTATTCTTATACATATTGGTGTTGTATACACATAACTTCTTCACTCACTGTTTTACTATTCATACAAATGCTTATGTTCTATCTAGTTTTTGTTAAGTTAGATCAACTATCAGTAGAAATTTTACATTTCGTTATATATATATGACCAAACCCATTGCCACATTTTTAAAAAGCGTCGCCATGTGATGACTGAAATCCAATGCTCTTTGTGTAACCACGAGGGAAAAAACTAACGCGTTGCACTCACATGAATTTCTCTGCCGCTGTACAAACTATTATTTAAAAACCTTATTCCTCTATCTACTTAATATTACTCGAGATAAACATTTGCAGAAATTATATTATTGCTGATGTTCTTGTAAAGTGCAAGGGGACTATACGAATACTGTAGGATTTAAGCGATAGTAACTGTTTGAACACCTGGAAGCTATATGGTAGCTTTGAAATTCCACTCTCTTTGCACGGCGAAGAGGTAAAAGACGAATAGGTACGTAGGTATTCTTCTTTGAGAAAAGTATAAGTATTGGAATTTCAAACAAATAACATGGAATATCTCGGAATTGGTTCACTCCAAGTAACAAAATAAATAGCATAAGAATGTACTTCACGCAATTGTGTTTTTGTACGCTAAGATCTATGCGGTTTACCAGTTATGCAAAAGTCATCCAGAATGCAGAGAATTTCTGAGGACACAAAAAATGCAAGGTATACATTTAATTTTTCTATAAAGTAAAAATACTAGTAAAAGCGCGCGCGCCCGCGCACACACACACACACACACACACACACACACACACACACACACACACACACACACACATATACCAAAGAAATGAGGCAAAACCAGAATTATTACAAATTGAAATATAAAATCTCCAGATCTAAAATTCTAAATCCCTAGGTTCAACTTTGTTAGTGATAGGAAGTACGTAGTTATGTAACTAGGCTGGTTAAGAATACACCTTTGGTTCGAGGTATCATGAAGTGCCCCAATTGGTCAATCTATACTCTACATCTGAGGGATGGGCAGCGCTACCATATCAGGTTTTCAACCATCTGTGGATGTCAATTACACGCCCACGACCTACTTAAGGCAGATCACAGAGGGCCGCTATTATTGCTGCAAATTTCAAGGCACCGGGCCTTTTTCGTCAACCATTATGTCGTCACTTATTAACGCACCTTTGATCAATCACACCCAAAAGCATGTCAGTACTACAGTGTGGTTCAAAATTTTCGGCATAGCTAATTTATACACTTCTGATCAGTTACTCAGTTACTTTGATGTAAAGTGTATTACTTCTGATTAAACATTCACAAGTTTTAATTTAAGTACATTTAATGCATTTGGATTTATACTTTCTTTTCTTTATTTTTTTAATTCGACGAATAAGCAAACTCAAATCCTCACATCTTTAAGGAATTTGTTAAACATGAAAATATATGGAACTTCTAGATATTGCCTTACTTTCTTATTATAACTGTACTTTGACGCTACACAATTGATTTTTAATATAAGCAGCTTTAAAATCATAAAAAACTATTGAATTCATCCCATAATTTAGGTATACTACCGCGTCGAATTTTAAATTGCATGTTTTGTACTCCTTTTTTCACCTTTTTCACCATTTGAAATGTTCCCCGAACAACCTTTTAGCTTACAAATTTCAGGAAAGCTTCTGGAATTTTGATTTAAAAATTGTGATCTTGTGAAAAAATACATTAAATTGTTTCACATAACTGCGAAATACAGTAAAGTGCGTACCACTAAATTGTTACTCTTAAACTCATTGAAATTAACCAGTGCCTATTGAACAAGTTTGTTTGATAGTGATTTGATCAACTGTACGCTCCAAGGAGAATTTCATATTGCCATACCAAAAAGTGATTAATTATGAATAAAAAGTAACATGTTAATAAATTGATATATCTGGTTAAAATATTGTGTACATTATGTATTTTATATCTAAGTATATGGGAAGCAGAGTCAAAGAAATCAAAAGAAAACTGCATTTTTGGTGTTTACATAGATACGTTGTCTTAAATCGTATCATTTAAAACTTTTGATTTCTCTTTTAACACTCAGGGTCTGACTATCTCCTTCAATATATTAATTTAGATTAAAGGCTTTATGAATTTCCGAGAATATGAAGAATTTCGACCTAGCAGGAAGAAGAGTTCTGTTAGAACTAGTAGACTACCCCAGCCATAGAAAAATTATGTACACCACAAACCATGTCCCATGAAGAATTTGATAGTCCACCACTTCCAAACCGTCGATGAAACCTTTTGTCTCTTCCGCTCGTGCATGTGATCAGATAATTGGCACCTCAACTACATTTTTGAACGATCATATTTACGAAGTGATGTATGTATCCGGTCTACCTCTTAGCGCAGTGGAAGCGCTGCTGCTGGCCAAGCAGGAGACCCGGGTTCGATTTCCGTAGCGGCGCGGGGATTTTCTCCCGCTGGAAGACTTGGTTCGGGGTGCACTCAGCCTCGTTAGATCCCTCAGGAGCCAAATGAACAGCTGCGAAATGAAAGTAATGACCCGCGTAACCGCCAGAAGGGGCAGGTGCGCTGACCACGTCCCACCTCCAGAATTGCACCCCACTCATGACACCCGTGGTGGACAGAGATGTGGAACGCACCGCTAGGGCGGTAGACCTTAGCCCGGAAACGGCTGTTCCACCGCGGGACTGGTTGTATGCATCGCTTTTTGTTACCGAGTCCGTTTAGTTCTCCAATAGACTGGCATCTGCTCCAGTGAAGGAACTGTGATTCTTTTTCAGGGTTGCATGGGCGGGTGTGAGAATAAACAATAAGTTTAATAATTGTCATTTAATATAAGTGCTTACTGTTTGATGTTGAATTAAACTGCTTCTGAATCTTTTCCTCAAAATTGTATCAATATCAATCTACTCGTATTGTATCAATACTTTACGACGTTAAAAAAAACTGTGTCTCTAATACATAGCAATACCAAACATACGTTGCCTGAGTTGCAGAAACGTTAGATGAAGGTTCCCTGATGGTGACCACTAAGTCTATGTAACTCGCGGCGCGGCGGCTGCCCATGATTAATCCACCACAGTAAAGATTTCTCTCTAAGAGTATTAACATTTCTCTCAAATGTTAATTCATATTTGAAAGAAAATTTTTACTCTGTTTCTTATCTCACCTAAGAATGTCATTTTCGTTTCTAATCTTCAGAATTTTATCTTGCCAGTCTTAGTAATACCTGCATGGCTGAACATAACTGATTTCCACGGACGTAATCTGTTTGGTCACTGAATTCACTGTAATAGAACCCTAATGACCTGAACTACACCAGCTTATACTGATTGCTTTTATTTCAACCCTTAAATTGTATCGCTAATGACTCTTTCCCACGTTAAAATCTTATACCAGGGTTACTACATTATGCACTGATTTTAACATTCGGAAATTATTAACTGCAATTATGTATCTGTTGACAGCGCTGTTAGACCGTTCGCCTGTCACCCAGGGACCCGCATGTGGTATTCGTGGTGGACATAGCGGTGTCTGGGTTTTTCCAGGGTTTTCCGGTTTCCCCCGCAACTCATTCCACCAATTTCTCCATGCTTACCTTACCATTTATCGATGTCGCCTGCATTTCACATCAACCTGTTCCTCACTATCATACCTGGTACTTTGTTGAACACCCGCTTCCAAGTCTTCACTCTGTTCGGTTCATAGGTTTCTGTGCTTCCCGACAAGCGTCAGGCCCTAGGCACACAGTTGTAAGTCCTAGGGGTGTAATTCCTACATAAGAGGAAGATATATCTATCTCCCTATCACTTTCTTATAAGATTATAAACATTACCCGTGCTTAATAATTTTTAGGTTTGCAGTTGGAACATTCTGAAATAAAGTTGAATATTTTCTCATTTTCTTGAGATAATTCATCGACCTAAAATGCATACCATATGTTTGCGCATTACAAAGTCTTAGGACCTTTCTCTCAATTTGATAACATCGCTTTTAGTAAACGTATTGTAGCATATTTAGCTCAATGATTCTCCTTAAATAGGCACCAAAGAGCAAATAAACAAAGTTAGTAGGAATTAATTCATTTATAACCAAACACGAGTACCTATTCACTTTAATCTCCCTCTCTCTCACTCTCGCTCCTTATAGGATAAGTGTACAATTTTTCTCTTCTCTGCAGCTACTTCCAATCAGCACTTTCCGTTAGCCTTGGCATTTTACCCAAGCCAGCAGAGCGCACTATGACAAAAGAAAGCATGGCTCTCTGGCTCCTGTCAAAAACAGAGGAGCTCACTGAGAAATGTAAGACCGATGATGCCAGGTGAAAGGTCGGTGACAAGAGATGGACTAGTTGGGCAGGCAAATATACGCTATACTTATGACTTAACTCTTTAAGATAAATAGTTTTTTCTGGGGCAGGTGCTGAGCCAAAAGAGGCGCTCTAAAGTTGTACCCAACTAAGTCGTAATTCCGTAACCCAAAAACGTTGCGCATAAACATTCACATGAATCTATACTTTGTTTTCTAAGGGACCCTGGAATGAGATTTGAATGTTCCACATTTTTACTTTCTCCACTGGTAAGTAGGGGAAATATTGTACTCCACCCAAAAATTCGATGTCGAGATTTCGCCGGAAATATATGTTTTAAGGACCCCTGAATCCAAAAAAAAAGCATTTTTAGAAAAAGGTTCGTGTGTGTGTCTGTGGACAGCATAACTCAAAAACGAAAAGTCGGTTAAATCCAAAGTTGGTATTTAAGTTTAATGTCTTTCAAGGATGCGACACGAAGATTTTGAAGAAAATATCTCCACCCTAAACTACCCTTTACATGGAAGATTTTTCGAAAATTTTGATTTTATTTAAAATGGCTCTAACGATGTTGATTAAAATGCCGTATGTTTGAGATATTTTGATGACAAATGAAATGTATATCTTCAATTTTCTGGCTATAGCCCCTGTAGTCGTATTTACTCTGGATGACTTTTGCATAACTGGTAAACTATTAGAGATAGACCAAATCATACTATACAAAAAAATGTAGATCTGGCTAAAATACACAATGTATGTCTCAATAAATTTTCTTGTAGGTTGAAACATTTTGGAGATATTCCTTGTTATGTGTGTAAGTTTCGGAAAACTTAGCTTTCGTGAAATGGATCATCGTTGTTCATTTTTTATATGTTAAGTGTGCAAAGAGAACGGAATCTCAAAGCATTAAAACATTTGACTATCGCACAAAGCCTGCTGTATTCTAATATTCCCCTTGCACCTACAAGAAAATAACCAATAAGATAATTTGTATAAATGTTTATTTTAACTAACACGAAGAGGATATAGGAATAAGAGTTTGTAAGAGTGGCTAGTGCAAAAGTAGAGAAAGTCATGTGTGTGCAACAGATCAGATTTTTATAGATATGAAATCAATATTTTGTACACCTAAGGGTGTTTATGTTATAAACTATCACATAAAGTTCCAGCACAATCTCTTCTATAGTTTTGGGGAAATTCATTATTCAGTTTATTTAGAATGTGAAAACACCTTAATATTGAGAATACTTCACGCGCATAAAAAGGTAGAATATTACAGCAATTTTATTTCATAAACTCTAATTTCCCAACAAACACCACCAACCTCTGGTGGGAAGAAAACATAATTACTTTTAAAGTAATTCATTACTTTCCTTTGATGAACTTCGAAAATATTTCTTTTTAACATTTTTGTGCATCGAAGTTTTTTAAAGCCAAACAAATTTTCAGATTTTGAAACCAAAACGGAAAGTGACATAAATGGAGCACATGCTGGAAAAATTCGCGCATGGAGCGAGATAGTGCTCCAAATGTTAAATGTTAAGTCAAGAAAAAAACAATTTTTCTACACACGCACACGCACGCACGCACGCACGCACACACTCACACACACACATTATGACCATGAGTCAGATTAGCCGTTTGGCCTAAAACTGCCCTGCTACGTATGTCACACCTTTCTTCTTTTCTCTAGTAGTATCTTTCCTCAGATTCATAGCTCAACCACTTCTTTCCGCTGAATTTTGTTGTTTTTGAACACTTTTTGTTAAAATAGTGCCGGAAAAAGGGGATTTAAATGTAGCGTACACGGCATTTAAAGCCTGTGGTAGACCTTTAAAAATGGCTAAATCTAATCCTTTCACTGTCAACCGATGACTGAAGGCTTGGGGAACATATATGTGCATAAACCTAAAAACCGTTAATTTCACAATTTTCGGTCATTTTTCATTTTCTGGAGCAACTGCTAAGCCAAAAGAAGTGCTATAAAGTGACACATAACAAAGTTGGAATTCCGTGGCCTAAGAATGTTATGCATAAAAATTCACATGTCCATTATTAGAATTAGTGAGGGCTTCATTTGGAATTACCACGTTATTTATTGCATCGCTCTCCTGGAATAGCATACAATGTTAGTTGCCATAAATTGCATAATTTTGTTCCCTTGATTTCCAATTTAATGACTGAGCCTTTTAAAATATTCTGTCAGGTTCTCATTAGTTTTAAACTGAAATATTATACATGCAATACATTTATAGCTACGCTACCTGTTACAGTATATTTTGTTTAACATTTAAAATACTGCCCTTCAGGGGGAGGGAGCGCAAGGTTTTTCTCTGCCATTTCAAATATCTGGCACAAAAAGAGAGAAACAATGCGCTGAAATAAATCCAGCTTTGCACTGGTTGTTCAGGATTTATTTGTGGCGATTGTCAGAAACGTAACATTAACTGTAGAATAATCGGGAAGCAATTAACATTCGCAGTGCTGGAATCTGAGGCACGTTGCTATATATCAGGTCTGCTGACGGGGATCACACTACCACACAAAACCTCTCAACGCTACAAATCACCGGAAATTGCAGTCACGAATGTGAATGTACCCCATCCCGGATCATAGCAGGTTAAAAACAGAATTGCTGTCCACAGCAAGGGAACTCGCCCCAAGGTATGTATCGAGGAATGCCCATAAGCCCAGTTAAACGTGTTTGGGATACCGGCACTTTCACCTATGGCTCAACCCTTCTTATTTATGGATAAATTAATGTTGGATGCCATATGCTCGGACAGCTTCATTGTCACTGCAGGAATGTGTCCGAGTCGGCCATAACTCAACAAAGGAGAACTTTCGCACACATGACAGCCTCTAGATGCGTCTACCTTTGGCAATGTGCGGTTATCGGGTCTGAAGATTATGGAAATCACTCTGACCACGTGTATGAGGTATTTCTCACTTTCTTCTGTGCTTGGTTTGGAAGGTATGTCGAGGTTTTGCTGCTCCAGCTACAATTTCGTTTGAGTAGTTGCAGAATCTACTGCTCAGCTCGCGATATTGCATTAACTTCGTAATTGTTCTCTCTCTCTCTCTCTCTCTCTCTCTCTCTCTCTCTCTCTCTCTCTCTCTCTCTCTCTCCTACTACTTCTACTACTACTACTACTACTACTACTACTACTACTACTACTACTACTACTACTACTACTACTACTACTACTACTACTACTACTACTACTACTACTACTACTACTACTACTACTACTACTACTACTACTACTACTACTACTACTACTACTACTACTACTACTACTACTACTACATGAAGACACTGATGAAATTTGATGATCTTACAAAATAACAGCATGCACATGTGATGTAACCTATACTAAGTTCAGTCTTTGGTTTATCCGCGTCAAAACAAACCCATGTGACCAGTGCACCGTGGTACAACACGGTAGCAATGCGTGCAGGAAAGCAGTCCCATCCTAGTAATCTGAGTTCTGGTATGAATTTATCGTTAAATGATGTAATATTCTACACAAATACCTAAGAGCTTAATTAACGCTGATGTATACTGATAAACAAAACTACAAGTCCCAACATGCAACTCGTGTGAGTACCTGATATCAGAGTATTGTTTACAGCCAGCAGTTGTTATTTTGAATCATGGCGGATGGCCGCGGTGAATTAGCTCTTTGCTTTTCGTCGACTTATGTAAAGCATAAGGCGGGAAAACCATTGACTAGTGGTGAAAAAAAATAGTGTTGAACGTGTATCATAAGTTGTGTGAGAAATATCCAACTGTTCCCTTCAAAGAAGTAGCGAAATTAACTTCTGAGTTCGCCGGTGTTTCGAGTACCGGTATAAACAGTGCTCGCAAAGAAAAATAATAATTATGACATGTGCATCGTTTATTTTGTTGTGACTATCAATCTTATCGTCTCTAGTTACATGTTAGTCACTCTTTAAATTGACGGAATAAGGGATCGTTTCCTTTCTGTTACGTACCGCATGCACTCAACACATAGTTGTGACAGTATTTCTGGCGCGAATGGCGGAAGGATACATTATAACTGTGCACTGGTCACTTGGGTTCAGTTTCGCGCGGATCAACCTTAGGATGAATAGATTAGTAGAAATGCGTCGGTCTGGGTGGCTCAGGTGCTTAGATGCTAGTCTACTGATCCCAAGATTGCGGGTCCAAATCCGGCCCAGACGATGGTTTTAAGTGTGCTTAAAAACGACAGCTCCATGTCAGAAGATTTACTGGCATGTAAAAGAACTCATACGGAACGAAATTCCGGCACACCGGCGACGCTATATAAATCTTGCAATTCATAGCATCGTTAAACAAAACAATTTAATTTAACTAGTAGAAATGCAAATGAAATAAAGTGTAACTTTTGAGTACAAATTTTTTTTTTTTTTTTTTTTTTTTTTTTTAAATAGAGATGTGACATTGTTAAACAACCTATTGGAGAACTATACACTGATAACTAGGGCTTGGATATTTAGGTAAACACATATTTTGTCCTAATACGAACATGAAACTGAGTTTAATATCCTAAGTATTCACACCGGAGCAAATACATTAAGTTTTGTTGCACATAAAAACACATACCTTTTATTTTTTGTGTAAATAAATATTTTTGGATATCCACATAAATTACACAAAAATCGCACGAAGGAAACAACTTTTTAAAAATAATTTTCACATATTTACATAAAAGCAGGAGCAGAATTATTTTAGCAATCACCACCGAACTTCTTTAATGCCCAGATACATATGCTTGATGTTGCAATTTGTTATTCATTGCTAGAAAAACTGATATATCAGCTAAAGTATCCCTTCAGTTGAAAGAAAATATAAACATCTTGCTTTCTTAAGCTGCATGAACCCTCAGGATAAGAACGGGGAATTTCCCCACTGCCATGTGCTTGATTAAGCTTCTGTTATCGCTTCACAGTCCGCTGATACTCGTAGGTGTCCAATAAGTTGTAGTCAATTAGTCATTTGTAAAACCACAGTTATACAATCTTCTAGTTATGTTGTGGTGTTGGAAAGTTACATATCGACAGTTTTGAGTTCACAGTGGATTAAACATACTCAGAGTAAGAAGTAGTGCATGTTACTGCGTGCTGCGAAATTTAAGGGTATTTTCGGTTATGATGGTAAAATCCTGTGTTGTCACCATATGATAAACCTATAACGGCAGACCAACCTTCACAAATAACACATTTAAGTTGTAACAAACGTTCAAAATCCAATGTCACTTCTTCATGGCAATCTTCACTCTTTGGCGGTGGAAAATTTAAGGGAGAATGTGGTCGTGTACTGCAACTCGTACTTGGCAATCCCTTCCGAGAAAAATATCTTGTGAGTAGCTCGCACAATTGTTTTAGATCAGCCATTAAGATCTTAAAAAATATTCTATTTGTCTTGGCAAATTTCTTTGACTTTTCCAGTGCATAAGAAATAAACATTTCTCAAGTTTTTAGCAGCTAAAAATCCGGGGCCTACTGATAATATTAATATTTGTCTTAATTTCGAGCAAAGAATCGAACTATACCACAATTTGTTGCGGGCGAGTGTTCTGTGCACGCCTGTACCCTGATTCCATGGACGGTGTTTCGGGTTTAAAAGGCCTTCTCCTTTTAGAATATTGTTATAGCTTTTTCGTAGTTTAAATAATCAGTTTAACATTCTATTGTTACATCTAAATTACATTGCAGAATCAGTCATCTTCACCATATTATTGCCGCAAGTATTACAACAGGCAACAATCTCTTGGTTTTAGAATGGCCATAACGGTTGTGTTAAAGCTTGCTTTTCCTTAAAGAAAATGGTAGATTTGCATTGCTATCAATTACAGAGAGAAAGATCTATCTTAACGGTCTCAGGATACTGCAGTATTGCTATCTTAAAAAGCTGATGTGTTGCACTCACATGACTTTCTCTACTTTTGTACTAACCATTCTTACAAACTCTTGTTCCTATATCTTCTTCGTGCTAAATAGTTAAGATAAACATTTGTACAACTTATCTTGTTGCTAATTTCCTTGTAGGTGCAAGGGGAGTGTTAGAATACAGTAGGCTTTGTGCGATAGTCAAATGTTTCAAAGCTTTGGGATTCTGTTGTGTTTGCACACTTAACATATAAAAAAATGAACAACAATGATCCATTTCACGAAAGTTCTAAGTTTTCTGAAACTCACACACATAACAATATCTCCGTAATGGTTCACCCTACAAGAAAATTTATTGAGACATAAATTGTGTATTTTAGCAAGATCTACATTTTTTGTATAGTATGATTTGGTCTATCTCTAACGGTTTACCAGTTACGCAAAAGTCGTCCAGAGTAAATACGACTACAGGGGCTATAGCCAGAAAATTCAATATATACATTTCAGTTGTCATAAAAATATCTCAAACATGACATTTTAATAAAAATCGTTAGTCATTTTCATTAAAATCAAAATTTTCGAAAAATGTTCCATGTAAAGGGTAGTTTAAGGTGGGGCTATTTTCTTCAAAATCTTCGTGTCGCATCCTTGAAAAACATTAAACTTAAATACCAACTTTGGTTTTTAACCGACTTTTCGTTTTTGAGTTATGCTGTCCACAGACTGACACACAGACACACACACAGACACACAGACTGACACACTGACACACACACGGACCTTTTTCTAAAAATGCTTTTTTGGATTCAGGGGGTCTCAAAACATACATTTCCGGTGAAATCTCGACATCTCCACAGACTGACACATAGACACACACACAGACACACAGACTGACACACAGACACACACACGGACCTTTTTCTAAAAATGCTTTTTTGGATTCAGGGGGTCTCAAAACATATATTTCCGGTGAAATCTCGACATCGAATTTTTGGGTGGAATACTATACTTCCCCTACTTACCAGTAGAGAAAGTAAAAGTTAAACTCAATCATGTATCTGTACGACTGCATGTGGCATTTATAGTGGGTAGGGGTGGATTTCCCTCGGGTTCTCCAGTTTCCTCGCCATCTCAGGCCACCGGTGCTCCAACCACATTCCATGTATTACGCTTCACCGCCTGCGGTGCCGCGTGTAGTAAAAGTGAGTGTTAAACACTACCAAAAATGTAACTGTATCTTGTTTTACAAACGAATAAATATTTATATCTGTCAGGCACAGCAAACAGTTTAAAGTTAACCAGGGATAGGTCAAATATAAGGCGCATATCTAAAATATCGTTCCACATAAACGCATTGTTACATAGGAATATAAAATCCTATCTCTGCCAGATATATGAAAGCGATCTTCCAAGTAGATATCGCTTGCTGCATTTTCCAAAGACATTAGAAGCTTGGAAATGCTGATGCCGAAAAATGAAGAGCCAGCCTAATGATCCTGAAAACTCCCTTTATTGTACTGATCTGAACATTCGCAAGGATCATTTTCTTTTACCTCTTCCCCGAAGTCATAGCTTCTCCCTTTCCAACCACAGCAACCACTGGATAATACTTCTATCCCCTTGAATGGAAAACGTTAAACTAGAAGGGCTTTTCGAGTTTGATTTTACAGAACTGACAGTTTGGGTTTGTGGCTGTTTACTACGATCAATATCAGTTTAACAGGTTGTTGGCAAAATTGACACCAGAATATATATAATATTGGCAGTATTTAAAATCTCCGGGAAATACTGTAGCGAACCCTGGGAATTAACCTAGGATTCACTAGAGCAGCTACATGGGCTTGGATACTTTCATTGACTCAGCAGAATGTCTTTGTCCTTGAACATGTAATCGTGGTGTGGAGTGGAGAGCTCCTTGGTACGATGTAACCAGAGCAACACTTGGACCATAAGCAATACCAGTGTTACTACAATATTATATTATGTGGTTTCTTGAGTCTCCAATAAACACAATTCATTATGATATTATTCAATGTACGATCATAATTGCTTGTTTTATACGATAATATACTGTATTAGTGATGCTCTTTTGCATAATATTTATTGTACAGGGAAAGAAACAATAAGTTACCTTTGAAGCAGGTTGTAAACTGTCAGCGCGAGAGGAAAAACAATAGAGCGCTATCAAGTTCACTTTTGACAACCACAAGTTAACTTCTGAGTGAAATACAATAGTAGTGACGCAATCAGCGTGTCATGGGGAGCATTATGGAGTTTATAAAGAGCACTTTTGGCTCTAAAAAATGTTTATTAAGCGTTACAGAAGATGAGGCCGTTAGCGGGCACAGAGTGCAAGAGCTTAGTTGTTTTCCTGGAGAGTTCTAGAGGACTTCTTAGAGCTGGGGCACCTAAAGCTTACCAATCTGCAGTAGGCGTAGAAGACTATTTTCGTAAACGTACGGTACTGTACAGTTACACATGTTGCAAGGTGACAGTGTCCCTATTGCGAGCTCCAGTATTTGACAACGTCTCGAGGAGTGCATATCGCAGTGAATGAATAGACAGAAAGTAGACAGAGGGACAGGCAAGTACAATGTGGTGAATAGAAATTGCATGTGACCTTCAATCGAGCGAGGTAACCTGATTATCCGAGTCAGGATTCGGGACTGTCTGCTGTCTTCACTGCAAAAGAGAAGGGATGAAGGGTCAAATGGCTGAGAGTGACCTCATCTAGTTCAGCGGCGTTAAATACCTTTCGTTTCCAAGGCAAGCGTATCTTACCAGTGTCAAAAGTGCTCTAATTTCGAAACTTTACTAAACTTGATGGAATTCCCCGTTTGTATCGCGATCAAAGGTCGTTACAATAGTTTATGGTACAAAGTAGTTCTCTGGCTGTCGATCTGTTAAGAACAGATGCTTTTGTCCACCCGATAAAATATATGGTGCTTAGAACCTGAGGAAAGAAGGGAAGAGTATACCAATTGAAAGTCATCTAGAACCAAGTCCTACATTAATGGAAAAGTCAATCTGAATTTAAAATATTAAAGTCTGGCATTGTACTGCTCTCGATTTTTAATGGAATTTTAACCAAACCTCGAATTATTTGCGAAATAATATACTAAAACAATGATAAATTATTTATTATTAAGAGTAAGAACAGAGAAGCAAGCAGAGAGCACGAATGCTAAAATAGACTTGCTGCAAGAGAATTTAAGACCAGGGCTATTATTTCACACTGATGAACAAGGATAATCATTGCAACACTACATTACATAACCATTAGCTTAAGCGTAGTTTAATTTTCTACATTTTGGCTCGAGGTGCACAAATGTTTGATATTTTAAAATCACAGTTTAATTCTATTATTAGGCATGGGGAAGAGGGGTGACATGAATGCAATAGAGTATTTACCCTCTCTACTTATTGACACAATTTGAAGAACTGACCGGTTCTCTGAGGCAGACAGATAACAGCGGGAGGTGTGGCTTGGTAGTCAATCACTGTGAGGCAGTGGACGGGGTTAAAACTACAATATAGGGGAAGACACATTGAGTCACTTCTCCCCATTTATGCTATATGAAGAACTAGCCGGTTCTCTGAGGCAGACAGACAACAGCGGGAGGCGTGGCTTGGTAGCTAATCACTGTGAGGCAGTGGACGACGTTAAAACTACAATGTAGGGGAAGACACATTGAGTCACTTCTCCCCGTTTATGCTATATATGTCTTAATTATTTAGATAACTTAAAGTCTATTATAATTTTAGATAAAATGTACTAACATTTTAAAGTGTACCAGCTGGTTGCATCTGCTGCACACATTCCTACAAACGTGAACATAAATAAAACTGCATATCCGTATGCGTATTTTGGCATTTTATATTGCATGAAATTCTTGTCTCTAATACTCATAGACACGTTAATCAGGTTTCGGTTTTTTTTTTTTTTTTTTTAAATTCGTGTTGTTAAAGTTTTAAAAGCTGAGATAACGCACAAAATGCCTCGTAAACACAATGCATTAGTTACGACATGTTGTCAACCCCAGGCTAAACAATCTTGAACACATACATTAGGTTATGTGACATGTAACTCTCTAATTGGGGCATTGTTTAAAATATAATAAGGCACCTTGTTATGTTTGTTTAGTAATTTTAACTACTTAGGTTCCAATGAAAAGCCATGATACAGATCCGTGATTGACGCTGGAAGTATCATCAATTATTATTGAGAAAACGAACCGAACAGACACATAAAAATTAATTCCAGAACAAATATTACATACAACAAAATTAGCATTCATATTTTAACTGTTGCACTACTAATATACAACATCGCAAAAGAAAGAAAAATGTTTGCCTTCAGTAACTTGAGGTGGAGATTTCACACTCTGTTGGGGAAAAATAAATAATTAAAAAAAAGAATAAAAAGACCTATTTTTAGAAAAGTTTATACGGATGTGTCTATTCATCTGTGAACAGCATAATTCAAAAACAAAAAAGCGCTTATATACCACATATTTTCTCTATTTCTTTTACGTGCCTTTAATTACGTAGTCAATTTGCGTCCGATCTGCTAAGACATAGTCTTAGAACGGTGTGTGGTGGACAGTTAACCTTCAAGATCTCATCCCTATACCATACCACTTTGCTCAGAGGGAACAGTGCAGGGTAACTGCACCTCTATCTCTGTGACGGCAGATGGTATAGTGCCATACAGTCTACCCGCTTACATTATCTGTGGATAGATGGCATATCATTCACTGTTATCATCTATTTTTCATGTATATTATTGTTTTTGGCTTATGATGAAACTTTGGGTCGTAGTATTAAATATATAACCTGACATTTATTTTGGCAACTGAAAGAAATCACGAGAAAGAACCACTCAGATCGATCGGCCTCCGGGATTTAATCCCGGCATCTTCCGAATCATCAACTCTTTACATGGGAAATTTCAAATTCCTCAAAAGGAGCTCCAACAAGTTTGATTAAAAACTTGTATTTCAAATATTCTCTTGAGAAATGAAATGTATAAGAATATCTTTAATTTTCCGAAAATGGCATCTCAAGGCAAGGAATTACTTGCAGGACTAGTAAACTGCAAGATGCATAGAAAATCTTACTGCATAAGTACAAGTACAAGTCTTGTTAAAGCATGCTATTAATGTAAAATAAATGTTGTAATATTAACCATTCTTTTTATTGCTTTGAATTTTCAAATACACCATTCTCAAGAGGAAAACAGCTGCTCGTTTATTTATTTATTCTTTTTTCTCTTGGCCATGCAAAGAGAGCAAACAGTATTTCAAAGCCATCGCCTAGTGTAATCCCCTTGCACAGCCCTGGAAAATATGCTGTCCCATGTCGTGTTGCAGCGCAGTTTACACAAGTCGACATTTCCAACATGCAGCTGAGTTTATGCATAGTCTCCGTTCCATATCTAATCGTCTGTGGAACATACAAATAAGTTGCCTCTTAAATCACCACTCACATTTGTATTTGGGAGTGTGTATAAAAATGCGAGTGGTGATTCAAGACACAGCCTATTTGTGTGTCCAACAGGCGATAACACATGGAACAGAGACTATTCAATAAATTCAGCTGCATTTTGGAAATGTCAACTTGTGTAAACCCCGCTGCAACACGAATAAGGACTCAGAAATATTCTGCCCTTCTAATGCACTCATGGCTATACCTTCAACTAAATTTGTTTATCTCGAATTAGCATAAAGAAGATAAGAAAATAAGTTTTTCCTATAATACTTTCTTTAAGAATAGGTGGAGAAACTCATATAAATTCAATATCATGTTTTTAGGTAGTCTTCATGCAAGCATAATGCAATGCCCTTGCACTTTGCGGGAGACCGGAGGTTACGCTCTTGCAAATACTGGGTATAAAAAGCACCACGCGTTATATACATACTACTCAAATATTGACCATGGAATTCAGGAATATACAAAATGTGGGTCTGCACACCCTGGTCTGTCCATATACAAGTTCTAAAAAGCATTCAAAAAGCAAAAGTACTCATAATGGTTAGCTTATTTTCTTTTACTCAATTACTCCTCAGTCTAGAGTAGTTAAAGGTAGTTCCGTATTGTACATTTGTACATGTTCCAGAATCTCACCGGCAGATTGTGCTTTAGCACACATTGTCAGCTCATCGCTTGGTGTATCGCAAAATGGTATCAGGGGGCTATTATAAAACTCTAGGTTACCAACTGGTTGTATTTTATCTAACAAATACAGATTCTGAACGGGTTTTCCAAAAATGAATAAGTTAAGAGTTACAGGTTAATGATAATTAATAAAATAAATACAGATTCAACTTCTCTTTTAGTAGTAAACACTTTCATCATTATACTTCAGTGTAATTTAAGCTTGCTAGTGTTTTACGTTGGGTCTAAAAACTATTATATTTAATTTAAAAAGTGTCCAACATCTTAGTGACCATGGCGTTTTCCGTGCTCGGAAAATTACCCTGGAAATATTATAAGAAAAGACGCAAATTGTTCCTTTTTTGGTGGGGGGATACTCCTTTAAAGTCCTTATCTGGAATTCTTAAACGCGATCGTATATTTTAATAATTAAATTTGGTATTGTTCCAAGCTTTTTGGAGAGGGACGGCGGAGGGGGGGGGGGTGAGTTGCGGGCTTTATCCATTTGGGATAAAGTGAAATAGAGAATAACGTTTTGCGTCCAGTGCTATTCTCGCTCTATTGTAGGGAAAGTAAAAGTGTAATTCAGAATGACACAGAGTCCTAGGATTTGCAGAAGGCATGAAGGTAGGAGATGCGTGGAACAGAGGTTGGCAGATGTGCATTCCAAGTCATTCGATACCTTACTGCGTTATAGATAATAGATCTTATATAGATTTATATAGATAATATAGATAATATTATCTTCCGCGATAATAGATTCAATTGCCGACTTACGCCATTTCGAGGTGACGATAAATACATGTTTTCGTTGCTACAGAGGAAACTTACCACTTATTTCATTGCTGTCCATTCTACAGCATCATCCTCTTTCCCAAATGCTTTCGCATTCATCCTACCTTACTCATTAATTAAAGTCTCTTCTCATTCGTGTCCCAAACAGTTTGTCTTCCTCTTCCTCTTCCTCAGTCCTACCACCCATTCTTCACAAATTATATTTATGTATTTTATCATTCAGTATCGCACAGTTCATTCTTCTCAGTATGATATTTCAAATGAATCCAATTGTCTTTTATAACTTAACCATAATGTCCAAGTAAAACTGAAATGGAATGGAGAGCTCAGTGATAAAAAAGATTGCAAATTCACCAGTGATAATGTTGGTTGGTAGAATGGCGGTATTCCTCAGGAAGTGCCTACTAGAATAGCTTAATCTCAAGACTCTTCACGTATGTATACCTAACGAAATGTACCCAGCATCAGAGATGGTGTAGGTCTCTGATTACTAACCTGACAAAATGCCTATTTTCGCCACTGCTAGCTATAATATCACCATCAAGTAATCACCAAGCACGTCAGCAGGCTGAGTTCAAGCTCTGTTTGCAATCCAAGTATAGCAATGAAACAATTTCTTGACGACAGTGGAGGCAAATGCAAATCTCCCGCTTTACAACTATACTGCGATACCCATGAAACTCATCTTCGCTGTTTTATATATAAACTTATCTTCAACGTTTCACCTGAAATATGTTTTGAGGCCTTCTGAATCCAAAAAAGCATTTTAAAAAACGGTGTGTCTATGTGTTTTTCTTCCTGTGAACAGCATAACTAAAAAACGAAAAGTCGGTTAAAATCCAAAAGTTGATATTTAAGTTTAATATATTTCAAGGATCCGAAATGAAGATTTTAAAAAAAATTCCTCCACCCTAAACTACATTTACATGAAAATGTTTTCGCAAATTTTGATACTCTAAAAAATGGCTCTAACGATTTTGATGAAAATACCATATGTTAGATATTTTTGTGGCAAATGAAATGTATACTTTTAATTTTCTGGCTATAGCCACGTAGTTCTGTTTACTCTTAATGGCTTTTTCATAACTGGTTAACCGTAAGAGACAGTTCAAATCTTCATATATAAAAATGCAGATCTTATTAAAACACACAATTTACGCCCCAATGATTTTTTTTTTTTTTTTTTTTTTTTTTTTTGGTGGAGTTTACCATTTCGGAGATATTCCTTATTTATGTAGAAAGCAGTTTTAATATCTACTATCACTCAAAGCCTACTGTATTCCCATGTTCCGCTTGCACTGCAAGAAAAGTATATCATTTCTACAAACGTTTATCTCGACTAACATGAACAAGAGAGAGGAATAACGGTTTGCAAGAATAATTAGTATAAGAGTAGAGAAAGTTATGTGAGTGCAAGCATCAGATTTTTTTTTCTACAAGTTCTTACGGTTATATTACCGTAAAGCAAAGACAAAAGGAGTTGTGTTCAGCCAGTACGTATATGGGAATCATAGTCCCTCATTTTACAATATAATCCCAACATCACATTTTCTTGTGTTTACATCCCGGACGTTAAACAGCACTTCCGGAGAAGGATGTGTTCGCGACGTGGTTGGTTTTGAAAACGTGCTCTCCCTAAGCCTATCTCTGTCCAGTTGAGTGAATCCCAGAGAAAATGGTGGGCTATACAGCCGTCATCTTTCATATCTTTATTAGAAGCGGTCCCATCTACCTGGGGGTTATCAGTTACATGCCACTCTTGCTACCCCCACAAGCATTCCCCAAGGGCTAAGGGGTGCGGTGAACAAGTGGAGTGGTAAAGTCACTATTCTTTTCTATAGACCATGCATCCCCTCACACATGTGAATGGGTGTTGCTACGGAGGGTGTTTACTTATTATTACGCGTGTCTATCAGAAAAGTGTAATGGAACATCTTAGAAATGGAACTTGCCGTGCGTTACAACCCTGAAAATGAGAAGACGTATACGCGCGAGGGCATTTTCTTTAAACGAAGTTCAACATGTGAGAAACCAGCTTCCTCTTCCCTGTTCTGCCAGTCTTTAACACCACGCATAAAATGTCGAATGTGCTTGCTGGTTTTTATTGATTATTTTACATCTCGTGTTCAAAACACTGTCTTCATAATTCATCATTCGAAACTATAAAGTGTAAGTTAAAATTAATAGTATTGGAAACAAAAGTTGGTTGGACATTGGATAAGAAAAAACTGTAGGCTAAAAGTTCTACTGGGCTGAAAGAACCTGAGTTTACAGTTCTTAAGCAACACCTCTGTAAAAGTACAATAGTCCAGTTTTCTACTGATTTCTTTGAATGATTTCACCATATATTCAGAACAGCAAATATATTATGCATACACAGTTTAAAACTGTGTGAAATCGTTCTTAAGATGTGCATTTTCATTTGCATTTATTCACATTTTTAATATAACAAAATGACATTATAATTGGACGCTACAGTTTATGGTATCCCATCCAAATGTTTAGTTTGACCATAGTACATAAATATTTGGACAAAGGACGACAAAACCAGTCCAATTACTTTTTTGTCACTTTATTGTCTTCCAAACTTTTGCACAAAACCACCGTGTTCTTCTATTGACGTTAGCACAATCTACAGTCTTTCGTGATATTAAAACTCACAACTTTTTCTTCTCGTAGCCTTAACTTAGTCCTTTCACCGTCTTTCTTCACTTTCTCTGTCTCTCAGACACTAACTCCGACGATAAATCACTCGACGCTTGTTAAAACTTCTTCACGACGCGACGACACAAGCGCGCGCACACACACACACACACACACACACACACACACACACACACACACACACACACACACACAGCTGTGTTGCACTCACTGACACATTGACCGACTCATGTCTGTAACTCATCTTCAGTATGCTGTTTCCTCGCCTCCTTATATAACGGGAATGACGGCACAGATACCTTTCTTGACTTCCATAAACACGCCGGCGATGACGTAGGCAGATCTTTCTCAAACGCTTTGTAAAACCCTTTGTGTTGCTGCTTGATTGTTGTTAGTCACGTGTGCGTGGCGAAACTTAACCTTGCGGCTTTATTTGCTCACCGACCTAGTATGTGATGTGAAGTAGCTTAGGCCCGACCATCTGTTATTGTGCACCGCACCCGGCATCATAATATTAAGATAGTTTTACTCAGGAATTTCTTAATTTTGATTCATAAATTTTTCTGTGCATATTATGCAAGTTTCTTAGGTTTTTAATTTGAATTATGAAAATTAATTAATTTCAATTAAAACATTTTATTTTTAAGTTCATAATACCTGAAACTCTACTGAAAATTTCAAGCTAATAAGTTACAAATTGTGCTCAAAGGAGATTTTTGAAAACTTGAAACTATCTCGGAAAAATTAAGAAAGTTCATCGCGGCCCTTTACCTAAGTGGTACAACACCGCATATGTATGGTCTAAACATTTTTATTTACCAAAACAAAATATAAATCACAAAAGTACAAGTTGTAATTTGGAAAATATTTGTGCATAGCCCCTTAGACAAGTTTATTTCATAGAAATATTGTTGATTTATTCACTTTAAGGTAAAAATAAAGTGAATAAAGTATGACATATAAAGAAAAGAGTATATAAATTCAAGAGTATATAAAGTTAAATCAATTGTAAAATTAAGATAGAAAATAAATTTGTTAATTACATTAAGGTGTTACTATTCGCGATCTGAAAGGTTACGTTATGAAGGAGATACTTCTCGAATAATCTGAAGGGCCCTTTTGGTTCTGCCGCTCTGATTGTTTTCACGTATTTGCTCGCGTGAGTGGTGTGGCACAGCTTGACCTTGAGTGCCTTTATACGCGCCGCGCCAATATGTGGTGTGTTACCTGGGCACCGACTACACCAATAACAATGTGTTAAAATAAACCCAAACGAACAATTTGCTTATATCACACATAGCACATAAATGCTAGTGAATATACCACACTATTTGAATATAGTAAAGCAGGGCCTCTCAAGGCTTAGTACAATCCAGCGTGCAGAAGTTCCTTGCACCGAGCATCGTAGTGACTCGGTTAAGCTCGGCTCAACTGGCACGAAACAGAGTGAAGAAGCGAAGAATGTGAGGAAGGGCGTGTTGACAGATGGCTTGCTTATCACTGCAATGCAATACAATAACTAGTAATGCACCAGCCTGCTCTAAAGAAAGCGAAGAATGCCGAAAGTCTACTTAAATCAGATTGAGAACGTTCTTATTTTTTTAAAAGCCTCAACTGCGATAAAACAATTACGTGTGTAAGAAAACTATCTGTTAAAAGACATAATAGAATACACCCATAAACATATAGTGAAATCATAGGGGACGCTAGAAAGGGAGAATTAAAGAGGTTGTACATGGAGCAGAAAAGCAGTCTTTATCCAAAACTGAGGTTTTCCCAGGTGTTTTCTAGATCATTAAAACGAAAAACCAGATTTGGTCACAAAAAGTTAAATTAACCATTTAGCACTGCACATGTAAACATTACGCAGTGAGGAAGAAATAGTCCTATAAATGAGGAAAGGGGAGACGGAAAAGAAAGAGAGACAAGCGTAAGGAGAGAGTGGCTGTAGGTTTGCACCTAGGTAAACTTTTCCTAGTTATATTTTGCTCCTTGCATCGTGGTGCATGCACCTTTAGTAAAGGATCAGAGCGGAAAAAATCATGTTATTACGTAGATTACTCGTTATATTTAGCAACAAATTACTTTTTCTGTTGGAGCGACTGTTCTTATCGCTGTAACTCTTTTTCGCCAATTTTAATCCAGAAATATAACAAAGAGAGCAGTTAATTCACTTGGACTGGAACACGCTATGTAATCGTTCCAGATCTCCCAGTCCTTTTGTCGACAGTTGAGTGTAACTCACCTATACGCTCGTTCATTGTCTGAAGGTTCGCTGGGGACAAAGAATGGGCAAGGACAGGGATAAGACATATCATTGCAATATCCTCCTGAGGAGTGGTGAAGGGAAGAAATGATACTGACGACTGGTAATTGATGGAAGTGGGGAGCACACAAGAGACGCTCATGCAGGCTGTCGACCTTCTTCATCCTTCATTACGGCCACTCCCCTGCCTTGCAGGCATCTGCTCTGTCCACTTAAACTTTTATCAGTGTCAAAAGAAAACAACAATAATTCACAAATAATATTCGAGGTAATCTCCGAATTTGATAAGTTTATTGAGAGGGTGTAGGAAATCCCATCTATCAAATTTCAAAATGTAGTGTCAAGCTCTAGACAATGCAACAGTTTAGCTTAGGATACGCCATAATAATAAATATCTTGTTAAGAGAAACGACATGACGTCGAATGCGAAATTGAGGAGGTGGGAAGACAGCCATAATGCGGCTGGCACCTAGCGGATTCTCCCTTCACAGATTGCACTCTTGAACATATCATAACACTGCTCGTATACTTCCGCAGGGAAAAGCCCAGTGACGTCTAATGACAACTTATGGTATGGATGTTGATTAACTGTATTGAATATGCACTGCTCAACACATATTGTATGTAAAATAAATATAAAGAAGATAATATGAAACAGAAATCGTATCCTAATATGCTACAGCCAGAAAATGACAATATCGACCCTGCAATTATTGCAATAACAATGGGGTCGTCTTTTTTATACTATCCATCATTTTCTATGTTTAAGGCACAATGCATTACATTCAGGTAATACAAATGCGTCTCTAGACTGCTTCTAACAGTAGCTGTATGCCTCACATTCAAGAGGTCCCGAGTTCAAGTCTCGGATAAGGTTTTTTTCCCCAGTTTTCCGTTATCCTGAGAAGACAAATATCTGGTACATTAAAGCTTTATGGAACCTGGCTTTATTTGAGCATCATTTCACCTATTTTATTTATCGTCCCATATCAGCTATCACGTTAAAAGAATATTAATAGTAATCCCTAGGGTACCCTTACCACCTGGCCACTGCGTCCTCCAGCCGCAGCCAAGGCACTCTACGCTTAGGAACGCTACCTTCCCATCACTGTAGCCACTTAATTGGCATTACGAGGCTGAGTTCACCCCGGGCCAGGTCACCCAGCAGAGAAAAATGCCCACGCTGGTACGGGGATCGAATGCTACCACTGTGGTATGGGTGTCGGAAAAAATGTTATTCCAGTGCAAAACATCTCGCAAACCCAGTGATAACATCTCACGCACTCCACCCGTTTTCTCTAGATGTTAGTCACCAGAGGAGGACCAGTGCAGAATGTCCTAATCTGCATTATCGTCCTGAACGAAATTAGTGCAGAATCCGAATCATTGGCAGCGTTCTTTTGTGTTTTTTCTTTATCTTCTTTTACAAGAATAGTGTTTTCGTTACTGTCTTCTTTGATTCCATTACAACCTTCTTTTCTTTGAATAGCTTCAACTACTTTATGTAAGGATATGATGCTAAAAGCTCAGCAGAACCTGAACCTGATGTTTTTCCATTAACCTTGAGATAAGTTGACGTTTTGGGGAACTAGCTAATATCTTTTGACCTAACAGCCTCTCTATTACTTGCATCAACTTCACTAGTGTTTAGGAGATAGCTCAGTTCTAGTTGCAAAGGAGGGTGGCATTCCTGATGTAGTGCAAAGTTATTGTTTCTAAATACATGTCCGTTGCAAGGGAAGATCCTTGAAGGGATGATTCGCAGTGAATATCATTACTATACAAATAAATATTATGACCGCCTCCGTAACGCAGTTGGCAGCGCGCTTGCCTCTGCCGCGGAGGACCCAGATTCGATCCACGGTACCAGAATGGGGATTTTTTTCCCCTCTGGGAGGTCTGGCACGCAGTGCACTCAGCCTCGTTAGGTCCCGAGGGGACCAATGGAGGAGCTACTTGATGGAGAAGTAGCGACCCCAGCTTGAGAAGGCCGTCTAACTGGCCGGGAGGGTTTGGGACGCTGAGCACGTTCCACCCTCCGCTACTGCACCCCACCAATGACACCAGTAGTGGGCAGAAGGGGAGGACGTAGCGACTGGGTGGCAAGTCTTAGCCCTTCATGGACTGTTGCGCAATGGGTTTAGTTTTTAAATAAATATTATTGCTACAGCATATTAGCTAAAAGTACCCCCCAAAAATCTTGAAATTACCACCTTTACAGTCGCAGCTCCTGTACACTATTAAAGTCAGTAACAGCTGATTCTTAGACGATGTGAGGATGTATTTCTGGTATTTTTCAGCAGAGACCACTTCTTACCAGGGTCAGAATCTTAAGATTCCCATAAAAGATATAATGCCCTTAAGTGATAGTCAAATCCTATAAAAACTTGTCACTAATTTGATTGCCTTGAAATCCCTTGCTATTTGGATATTCACGAGGGAAAAACGAGTAGCGATGTTCCACTTAAGAAAGGTATAAGTCTTTGAAAATGCAAACCACAACTAAGAATATTTCTGAAATAGTAGGCGCAACAGAGAATTGTAATTCGTAGAAATTCTGTATTTTAACAATATATACCTACATTTTTTGTAATATTTTGTTTATCTCTTGCGGTTTGCGAGCTAAAAAGGTCGATCGGAATGAGGAGGCATTATCTTACAATTGAGTATATAAACTTGACTTCTCACAAAAATACCTTAAACATCTGGTATTTTAAATCAAACTCGTAGAGCCTTTTTTTAAACTAAAAGTAAGTAAAGTTTTTATTTTTTTAAATGGAGAAATTTCCTAAGAAATGTTCCATGTCGCATCTTAAATGCCAAGTTTGGTATTTTTCGGACCCCAATACACGACTTTTTCTAAACATCCTCATCTCTGCTAACGAAGCCTCAAAATATGTATTATTGGTAAAATCTTGGTGTCGAAGTTTTGGGTGGAATGAAACACTTCCTCTACTTACTGTCAGCAACGTAGTAGAGTAATTAAAAAGCAATAATAATAATAATAATAATAATAATAATAATAATAATAATAATAATAATAAAGCAACCCAAGACTCAACACCCCTTTCCTGACCCAGGCCTACCGTCCGGCCGCTGCATCCCCCACCTCTGCACATCACAGGCATCATGAGTGGGGTACAGTACAGGAGGTGGTGTGAGGTCAGTACCCCGATCCCTCCCGGTCACTATGCTGAGGCTGAGTTCACCCCAGCGAAAAAAAAATCCCCACTCCGGTACCGGGTATTGAACCTGGGTCTCCGTTTGAGAAACAGTAACGTTACCACCGCGCTAAGGAGACAACCTTAAAAAGCAATAAAATGTATAAATTCATAAAACCTTAGTATAGCATGTTTATTAGTAGTCACAGTGAATTCGAAAGCTCTTATGAAAATGTTCACATCTTAGACAAAATGAAAACGCAAATCTGTGAGGAATTTGTGTGACAAAGTTGCAGCCAGAAGGACACGTGCCGCGGACATTCATCTTTTACAGGAGTGCTAACTACCCCCGATTATCTTCGACAGTAGCGGAGGATAAGACGTGCTCTATCTTACAGGATCTGTGGGAGGGCGACAGTTCGTCACTTGTCGGTACGGTACCTACATAAAAACTGCAACACCATCTCGCAGCTTGGAGCATACTTATCGGCGAGTGTAAACACCGAAAACGGTGAAAGTTCTCCAAGACTTGACGAAGGGTTTTCAGAGAGAGTATTTAGAGGTCCCATCGACCGGCTCACGAAAAGCGGATAATCCTGTGTAATCCCAACCTCCTTGAGGCGTGTCATTCATTCTGACGCCGCGTCAACATTTCCTCTCCAGCTACCTCTTCTCTTCTCCTTTTATTTATTAACTGCCAACATTTTTAAGTGCGTTACTCCCCATCACTGATCAAAGAGAGACATCGTATAAAAGACTCAAAAGCAGGAAAGACACATACAGAATTTGTTTTTTCAGCGATAGGGGAAAGTGAAACTCAAAGAAAAAGCTTTTGAAAGGTATATAAACGAGATACTTTTGAATTTGATCGAATACTTCCTTGGCGTTTGTAGATTACTCACCGTCAATCTGTTACAATTCTATACTTATCCATATAGCTACGCACAAGGGGTTTTTATGATCTACCTGGACATTTCAGTGGACTTTGTGGTATTTTTAATTCTATAAATGTACAAGAGTGTGTAGAAAAAGTAATAGGATTTTGCATTTGTTTTAAACTAGCCGAAATACCCGGCGTTGCTCGTGGTTTGGTCATTTTATCCCTAGAACGTTTAGATTTATATTGGATGTTATAAAGAACGCAACATAAATAAATAAAAACACGGGGAATATTCTACACAAAAGCACTGTTGAACAACCACAAATATCACCCACAGGAAGAAAAGCAAGTAGAGAAAGCTGTGTAAATGTAAGACGTTGGTTGCATTTATATGTTAATATTATACATAGAACATTGTATGAGTTATTTGTAGCAGAGGGAGTAGAGAATGAAATACGATTGTGTATCGTAAAAGAAATGTGCGAATGTTGCATTCAATTTGAAACATATGGAATTGTTTGTAGAAGAGAGAGTAGAGAAAGAAGTATGATTGTGCTTCATAACAGAAAAGTGTAGAAGTCGTGCGAATGTAATGTGCTGTATTTCATTTCAATCATAGAAAATTGTATGAATTATATGTTGAAGGGCGAGTAAGGAAGGACGTGAATGTATTACATAAAAGAAAACCGAGTGGAGAAACCATGTGAATGTTACTTAGTATAGTAAAATGGACAGCGTACAAGCCTTCTCCATGAAAAAATACATATACGTGCCGAATTTGGAGGTGATCGGAGCGGTTTAGGAGCGCTTAGAGGATGAACATAAGTACATTCATTTTTACATTTTCCTACTACGTTTAGTAAGTAGGGTAAATATTATATTCGACTTAAAAATTCGATGTGGAGATTACTGAGATTACTGTGCTCTCTGAGAAAAAAAGAGCTTTGTATGTGCATTTTTCTCTCTCTCTTCTCTCTCTCTCTCTCTCTCTCTCTCTCTCTCTCTCTCTCTCTGTGTTTTCTGATTGTGAACAGCATAACTCAAAAACTGAAAAGTCGATTAAAAAACCTTTGATATTTAAGTTTAATATCTTCAAGGATGCGACATGAAGATTCGTTCACCCTAAACTATCCATTGCTTGGAAATTTTTTGAAAATTTTTATTTTGATTAAAATACCATATGTTTAAGACATTCTTATGGCAAAAGGAATTTTTATTTTTAATTTTCTGGCTATAACTCATGTAGTCCTCTTTAGCTCTTGGTGACTTTTGCATAACTGGTAAACCGTAAGAGTTACACCAAATCGTATCTTACACAAAAAATGTAGATCTCCTTAAAATACAAAAGTGATGTCCAATGCTCTTCTTTGTGGAGTGAACCATGTCGAAGATATTCCTTGTTATTTGTGTGAGTTTTGCTATACTTACGCTTTTCTCAAATGGAAGGACATTATTCACTTTTTATCTCTTGGCCGTGCAAAGAGAACGGAATTTAAAAACCTTCATACAGCGACTAGCTTTGAAAGATTTTGCTATCGCTCAAAGCCTACTGTATCCCTATATTCCCCTTGCACTTGCAAGCACATTAGCAATGAGTTAATTTCTACAAATATTTATCTCGACTAACATGAAGAAGATATAGGAATAAGGGATTGCAAGAATAGTTACTACCTGGCTAAGCCATGAAAGAATGTGGAATTGTCCAGCTTATCGCACAAACAAGGCGAGGCAGGTGATTATATTCTGTTCAGGTGCAATATATTCACGACAGCAACGTCTCATATATTGGCAGGCGCGAGAGATCGTGTATTTGTGCTTTATCACTGACTATACGCCAAGTTAATATTATTTCGCTCTTTTAATATACAAGATAAGAAGCGATCGTAGTGCTCGACAGCTAAGGTCAATACGCCTCGTCGCTTTGTCAAGAAGTAATACAAGAGTACAGGAAACCATGTGAATGCAATACATCAGATTTTTACATGTATAGATGTGCAAAAGAAACCGCTACTAGACCTGTTCAAAACGTTGGGAAATATCCAACTTAAATCATTATTTTGAAAAAATCAAGCGGAAGAGCGCTGATTTTACAAGCAAACACCAAACTAAAATGCGCTCAGGCTCCATCTTAAACTCTAATGAGAGTCCAAATTGTTTGCAAAGTGAAGTAGATTTCATCCTGACCGCAGACACCATCTTTATAATGCTTTTTTTTTTTTCTCTCTCTCTCTTTTCTTTCATAATGAATATGCTGCTGGTTTAATAATACGTAGTAATCCAATAGCAATTTCTTAAAATCATGGCTTCCCATTTGAGATGCAAGCAAGCGCTAATGGGATTATCCGTAGAGGTTATTCATAATTTTGAAAATGTTCGCACATGTAACGATGGTAAGAGAGAATTTGGTAAACCACAAAGTGGAGCTTTAGCCTGTATAATTGGAACACTTTTTAGCACTTAATACCCAAAGATGAAGTGCAGAAAGGGGGAGAATTGGCTAAAGAAGATTACAACATTTAGAAGACTGAAGTGCACGTGCCAGAATGAAAAAAAGAATCCAGTGAGTAGCGTAGAATCGAACAGCTGTATCACTGCCATGTGATTAACACAAAGGAACGAGAAGAAAGCATTTTTTCTCTTACGCTCTGTTTTCTAATATTAAAAATCAAATCTAAGGAATGAGAAGATATCCTTAGGCTAGAATTTCTTTTCCCCTTTTTCACGCTTCGAGCTTTAGCACTTTTATTGTGTATCGACATATTGAAAAACGACTGCATCTACAAATAACCTCCCATTCCTTTTGTACTTTAATATCCGGAAAATAAGTGCTGCCCGTCGTCTGCGATAGTAAGAGATGATGGAAGAAATGTCAATTTTTATATTAAAATGTACTAGAGACTTCATAGGGAATATGAACGAAATATTTTAAAGTGGAATTTAATCAACTTCCCATGTGTTCATATTCTATTGTAATTTTCTTTCTACATTCAAAACTAAATGCTATCTACAAACTAAACAATGCAGGTGGCGACTTTTGTACATCATCATCATCATGATCATCATCAGCAGCAGCAGCATCAACTTTCATGATAGCCACATAGGCCTATTTCGGCTCAGAAGGGATCTTCGCAGCGTCTTTGTGGTCTTCCAACTTCTCTACTACCAACTAGTTTATACTGCAAGGCCCGTTTGGCAAGTCTTTCTTCTTGTTTTGTTTTCAATATTTGTTTTATACGCCACATATGTTTTGAAATTTATGTGCTCTTTTTTTAAATCTCTATCACATTGATAAGAAATATCACATCCTAAGTAGCTAAAATATTGCACTTGTTCTAGCACTTCATTTTTGAGTAGTTTTGATCGTGTTGGGTATTTACCAATGAAGCCTATCACTTTTGTTTTCTCTTCTGAAATAATCAAACTGTACTTCGACATTGTTTTGTCGAGTTGGTACAAAGTTACTTGTCTTCAGTATCTGCCACAATAGGACAGCATTTAGGTTTGTTCGACCTAACTTAAAGTATACTTTCAACTGTGCTTGCCATTCGGGAACTGCTGCGTCATATAAATATTAAAAAGGGTTGGCGTCATTGGGCAGATTGTCTTACACCTAGGTCGATAGTTTCTGTCTTCAAACTATTATCCATGCTAATACAAGTCCCTTCGTACATTTTCTTAGTTTTTGTACATGCACTGTAAAACACAGGAAAAGTTAAACAAGAGTTTTTGAAGCAATCAGTTTTTAAAGTGAAAAATAAATAGGAGCAGTGGCATTTACAGCTTTTGAATTTTGAATACGAGCAGAATACAGCGTGAGCCGGCCGCATATCCAAAGAGCTTAATGTTAGCCATGTCACACGATTGCTTGTAAACACACGGCTCTGCGGCAATGGGGTGATCGAAAAAAAGTATCATTTTACACAGTCCTAAAAGCTATTTACGTCATTGCTTACGATAGAACTTTGGAGAAACGTCCAGAAATTTTTCGACATCTCACCTGACTATCAAGGTGAGCCGGCAGATATTGAGAGAGGAGTGTTGAATTAATTTTTAGTGAGTGAATCGAATTTCTTTATGTGAACAGTAAAACAGTATTACTGTTTTGTCAACGTTACAATAAGATACAAAGCTGTCAGATGCAAGGTCAAGCAGTTAAGGATAAAACAGAACTATGTTTTTGTGCTTAAGTTTTAGAAGAGAAATGAAGCAACAAAGCAGTAACTGAAAGTTTATTTTGTCACATTGGTGTCAGGAGTGGGATTCGTCACATTGACATTTGTTACAATAACTTTAGCTTCTCTACTTTCTACCTATTAATAGGTAGGAAGAAGTAGGTACGTTGTATTCTACCCAAAAATTCCACACCGTTCTGGACTCTCCTGAACCCAAAACAAGCATTTGTCTGTGACACACACACGCACACACACACGCACACACACACACACCCACACGCACGCACGCGCGCACACACACACACAGATATATATATATTACAGATTTTTTATAATGTCCAACTAATTCATAAGCGGTTTATAAATCTGTTTCTAAGCCTCCTATATTAATAAACCACTAATCGGGGAGCATACTTTCCGAATTCGCGCTCATCGTAATGTGTTATATACTTAGTATCCTTATGTAGAGTGTCTTAGAAAATATTGCAAAACGGACGACTGGAGACAGAAACTTTGATAACGACTTTGTGTTAACAACAATATTATGCAATTTTTAAAAATTATTAGCAATTATAACTTTGAATCTCCAACAGTTTCCTTAAAAACGATAAATTGTAATAGTAAGATAACATCTCAGAATGTTTTTTTCCTCGGAATCAGAGATCCGAATCCCTGTCGTAAGACTGCCACTTGCTGAAGGAAGTATTAGGAAGTTATTACGAAGTAATTGCTTAGGGAACGAATGCTGCAGAATAATCACATGTGCCTTCGGCCGTAAGTGTCGGCTATACTGGAGTTGAAGCGGTGTCCCGCTTTCAGTCCATTCCGTTTGGTGTACCGAATGAGTTGGTGTATCATTTCCTGTTCGAATCCCTAAAGTAACCGGATACAAGGGAAAGATTCAATCTATTTGCATCACTGGTGTTGTTGTCATAGCCTAGTTCGCGTGATATTTCTGTATGGAGTCGTATGAAAGTCTTCTCTTAAAATTAAATAAAGAAGTTCATCACTTAGATTACAAAATAGGAATAATATATTTATGAAAAAGCTTCGGGATTATTGTAGGGAAAACGAAATAAATAAAGAACATATACCAATTATGGAAGTGTTCTTATATTTCATCTTAAGAAATCTCTTTTAAACCTTAATAGGGTCTGAGACTTCGCATTCTAAAACATCAAGGTACTCTCAGGCGTTTCTTTTCAGATCTGTTAGCTTGTCTCTCGTTAAAATAAAATGGAATTTTAAGAACAATAAAAACGCTTTTTAGTAGTGGGCGTAACTATACATAGCATTAATGTGACAATTAATCTTAATATATGTTAAAGTTTAGTAGTAACGTAATTTAGTTTAATAACGCGCAATTTCAGAGTTTGAAGAACAGTTATTTAATTTAGAAAGAAATTGGAAACTTCAGTAATTTGGTATATGTCACTGTCATTCATTTGTCTTAACGTACTGAAGCAATACCTACTCCTAACAATATTATATATTGTGAAATATCAAGCAACGAATACTCGAACGAGTAAATTTCCATTTCCTACGAGAACCACTTCGAGCGTAGTTCGGTATATTCGCTGCAGCTTTCCAGGACAGCTGGACTCAAAGAAACGAGGAGTCTCATTATGTAACATTGGAAGCGAACAGTGTATGTCCTTGACGCCTCTGATGTAATACTCGTAGATATAAAGAAAGTTTAAAAAGTTCCTCTTTTTCACTTTGTGCAATTTCTTTTGCTTTTGTCAAAGGGTTTTTCTTTGAGCAACTTACCTCAGACGGTGTATAGCATCCTGAATATTTTTAAATTGTCCTTGCTTACATATATTCTAAATCCGCTTAATGGCCAAAAAGCAATAGTTGTTAAATCCGCAATTAAAACGGATAGATGTGATAATAATTTAGGGAGGTCAATGTTCGCATTTTCGATTAACTAGAGGACAGGTTTGTGTCATGTAAATGAGCCTTGAGCCAATGTTCCGTAATTAACCATATGGCATAAAACAATACGAAATGTAGGATGTTAATTAAATGTAAACTAAATTTAAAACTCCTGTAACCAATTGAAGAGATTGGAAAAAGCAAACTTTTTACATATTACACATTTACACATTTTCTACAGAACAGAGACTTTTTTATCCACGATTCTAATTGCTGATACAGCTAATGGTAGCTATTAGTAAAAATGGTGGAACTTTGGATGGCCCATAAATACTGATCCCGTTGATAAACTTACTCACCTGGGATAAAGGCTGGACCATGCGTCATACAATTAGCCGCATGGATGCCTGTCATTATCGCGCTAGGACCACAATGCACTGCGCAACATTTGTCATCATTATATTGGTGAAAGGGACCCGACAGAAAATACACGTGGCTAAAGCTTTTTGCCTGATTTGTAATGAATCATGTTCCCACCAATTTAACAAGAGTGAGAGATACTCATTTGTATGTTTGCACACTATGCACACTGAAGAGTTTATACTCTAATGACAACATCCACGCTTTTAGCCTGCCTTCGCTCGTTTCAAAAATTAAAACAACAAGCTTATGAGATACGTGATATTGTCAAACGTGAGCACGTCTCAACACAATTACAAACAACAAATACCGCTCTCAAAAATGTGTCACAGAAAGAAAAACAATGTATGAAACAAAAGAGTCGAGTTAATACACATATATGCAGCGAAATGTATATATGCTTGTTTGCAGCTCTTGTCAGTTTAAAATATGGAAAATCTCGGGTCAAAGCTCTGTCAATATGAAAAATGTATTTCTGTTATTAAAAACCCTGATGTGTAAACTCACACGACTTTCTTTTTCCATCACCACTGTATTCAGAGGAGAATTCAAATACAAAGTTTACACAAATACCTGCGTATATGTATGTGGTTTCCCTCAAATGAAACAACGCACTCTCATGGACAAATATACATTTCCTCTCGCTATCTTTCTTTGCCCGTGCAGACCTGAACTATGAGATTATGCAGGATGGTGCGAGTATAGATAGATATTTTGATAAAATAAATAGTACTTTAATATTATTCACTTCGGTGTGTTATTTTTCGCTTCCACTGTTTCCCAACAAACCAATAGCATAGTTAACTAACTGGTGTTTTTCGTGTGGTCGCAAGTGTCCCACGAAATGAACAACGCCTGTCAATATAGATTATCCATTTTGCTTTCCGGTGCTCACACCTCAAGAGGTTACCTGCTGGCCTAGGTAGTGTTACACCTTGCAGGAAGCACTCGAACTCAGCAGTTCTGATACAACATTCATTATTGAGAAGCCTGTCCACTCTGCGTTACGCCTTCCCCTCACGCCTATTATCATTATGGCTTGTATGTACTACGCCTTCTTAGACATGCTAACCAACATGAAGAAATATACTCTTAATCAATAAAATTATAAGTCTGCAGATTAAGCAAATATTGATTTAATGTTGCCCATTACACTGTCCTCAACCAACAATACAGATAGTTGTACATGGTTTGAAGTTTCAAATAAGTAGGTATGCTTTTCTCAAACGAAAACTGCTATCCGTTTTTTTCCTCGTCATCCAAAGAAATCGGAATTTCAAATCCCTCACACAGGACCCGTTTTTAAATTGTCTGACTACCGTTATATTCCTCTAACCCCCTTGTACTTAAAAGAAAATATGCAATAAAGCTACTTCTCCAAATGTTATTCCTATTAACCTAAGTACAAAGAAGAAGAATTTTTATAATAATAGTTTTCTTGAAGATAATTTGTCGATTAGCTGGTTGGAAGGACTAGTAGATGTTTTACCTGCGAAGAAGGTTATCGAAGACAGAAAATGTTTACAAACAACGTTTCAATCGTCTCCAAGCAATTCGCTAAAAATACTTGATTTACAGCGCAGTAATCGACATTATTGCGCCGAGGCATGTGTTGAGCAGGTTTTTACAACACGTGTCATGACGGGCTAAATTAAACTATCAGAGCTGCCTATAAACGAAACAAACAACTACATTCTTAAGGGCACTCTGGCTGTAAACCACCGGCAGCTTCCGCTGAAAGTACGAGTGTGCATCAAATGTTTAATCATGGATAAATTAACAAATATAAACACAAGGTGTGCCGTGAGACATACCTATATCCTATACCTACTTCCAAGTATATTTGGATAAATGCTTTTATGTGGGAAAACAAAACAATACATAGACAAAATTTTTGCACATTATTGTTTAAACAAACTCTGGCACGGAGGATCCGGGTTCGATCCCCGGTACCGGCGTGGCAATTTTGTCTCCCTCTGGGAGGTCTAGCACGGGTTGCACCCAGCCTCGTTAGGTCGCGGAGGGGCCAATTGAGGAGCTAGCTACTTGATAAATAAGTAACACCCCACTCATGACGTCTGTAAAGGGTAGAGGTGGCAGATGCAGCGGCCCGGGAGTAAGCCTTGGCCCACTAAGGGCTGTTGCACTAAGGACTGCCTTTTATTTCTTAAACGCACTTTCCTTTATATATTGAGCATTCTCATCCTCTAAAATAGGTCACAAAAATTAAAGAGACCGTGTTTTTCAAAACGGGCTTCGGCTTTCATAATACAGATTGTTCTGTTTGACGGAGTATGAAATAATGCATTCATCACTCATTAAGGATGCCACCAGAGCATGAGCAAGAGATGATCAAAGAAAAGCTGAAAATTCACAATTTATCCCCAATGCTTTATAACGCACTACCACTAAAATAAGGACTAAAAACATGAGTTATAACTTCCAGATGTACATTTCAGAGGTAAACAAGATAATGCCTATACTGGATTGAAAGTTATGCAGGCTGATATGTCCCAAGGTAGTGTCTAAGGACCGCTGTTATACTGCATTTATGCAATGATTTGTCCGAAATTGAAGAAAATCTCACCGCAAAAGGCGCAAATGATACAGCAATCCTAGCCGTGAGTGATGGAAAAAAAATCGGTGATAAAAGCAATTTATCTCCAAGATACAAAGATGGGCAGTGCGTTCGAGAATCAAACTGAATGAAGTGAAACCCATACACGCAATCTGCAACAATCGAAAATAAAAGTATATCCCGATTTTCCTCTGATATTTTCTTCGTGCAAAATATGCGTAACTGCGTTGGAAAGCGCATGTTAAAAAGAAACGAAAGCAGCTTAAACTGAAATTTTGGGATAAAAGAGTATGAGTTAAGGGTACGAAATTCAGCCCTATCAGTCAAGAGCAACCTTAGGTATACAAACAGGTTCTAAAATCAATATAGATTTAAAGCAGACAGCTTTGAGATTGTACTGGAAAGAGTAATTCTGAGTTTCAAAATTAAGTACCGATGAACTTAAGTACTAATGCAAGCTGGTACATTCAAAATGATGAAATACACTATGGTCTTGTAATGGAGATGGTTGAAAAATGCATTGCATTGCTGCAGCATCAACAACATGCCAACTTCTCGGTGCTACAGACCAAGCCAAAAGATAACAAATGACCAGTGCCCAGTACTTGTTTGTGATATGAATGAATAATGTGATTAAAACTGCCCAGATTTGCATGTTTTAGTAAGATTACGATTTTTAAAATAAATTTAAAGCACTTCATCAGTGTCCTATTGTTCTAGATTCTTGAGAAATTCATGTCAAAATTATTGAAATATTACCACGAATAACTACGCCTCTATACATAAAGTTTGTGATCATTTTAGTGATAAACCTCTACCATTCAAGATGTTATCCATTTTATTATACTTTGTTGGATGCAGAATCCTTTTAAAAATAAGATGTGTTGTCTAATTTTCTGTGCTGGTGTTTGCAAAAATGCGAAAAATCTTTTGTTGTAGAACGTTTAGCAGCATTAAGCTGAAAGTGTTCCTCTAGTATAGACTGATTATGTAGAATAGACAAAATTATATAGAACTACGTTTAACCGTTCTCATTAATCCGATTTATCCGCATTTATTTTTGCTTAATTTTGCACAACCAAAGACGTGCGCACCTTTTAAAAAAACAAATAACGATTTACGATTTGGGAAAAGTAGAAGTATTGGAAAATTCAAACACTAGCAAGGAATACCTTGGAAATGGTTAACTAAAAAAAAAAAAAAAAAAAAAAAAAGTAAATAACAATGAATAAATAAAAACAAATGTGACCTAAATGTTATGCTTTTACAAGATCTGCATTTTTATAGAAGGATTTTGTCTATATCTTACGGTTTAGCAGTTTTGCAAAAGTCTTCCAGAATTAAAAAGACTTCTAGGGCTATTACCAGAAAACACAAGGTATAAATTTCATTTGTCATGAAATATCTAGGACATTTTGGACAAAGTGCGCATGTAATGGATAATTTGCGTTGGGGAATTTTCTTTAAATTTTTCGTGTCATATTCTTGGAATATATTGAACATGGTATTTATCCGACTTTTCAATTTTAGATTTTGTTCACAGAAAGGCGCATACACACATATGTACACTCTCTCTCCCCCTATCTCCCCATCCCTCTCAATCTCTCTCTCTTTCATATACCTTTTTCTAAAAGTGCTTTTTTTATTTCAGGGAGTTTCAAAACAATCTATTTCCGGCGATCTGAGTACCGCATTTTTGGGTGGAACTTAAGTACGTAGTAAGTAAAAAAGGAACGAAAAGTACCAAGATTATGAAACATAGTTAAAGAGTACTAACTGAACCAGGAAGATTATCTAACTTTATTAGCACGATGTTAAAGCTTGGACTACAGGTTTACAGCAATGTTCTTTACGAATTACATCACTAAGATAACCATATCAGTTTTATTCAACCGCATAGACCTTGAAGAAAAATAAGAATAGGAAGCGTGTGTTAAATAAGAATTTTTGTGCTGAGCCAGTTTACTCTGCTACTTTGTTGGTATTCTTATGATATAATCGATTTTTCACCAGTGTTTATCACTTTCTTTGCTGGTTAAAATCTCAGAATAGCGGCTTTCTTAACAAAGCCTTGTTTGGGTGAATTTTAAGTAACACTTCCAGTAAGAATTGCTGCATTAAGACTGGAGCGGAGTTATCACACTTTCTGTAAATCTTGTATTGTGAATTTCACCAGCCATTACCACAACGTAACAACATTATTGCGAAATCAAATTTAGGTCTCGGTTTATATGAAAGGGTGTAAAGGAAAATTAATGATAGTGCGTTTTTCTGTTTGTGTCCATCACCGAAGCTAAAACCTGGAGAATCAATGAACAGTGATATCAAACTTTCATTAATTCCATCTCCGGGAATTAGATAAATTATTCCATGCTTGAACCGCACGATGCTAGTGCTAATGGACAGGATGTGTATTGCAAAAGGGGTTCCTTTACGTTTATGGGCATTAAGGACCGGTCGGTTTATAAAAATTTCAAGTTAAAAGCAGCTTTTCAGATTCCCGCATTTCAGCGGTCACGCTAATGCGATATGTTCTTTGCTTTATTATTTTACTCAGTAACGACCTAAGTAAACAGACTGCAATAAAAAACAAATTTGCACAGCACTTAGCCGTTAATTGTGTAACTCATTCTCTTTTGTGTACATTACGGCTGGTATTCATTGGAGATGCAACGGTGTATAATACATATGAGTTAGTTGAAAGCTACCGAGCGAAAAGGCTGTGCGTAACGTGTGAGCCTCGTATTCGGGATGTCATGGGTTCAATTACATGGACTTCTTCGGGGATTTCCCCGTGTTGCTAGCCGAGCGCTGTGTAGCAGTTAGGTTAGGCACACTAGCAATTGAGCTCAACCCGGTAGCAATTGGGCGTATGGATCAACCAACCAGCCAAACTGGTTTCGGGTTTGGGAGTAACGGAGACACAAGGGATTAATTAGTCATGGTCAAGTTTACTATTTTATTAAAAAATTGTTTCTAACAGATTCTCAGCCAATTATACAAATTTAAAACATACTGTTTCCGAACACATAATATGGTGATCTTCTATGACAGCCCAACATTTATATTATTATGATTATTATTATTGTTATTATGATAATTATCATTATCATTGTCGTTATTATTAATGTTATTAACTATAGTTATTACTATTTTATGTTATTATTTTACTTTCATTCTGTGAGAATTTGCTATTGGGTTTGTTTTTTCTCAATGGCTAATTACCCTTTTATTTATTTATAAGCTAATTCAGCAATAATTCATCATTTTTGTTCATTATATAAGTTTATTCCGATGTGTGTTCATTGAAAACAGAATTTTTCATTTAATTTTTGCTCAAAAGCAGGAGTTTTGAGAGTTTTTGTTAGATCTTCGATTTTCTCTACATGTTCCTAGTTGTAGGTGCCGATTTCCACTGGAAAGTGTAGAAGGCTTACCCTTCTCTGTTTCTGTAAATTTTATATCCAAAAGAAAATAAAGCTTATTTTCCTGAGTTACAAACTGAAAGTCATCTTCACAATGAAACTATAAAAACAATCCCCTCCTCTACGCTCACCTGAAAGCGTGGGCCAGTGAAGTCTAGATAATTATGTCCAATTGCTAATGTGCCCAACTGCACCCGCGAAGGATACTCAGAACCCCAGAGTTTCCTGTCGCTCCATTTTCACCTTCTTTCTCATAAATTCTCGTCCTCAGAGTCTCCGAGTCCCGGGCCCCCGGGGGACCTGTGAGCCCGCAGAAAGGGAGAGCAGCCTTTGTACGAGCCATCACAGGGGAGTTCAAATCTGTAGTCCTTAAGAACCCTGCCCTCTGTTGTCGTCTCTCCTCAGTTCAACCTTCCTTCGTATCCTCTCACCTCACACCCAGGGGGCGCCCCGTCAGAAGCAGAAACACAAAACATTTAATTGGTCGAGCTGCAAAGTCCCTCCTCCAAACCTTTTCTATCTTAACCAATCTAGTTCAATGTCCAATCTGCGGGAGACCTGGGTTTGATCTCCGGTAACTATACTGATATTTTTTTTTTTTTTTTTTTTTTTTTTTTTTTTTTTTTTTTTTTTTTTTTTTTTTATACAGGAAGAGCTGTAACGATGTTCGTTAACCTTGTGAACTTTTTGAGAAATAAGATACTGAAAACAACATCGCTCTGTGCCAAATAAACAATCGAAATTTTGAACTTTGTCTTCTGCCTAGTGGAGATGAAATTATCCGAGTGATAAAGCTTAGGTATACTGTTGAATATTTCATCTGAATAAAAATGCACAATATTGACTTAAACACATTTAACGTATATTAACACCTCTAAATGCTAAGTGTTGAAGTTGCGATTTTAAGCGCCTCATATAGCTCGCAAATTACAGACACTATTTTAATTATATAGTGTACATTATCATATCTGAAGACTTCTTGTCAGCAGGTTCTCTCTTTCACAACTCCTGCTTAGCTTATCAAACCCTTATGTATTTTTAGTAGTCTAAAGGCTAAGTTTTCACTACTATAATGTAGAACATGTTTAGCACTGATCTCTTTGCAGCATTAAGTCAAAATGTGACTCTCTCCGCTACTCAGAAGTGATTTCAAAGAGCTTTGGAACACACACACACACACACACACACACACACACACACACACACACACACACGCACGCACGCACGCACGCACGCACGCACGCACGCACGCACACACACACACACACACACACACACACACAGTAAAATTTAAGATAAGTATTGCGCATTGGTACTTGGATTCAAACGTTGACCAGATACTTCTTAATTGTTGGCAATTAGCGTAATGGATCAAAAAGCGATAAAGTAATCGTCAGACTTACATTTTTGGGAGTATAAAATAAATTTATTGCGGTTGATTGAAATTATTTTCCACGTTCTAAGGGCACCAAATAGCGGTTCTACTCAGGGACTAACCCAGTACTGAGATTACAAAAAGCTCACTATTCAGTCTGCATGAAGTAATGAAAGTAAATGAAGTCATTTACATTGGAGATTACGATATGCAATTTTCAATCTCCCCAGCAAAAATTATGTTGTTATAGGAAATCTATATCAAATAATTACTAAACAAAGATAAGTGTAGAATCACTTTCAACCTACAAATTCAAGTCCTGCTCTCGCGTGGCAGATTCTGCAGAAACGTATCAATCCCATATTTATTATTGATAAAACTTGATCAAGACTAGAGTTTGCCACGTCGGTTTCTTTTATTGCGATGCTTTTCTGGGGTTTACCCCCAACCCAGACTGTCGGATAACATGGTATTTTATAAATTGAAAGTTTGCTTTAAATTTAGTCAAGTGTCCTATAGAAGCCCCTCCCCCCAGCGCAGTAGCCCTTCGCGGGCAGACGCTTAACACCCGGAACTGCAGGGTGGGACGTGGTCAGCGCCCGGAGCCTTCCGGACCGGTTATGCGGCCTTCGCGACCTGGGCTCCTACTTCTTTATCAAGTGCGTATCCCAATGGGGGAAAACCCACATGCTAGTACCGGAGATCAAACCCGGTTCCTCACGCCAGAGGCAGGTTTCTGTAGAAGCATTACCTCCTTAACAGAAGTTCGAACAGATTTGTAATTGTTCATATCAGTGCAAAATTTCAATTGGTGGAAATTAAGAAAGCGTCTTATGGAAAATACTCACTACTTCTATTCCGATTTCTATGAAATTTTCATCCAAATATTCATTACAGAAGAACGCTCGAGGAATCTCAGAGAAATTTCAGACCTGATGATGTTATTCGATCATTATTTTAACGTGACCATACCTGAAATAGGTGTCAGAAAATCTCTAAACGTTCTGAACGAATTTAAAAACTAAATGTGTTTTATATAGAACATGAATAGCATCCCATTTCAGCAGTTTATATTTACAGCTCATAATTTCTTCTTGTATTTAATTGTTGCCTTATTTTTGTATTATGTCTTTTGTCGGTTCTTAGATATTCTGATATTTATCTGAGGGATCACATTTCTGCAAATTTCATTGCATTGCAATTTGCATGTTGTCCATGTTTCGGATCCATTGGCTATTGTAGGAACTCCAATCGTATTACATCATTTCATTATAGATTTATTCTGGCTTTATTTTTCAAAGTTATATTTAGCGTTCCTGTTATATAATTAAACTTATTTAGTTTATTATTATGTCTATTTCAGCCTAGAAAGTTAAATGTTAGATACAGCTCATAACAAAAACTGTAAAAGGAGGGTCGGAGTTTCACTTTAATTGAAAACTGAAGGTAAATCCATTATCCACTTATACAACAGAGAAAGTATATATAGATTAAATTAATACTAGCTGGAAGTGTCGGATAGTAATTTTACTGCCATAATCACCGTGCAGGAAACTTACCCCGCAAGAAACAAACGTAGCCTTGCCAGCTCTGATGTGACTTCTTGATAAGATTATCCTAGCACACGCAAATGACTGCACCTTATACGGAAAAGTGTTAGGGGAGACAAAAATGTGTACTGTTGTGGGATTTTCATGCTAGCTAGCTTGGTACGTGAGGAAAATACAATAGTACCCCTGGGGAAGATGCAGCAAATTTTACCCCTTTGGCAACTTAGTAACGTGGACACGAGAAGGCTTAAAAGGGGCTAAACCCTAAGGTATGAAATCCTAGCTCGGGGGACGAAGGGGAATACCAAAACAGTGACAATTATTTTAGCTCAAATTTTTGTCTTGCTGCTTTGTCACAGCCAGTTATTGTTGAGCGGAAGTAACAGAAGAGTTAATGCAACGAGATGGGTTCTTATAAGGAATACCATTCCAGCAACATCAGTTTTATTGTTTGCTGTTAAAATAATCTGCAGTTCCAATAATTTAATACAGTTTTTACTTTGTATCTTTATTTAATCTGGAGCTTTTTCTCTATATTTGTTCATTTCCATGTCTGCAGACAAAACACGTAACCATTCCCTCAGATATAAACAGTGGGATTTCCTCTGGAACTTTGCCATAGTTTCTAACACTAACCCCGCTCAGCTTCCATGTTTCACTCTTTAATTGACCTCTCACAGAGAGAGAGGGAACACTAACGCGGATAAAACTGGCCCGTTCCACTATATCGCAATAGTGTCTTTCCCTCCATGGCTTCCATTTCAGGTTCCTTCCAACCGGTACAGCTCTCTATGTTAGTGGTAAGGAGACAAAAATGGTGTATAACCCATGTAAAATGAATGTGTGGTTAGGATACTACCTCTAAGAAACAGTTTGGTTCTCATTTGTAAAAGAAAAAAGAAAAAGAAAGCTAAACCAATAGAATACAATTCGCCCCTCCAGAGGTAGGTCGAAGAATTGTGTTGCTAAACTGGCCAATAGATATTTATATTAGAGCTTTTGTCAGAGGCATGGAGACAGAGGATAAGGTTATTGTCAGCATCTAATGCAGGTATGCATTAATATGCTCCGTAAGAGGAGCGACAGGAATGAAATCAACTAATTACCCTCCCCACATATCCATTCACCAAATTCCGGTTTTTTGTTTACGTATACACATGTGTTTACAAACAAGATACATAAATTTTAAGGAGAAACCGAATAGAACCGTGGTTTGTTACTTTTGTGATTACGTTACATACATCTTCTTTTGACATAGCAAATACACTGCTTTATTTTTACTAGGAACACAAAGTGCTTATACTCCCATTCAACTTTGAGGCATCTTTTCACCTTGTTATGCGACATGATTCTACCACTGACACTATTTGAGGGACTGGCCGGTTCTCTGAGGTAGATAGATAACAACGGGGGCGTGGCCTGGTGGATAGTGGTGTGTAAGGAGAGTGGACAGGACTAAAACTACGATGTAGAAGAAATGGCACAATGTGTCGCTTCTCTCCATCTATAATCTAATGCAATACGATTTTATATCCTCTCCCTCGCTCTCACAACTGATGCTGCGCGGACCACCCATTTCCAGGTGTTCACTCTCTCCGGTCCATAGATTTATCTGCTCCTCGACAGGTATCTGAACCTAAGCTCAGGCTTGTAAGTCCTAGGGAGTGTCAGCCCTCATAAACAGATAGGAGGAATGTAATAAGAAAACCGACATTAAGGTGGTTTATTATCAAAATACAAGATTTCAGAGTATTAATAGAACAATAAAGAAAATACTTTCGCCTGTCGTTCTTTGTTTTCATCATATATAGTGAGAGCAGGGTAATATAGTCTTTCACTTTGGCCAGTCCACTCAAGGTCACGATTTCAGAGTATTAATAGAACAATAAAGAAAATACTTTCGCCTGTCGTTCTTTGTTTTCATCATATATAGTGAGAGCAGGGTAATATAGTCTTTCACTTTGGCCAGTCCACTCAAGGTCACGCACGTATATTCCTCTCTCTCTCTCTCTCTCTCTCTATCTCTCTCTCTATCTCTCTCTCTCCACTTCCGCCGCCTGGCGATGCACTGTCGCTCACCTGCCCACTCACTTTAGCTGATAGTTTAGCTTTAGCTTATAATTAAAGGGCAGATCTGGGTGAGCTATTTTTGTAATGTTACCTTACCTTGTACTATAGACTGTTTATGTTGAAGGAGAGAGTGTGAGTCCAAATGCACACAAGGAACACGTGCCTGCAGTGCTCGTAAAGATTGCATCAAAGGAATACGTATACTATGCTGTAGATGGCGATGTTAACTTTTTTATTTCGTTACGTACAGATAAAGTGAATACTACGTAATCTGTTCACTGCAGTGGACAATAATACACATGTCGATCATGAACGTTCTCCGCCTCTAGCTTAAACAAAAACTATATCGTGAGGAACTCCTTTCAACATTGCAAGAAGTAATAGGTTCATGCAACTACCACATTATTTCACTTCTTACACTTTGAACTGTAGGGCTCACTTTTTGCAGCAAAACATCTCGCACATTGTAAAACCGTTGGTTTTTTATCACATTCTGGAGAATGTCGTGCAAATGTTTCCTAACTTCTTCGGCTTAGATTTCCTCAACTTTTACTCACACTTCCTCCACTATGCTTATACCTTTTGTCAGATATTTCGAAGGAGCTTATCGCACTGGATAAACAACAGTTATTTTTTGTGAAATTTAAACTATTCAAAAGTCTCGCTCAAATTAGAAATTTGGCAAATTGAATTGCATATGATTCATTGGAATCTAAAGCACTGTTCACTTTCACAGAATATTTCCGTATATTTGTTTACTTAAGGGAAACGTGTCAAGAGAATAGCTTCCTGCATTAGTAACTTGAAATTATGGACTAGGTTACTCTAATCCACCCTACTTATGAAGTTAGCCGTCGGCAGTTCGGCTATATTTTGGAGGACGTAAAGTACCCTGTCAATCAATGCTAGAGTTATGTTAAAGTACAGAGGAACTCACGCCGTCGGAGGGTGAGGTTATATTGTTCAGTACCAACATAAACATCATTCAGTAGCAACAAAATAGCAACTGCATTCCATTATGGGCCACCAATACAACAGTACACATAACAATTCTGTGTGTTTGTTTCTAAAAGGATAAATGCGGATTCATCCATTCCGAAGGACCGAAATCGTATGGAACTTATAGAGGTTAAAGTTGGGACAATGCACTTCAGCAGTCCGAAAGCATCTCAATACGATCGAAAGTGTCACACTTATATCGGAACAATTTCTGTTTTTAAGAGAGGTACTTAATACACGGTATTTAAAAAATGTCTGATATTGCAACAGGAGCTGCTTATTGGGCAAACGTAGAACAACTGTTCCTGTAAACATGTCTAAAAACAAATACCTATTGATATATGAGCCATTTTACTTCTGTTAAGTATTTACACCAGACAATGGGCTTCATCCAAAGGATGGATTGGTCAAAGAGGTCCAGTATCATAGCCTGCCCATTTACGGAACCTCAATCCATTACTGTTGGCTATGGGGACATTTAAATGCATTGATGTATGCCAAACAAGCTGACAATATGTATACATTACAAGAGCGTGTGACTAATGCATGTGCCCAAATCCGAGAGCAGTCAGGTATGATCGAAAGAGTTCTGGATTCTTTGAGAAGAGAAGTTGAAGCATGTGTAAGAATGCATGGTAACCACATGGAGCATCTTCTGGAACAGTATCGACATAACATGCAGATGTTACCAGAATGGCAGAAATCATCACAACTGTTTGGTATTTATGGATGTTTGCTCAACAAGTATTGCGTTAACCGTTTGTGACAGTAGAATGCGCTTATTAAATGAAGGCCATTGTGTGGTGTAAATACTCAACACATCTAAAATAGCTCACATCATAGATGTTTGTTTCCGGGCATATGTTTATAGAAGCATTTATTCTTATTTCGACGAATCTCAACTTCTGTTGCAATATCAGACACGTCTTTTAAACACCTGGTCCTTGTATCACTATCCGTTTTTATTCGTGATTAAACCTCACTTTTATGACTGGTTTATTTTAACATCTACCACTTGTTCGTAGTTTTCTCATCTATTTTCTTTAGCATTGTGTTTTGTTATGACTTCTCTCATTGTAGAGGACTGCAGGCAAGGAAGACAAGTAGTAAACTACAATACCTCTAATCCAACTCAAATTTCATAAGCAATTTCATGCAAAAGTTGTTTGAAGTAGCGCACCTGCTGGCCTCAGGCTCCAGATAGACTTCGTGTTTGCTTAGTAGTGACTGAAAGATAACTTCCTCGAGCTGAATCAACCTAACTCTAGCAGTCCCTTTCGTATACATTATGTTTCATTCACGATTGGGTACATTTCAGTTACATGATGTCCTAGACCTACAATAACAGGGAAAAATGACCTATATGCTGTGACAATATGAAATATTGGATAATATTTCAAAACAAAAACAAATTAAAAAGAAAAAATAACCAGAACAATTTTATAAAACAGAAAATAAAAGAATAGCTAACCCACTTAAGTAAAAGCAGACAAAGGGTTCTATTCAAAGGGTATAATTTTATAATTAGTTTCTATAAGAAACCTGAATTTATTGTGACAAAACGACATTTCTACGAGTCCCACTTCTGACACCAGTATGACAAAATGACAAAATCAGTCCCTTCACTTTTCTGTCCCATTATTGTCTTCTAAAATATTACCTCAAATACAGTTTTCTTCTCGTCAGTAACAAGGCAAGTCTTTTGTGCTATCACAACTCACAACTTTTACTTCTCGTAACCTTGTCTCAGTCCTTTCATTGTCTTTCTTCACTTTCTCTGTCTCTCATACACCAACTACGACCATGCAATCGCTCGACGCTCGTTAAACCTTCTTTACGAGGCGCCCATACATGCAAAGCTGTCTCACACTCACTGACACTGCCAACCCTGCTGTTTCCTCGCCTCCTTATATAGAGGGTATAATGTCACAAGGACCTTTCTCGATCTCCACAAACACGCTGGTGATGAAACAGCAAGATTTTTCTCGAAGGCTTCGGAAACACTTTGTGTTGCCGCTTCATTGTTATTGTTATTAGTCATGTGTTCGCTCGGGTGAGTAGTGTGGGAAAGCTTCACATTGTGCTTTTGTTTGCTAGTCGGCCGGATATATGGTGTGAACTAGCTTAGCCCCGAGAGTCCTTTGTTTTGCGCCGTACCTGGCGTCACAATATTTACATATTTTTTAATATTTTTTTTCTACTATGTTCCTGATCGGGAAGGCTCCACCTCTAATTGACATATTGGTACGGGATTCAAGAGAATGTGCAACTTGAAGCGATCTGTAACGCATTAATGCTCTCTGTACTTTGCAATTATGATGCTGTGAAAATAGCGACTGTGAGGCGATGATGAAGCTTCGCAATTATTCCATTGTTTTTCATACATCGATAACAAGCGAAAGATATCAAATGTCGTTATTAATGTGCGTTATTAATGTGAACATGAGAATGATAAATTACAATAATTATTTCGGTTCCTGTTCTCATTATTGACGTACTGAAATAATATGAACGTTGATATTTCAGATGAAAAGCACATTCTGTAGGTAGAACATTTGTAATGAAAATATTTGAACTATTTGTTTTACTCTCTCTCTCTCTCTCTAGAGGGTATATTTTTATTGGCGTGAAATATTACGAGGACGCCCTCCCAACATTAAAACAGTAAATAATACTTATTCTAAGAATTCTAATTATACAAATACTCTCTTAGTCTAATACAATAATAAAATGAAACAAATACAATTAATTATGATCATATTTTCCACAATATACAATTTATTTCTCCGTTTTGGAGTACTTTATTTCTAATACTTTCCTTTATGTTTAATATTTTGTTTTATATAATGGGGAAGCTTATTATAGCCACTAATTACTTTTACCCCTCATTACCCTTTTCCATTTTCTCCATTTATTCATACTTGTTTTAACAATTTTAATCTAATTTATCCTAAACATTTTCCTGCTTTCTCCAGTATTCATCTGATCTTGAACTAAAATGTTTCTAACTTTTAACTCAAACGGAAAATATTTCCATATTTGGGCTACTAAGTTCTCTCTCTCTTTTTCCGTGCCATTGCATTCCAAAATATAGTGCCAATTTTCACACAATCTACGATATTTCGTGCATCCCCCCCCCCCCCTGTTTATCCCCATCATACCACTTAGGTTCATTCTCCCCGTTTTAGTCTATGCATACTCCATTCAGGTCTCTTTATTGATACTTCGATGTATTTCTCTCTTCCCCATTCCACTTTTAAGAATATATAATCTATTAATGATCTTTTTTCATGAAAGCTACTTAAAGTTTTTTCATTTTGGATATCCTCCACTCTTGTTCTAATTTACCTCCAGAAACCCTTACTTTTACTATTTCTTTCTGCCCATGTTTCCTCCATTCCTGTTTCTTCCACATTATCTGTATTTTCTGTATCGAAGGTTTTTCCACCATTTTCTCCTGTGCAATCTTACATGGCTTTAATATATAATTTTCCTCCAATGAATTTATTCGAAACCAGCATTTAACTGCTCTTTCTACCATTTTACCTTTTGCCCATATGGTGTACCTCTGGATGTCATCCAAAAATGTATATTTTACATACTATTGCACCAGTCATTTCATTTGAATAGTATGTAATATCTTGAGAATAAATTTCCGCATAGACGGATTGGTTGAGGTGATTCATTGCATTACCCGCTCAATTTCCTGATTTGAACCCCAAGGGATTTCTTCGCCTGGGGATATTTAAAGTTCCCAGTTTATTCAACTTGTGTACCGGATATTGGCACTCAGAGAATGCGTCCACACTGAAATTGACCGGGAATTTGCAACAGAGTATACATGGAACGCAAACTTAGGCAAGACGAAACCACTTCAAGCAATCTTTGTAGCCTCCAATTTTATACTGTAACACAGAAATCCATTATCTTCATACTTGCGCTTATATGAACCTTTTTTTTAACTCTTTTGAAGTTGGGAAGACATCCCCGAAATATTTGACATCAACAAAGATGCTTCCAAGGCAACAAGGGCATTCCAACTCACAACAGAATGAATGTTCACCATTACTTACACCGATACTTTAAAAACGGATAGACTGGTAGAAGATTGTCATATGCATTCATTAGCCAACAGTTCCCTCCCCTTTAAACTTCTTTTTGTGGAAGTTTGATACTAGTAACATATTAATTGTGCAAAATAGTCGTACTGGCAAAGTAATTGCTTCTGTAATAAAATTGTCACATTCTTAAGCAGTTGAAGGCAAGTTCCTTTTTTGGGGGAGGAGTGAATGTTTTCTTAATCAACACACACTAATTTTATCCTATCGTTGTGTATTAATAAGAATATCTACAGTAGTATGAAATGACAACACGTTTTATAAAACACATGAGAGTATTCGAAAAATACATTTTTTTGGTTGCTCTATTTAAAATATGAGAGTTGCAGTAATTTCTGATAAGAAAAACGAAAAATGATAAGAATATCATTTAGATTTATCAGTTTGCAATTGTTATCTTCGCTCAAGAGTTTCGTGTCACTGGATTTAATGATTTGGAAACTTCAACTAACCATGAAGCATAAACACACACTAAAAATAGTTAAATGTAAATAAATGTATTTCTAGTTTATTACTTTATCCACGACTTAACCAGTAAATAGATAAGATCATGCATCCCAAAAATTTCATATCGAGGTTTAAGGAAATACATGTTTTAAGAACCATAGGTTCCAAAACCAGCATTTTCAGAAAAAAGATCTGTGTGCCTATGCAAATGAGAGAGAGAGAGAGAGAGAGAGAGAGAGCGTTTATGTTCAGCGTCTTCTAAAGATGTGATATGAGGATTTCCAAAGAAAATCCCGCACACCAAGTGTTTACATGGGTGATTTTTCCAAATGTTCGAGTCTCTCAAACATTGTTTTAACGATTTTGTTTAAAATATCATATGCAGCACACTTATAGGAAAAATAGTATGTGAAGTAGTTTGCTTTCGCATAGAATTTCGTATAATTTTGTGTGAGTGGCAGCGTGCCTGCCTTTGGCTGGGGGATCCGGGTTCGATCCCCGGTACAGGCATGGAATTTTCCCCACTGGGGCGTCTGTTCCGGAGTGCACTTGCCTCGTTAGGTCCCTGAGGGACCAATTGAACAGCTAGCTGAACAAAGAAGTGGCGGCCCCAGGTCTTGAAGAGTGCATAACCCGCCGTGAGGGATCGGAGCGCTGACCACGTACCACCCTCCAGTACTGCACCCCACCCACTCATGACGCCTATAGTGGGCAGTGGTGGGGTACACAGCGGCTGGGTGGTAGGCCTTGCAAACCATAATAGAGAGACAAATGCGTAAAATGTAGAACTCTTTAGAAAACGAATTTATTTCAAATAGCTTTCTGCACTAATCATTCCCGAAACATACGATAGTACGAATGCTGCATGTCACATGTTTTACTTTCTCTACTGCGTATAACTAAAATTATGGTAATCTACCCCAAAATTTCAATGATGAGATTTCACCAGAAATATGCTTTGCGGCCCCATGAATCCAAAAAAAGCACGTTAGGTCTTTGTGTGTGTGTGTGTGTGTGTGTGTGTGTGTGTGTGTGTGTGTGTGCGCGCGCGTGTATGTGCGTGTGTGTCTGTGAACAGCAAAACTCAAAAATGAAAGGTCGGTTCAAAACCAAAGTTGGTATTTAAGCTTATCTTTCAACGATGCGACACGAAGATTTTGAAGAAAATTTCTTCAGCCTAAACTACACTTTACATGGAACATTTTTCGAAAATTTTTATTTTCTCCAAAATGACTCAAACAATTTTGATTGAAATGCCATATGTTCAAGGAATTTTTATGGAAAATGAAACATATATGTTGAATTTTCTAGCTCTTTACTCTTGATGATGTTTGCAAAACTGGTAAAACATAAGAGATAGACCAAATCTTACTACAAGAAATATACATATCATTAAAACATGCAAGTTATGTTCAAACGCATTTTTTGTAGAGTGATCCATTTCAGAGATATTCATTGTTATTTGTGTTATTTTTGCAATAGTTAAACTTCTCTCAAATGGAAGATCGTTGTTTACTTTTTTATACTGATTTGACTATCGCTCAAAGCCTCCCCATTTCCTTTGCACCTACACGAAAATCTGCAATTAGATAATTCCTTCAAATGTTTATCTCCACTAACATAAAGAAGACACAGGAATAAGATTTTGTAAGAATATCTTGTACAAGAGTAAAAAAGTCGTGTGAATGTATCATCAATTTTTTTAGGACTAAAATAAGTTAGTAAAACAGTGAGGGAGTTCATGGAAGATCTTCAAGTTCATCACGCCCAAATAAAAGGCTACTATGAACGTGTCTTCTGATGATCATGTCTCAAGAGGGTAATAAATAACTTCAAATAGGTACGTTTTTTGCCTCTGGAGAAATTCCTTGCTTGTTTGAACACGAACTGATCCATCGTGTTTGTTTTCAGTTCACCATATTTCTCGTTAGTAGGTTCAAAGTGGAGGGCACCGAGAACGATGCGAAAAACGCTGTTCAAAATCCTAGATTCCATCGTGACGCTTACGTAGTTATCGGCTATTACCGACGCCCTCCTTCAGTCGGAGGGTGAATCGGCTCCTACCTGTGGCAAGAACTCACAACCGGTCGATATCCAGTGACGGACACAAACAGGCGATTTCATGGCAATTTCTATGTCATACTTAGAATTTTCTGGTATGTCCTCAGAAGACCTCTTCATTCTGAATGACATTTGTATAAATGGTAAACAGTAAGATACAGTCAAAAGCTTACTAAATAAAAATGTGCATCTCATTAAAATTCACAATTTATGTCAAATACTTCTTTTTTTCTTTCTTTTAAGTGAACCATTTCCAATATAATAAGGAATTATTTGAGAGCTAGAACTGGAACTTAAAAATGTAATGCCACAGCTGGGATTTGAACCACAGTACCTCCGCTTACCAGGCGGGTGCTCTAACCATTAAGCTACTGTGACAACCTGCCAAAATGGCATTTAATTCTCAAACCAGTTCGTATTTTTCCCTGATAAATCACAAAGGCAGTCTCAGCAGTCAATTCCAGCTGAGGCATTGAATTTTTAAGTTACAGTTCTACCTCTCAAGCATTGCCCACACACGGCTTGTGTGTTTAAAATCACCAACAGTAAGTTCGTTGGCATAAATAAGGAATTATTTGTTCGATTTGCTAATGCGTATACTTTTCTCAAATAGGAATACATTATTCGTCTTTTTTATCGTTTGGCCTTGGAGGAGAACGGAATTTCAAAGGCATCGTATAGCAACCGGCTCTTAAAACACTTCACTATCGCTTAAAGCTTGCACTCCCATATTCCCCCTGCACCTACAAGAAAATTAGCAATAAGATAATTTCTGAAAATGCTTATGTCCATTAAACTGTAGTAGACAGAGAAATAAGCATTTGCAAGATTAACGTGTAGGTATAAGAGTGAGCTCTACATATATTTGCGAACAGAGTTTCTCCAAATCGAATATTAAAAGTGTGTGTCACAATAGGTTACACCACATTCACTTGGTGTATCTTCTAAGGCTATACACTTCGACTTTGTCGCCAAATATTGTTTGACTCCTTAAAAGTAAGCAGTGCCAAAGAAGTCACTAATGAAGATTTGAAAGTGCTTTCGTAAATCAAACGCAAAGTGCACGTAACCAAACCGCCACTGCAACACAATTGAATGTTAAAAGAATGGCACAATCCGCATAAAGTGAAAGAAGGTAAATCCAACCTCCCCTCTTTCGCAAAGGGACAAAAGTGTGCCAAGAATGACGTTTTCTCTCCCTCTCCTATCTTTCCCCATGACCTTTAGTGTGGGAAATGGTTGTTTAGTGCACTGTAGAGATAGGAGGTTTAGCTGAGCAAATGCTAGTTAGTGTTTTCCTCTCGCTGGGGGTGTTTATTGATAAGCAGCAACGTTGGGCATGTCCGTCATTAGGACGCCGATTGTGTTGTCATCGCGCGAGGCATTGTGGTACAGTGGGTCCTCCTGCTGAATAGGATCTTGTCAATCAGGCGGTCCCGTTTGATCTATTGTACGGGCTATATTAATGGTTACACGATTCTGTGTGACGCGGCCCTCACCATGTGAAAATTAGGGAAACGGAAAAGAGCCTCTGCTCCACCCTGGCATATGCACAGCTTCCATTAGCAACTACCCTTCCGACATCCACGCCTCCGGAAAATACAAACACTGCAGGAAATACACATGTGAGATGTCGAACCTATAATAAAACGAATTCAAATACTTTTACTGTAGGATGACAGTCACACTCATTGTTGGGGCTAATTTACCTCAATGAACTGAGCTTTTGCCCTGTGTGAAGACAAATTCAAATGTGTATTTAACATTAATTTTAGTAACAGAAATTATGTGGCAACAGCGATAAAACTGATGATTGGTATATTTTAGTAAACAATTAAAAAAAAAAAAACTTTAATTATTAAGATATAGTTTCTTTATGCTATTAATTTCTGGCAGCTTTCCGCTGAATATAAACACGACCCATGTTTCTTCAATTCTTAATAGAAAATGTTATAACAAAATGCCAATTCGACAAATCCCACTTCTGACACCAAGGTGACAAAATGACACAAGTCCAGTCCAATTACTTCTTCTATCACTTTATTTTCTTTTAACTGAATGCACGGCAACACAGTTCTCGTTTACTGCCATTAACACAGTCTCCATTCCGTGATATTACAGCTCACAGCTGTTGTCTTCGCATAACCTTAACACACAATTTTCTGTTTTTCAGTTCTTGCTTTGTCTCACAAAAGCTAACTCTGAATGATACGATCATTCAACACTCATTAACTGCTTAGCTATCTTCCTTTCGGCTCGACGTTCTCTCACGACTGTAGAAGCGCAGCTGACACACACACACACACACACACACACACACACACACACACACACACACACACACACACACACGCACGCACGCACTAAAAAGTGAGTGACCCAAGGTCTTTTTGCGACACCTCCTTATATAGTGAAGATGATCTAACACGGACCTTTCTCGAACTTCACCTTTTTTGGAATGTCTACAAATACGCCGGCCACCAGACGTCTCTCGAAAACCCCTTTTGGTTCTGCCGCTCTGATTGCTGTCAAGTGTTTCATCGCGTGAGTGGTGTGGGGCTGCTTGACCTTGAGAGCTTTTGATACGCGCCGCGCCTGTATGCGGAGTGAAGCATCTTAAGCATGTTGACTCCCGATTGCCCGGCGTCGCATAATAAAGAACACACTTGTAGATTTCGCGATTGTTTCACAAGTATAGACGCTAGACAAACAAAACAAGCTACTAGTTCCTTCGTATAAGGAGAATTGCGACTTCTTAGTACAATCAACTGGGGCTGTACTATCATATTAAAATGTAATTAAAATAAAGAATATTAAACCATTCTGTATTTGAAGCGATGTTTAAAACTATCATTCGGCCAATTGCATACACTTGCTGATCCCTTTAGGATTATAAGCCATCTCTTCTACAGGGATGAATGCCAGACTGGAGATTTCTGTGTCAATCGAAAATTTCCATCCACAAAACAAAAGAAGCAGCAACAGTTATAACACATGCCATAGAATGTTTATATCATGTGTATACATCTCCAAACCTCCTAGAAAGATTCTTTTATGATCTTAGTAAAGCTTCACGCATGAAGGTTTGGACATTTACTTATAGGAGGTGGTCAACCGAAGACAAGAGTGACTGCAGAGACTTAACCGTTTGTCGAACTGTAAGAGCTGGCCGCTATGTGATGACTTTTAAATCCGTTCTCTTTGCATGACCAGAAGAAGACAAAAGAAGAGTGAATAACAGCTTCTGACTTAAGAAAAGCACAGATATTGAAAAATGCAAAGCGATAACAAATATCTCGGAAATCGTTAACTATAAAAACCAACGTAAATTGGATGCTTTAAAGAGATTTACATTTTTTGTGTTGTAAGATGTGTATATTTTTGGTTAGATACATGTTAGAGAAAGTAAAAAGGAGATGAACAAGACTTTAAATGAAAGAATTACCCTAACTGGTTTTCTACATACTTTTCTATCCAATTCATAGATTTTTTATACTTCGTAGCTATCCCTTACGGTTGCAAACTTTTTCAAACCCGAAGGCCTGAAAGATGAAAGATTATCTGGTTCAACAAGAGGTAGACGAAAAAGTAGGATTTTGTAGGAGCTGTTTGTAGAGGACTAGAGAAAGTCATGTGAATGCAGCACATCAGATTTCCTTCATACCAAAACAGGAATGTACGAAGCGCCTTTAGGCACGAAAATATTATGTAAAGTTTACGGATACCTATCTTCGTTTGTGTTCCTTTTTATTCCAGAGTTGCCGCCGCAGAAAGCGTTAGGCAAGGGCGGAAGCTGACGATTAAATTTATAAGCTCTTAAAGATAAAATCAAGCGAGCATAGGTGTTCCAAAATGATTGAAGTTGAACCGTGAGAAAGCGATTCAAACTGTCACCCACATCTTATTAGAACCATGTACATAACTCAGTCAATGACAGCTCTCTAAGGTGTGAGTTTTCCATTATTGTTCTATTCAACTGTTTCTCGTATGAGTTGTTTGAATAAGCACTTTTTCCACCCCTCTTCAGCAGTTGCTCGGGTCGAGCGTGTTTTGAATTGCTGTATTCAGGCTTCAAGCCCCACTCCCTCTAGCAGCCTGTTCTCTATTCTGCTATGAGGCTTTTGCTTAAAAACTGTTATTTCGATATTGAAATTACACTGCAAATAGACCTCTGGTGCTTCCTAAATCCCCCGCCCAAAAGAAAAAAAGATCCCGTAGAAAAAGATCTGTCTCTGTGTGACCAGCATAGTATAGTATAAAAAAGAAAATTTGGTTAAATAACAAATTCGGCATTTAATTTCAGCGTCTTAGAAGGATGTGGAGCTAAGATCTCCAAGAAAGTTTCCGTACACTAAACAATCCCCTATATGGAACGTTTGTCATTATTTTTAATGTCCTAAAAATTGGCCTCACGCTTGCGGTTAAAATCCAATATGTTTAAGATATTTTCATGACACATTTTAATGGGTGTAACCCACTCAGTTGTGCTCATTATGAGCTACGTTTTACCTTCTCTGCTGCTTATAGTAAGTACGGGAAGCATTGCATTTCATCCGAAATTGCCACTTTGAAATTTCACGATAATGCATGTTTTGGGACCCCCCTGAATCTAAAATCAGCATTTTAGAGAAAGGTTAGTGTGTGTGTGTGTGTGTGTGTGTGTGTGTGTGTGTGTGTGTGTGTGTGTGTTAGTGTATACCAAACTTGGTGTTTAAGTTCGGTATCGTTCTGCGACACGAAGATTTTCAAGAAAATTCCCAAACCCCATGGAACATTTTTCGAAAATTTTGATTTTATCATAAATGGGACTAATGATTTCGATCAAAATACCACCTGCTTAATATGTTTTTATGAAAAATAAAATGTATATCTTGAATTATTTGGTGAATCCCCTCAGAGATCTTCATTCTAGATGACTTCTGCATTTCGGACAATCCGTAAGAGAAGGTCTTATACAAAAACAATATAGATGTCGCTAAAACATATAATTTATGTCAAGCACTTTTATTTAATGCAGTGACTCATTTCGGTACTCCTTATTTGTCCAAGTTTTCCACATGGTAGGTTGTTACTCAATTTTTTTCTCTTCGCGATACGAAGAGAACAGACCAGCTCTTAAATGACGCGTGCGCCAGCAGAAGTTTCTCTAAAACAAGCTTTTCCTGGATTCTGCGGCCTCGAAGCTACCCGGTCCTCGTAGCCGTAGTCGCTGGAGCGTATGTCTCTGGCGTTCCGCCGTGTAGAGGGTCGCGGGTTTGAGTCCCACCTCGAGCATAGGTGTTTGTGTACTGTGTGACAAACAGAAAAAAGGCAGGAAAAATAAACCGGGAAAACAAAGAAAAAGGAAAGTAAGAGAAAAAGCGGGCAATAAAAAACTGGCCAATATTAACAAACGCATATATTTATGATGAAATATCTATATCAAATTTCCGGGTGCAGTGTATATTACCTCACTCTAGTATAAGTAGAAGCTAAAGAGAGCACACCTAAGGAAGAAAACCCCAACACCTGTTGAGAGACAAATCTGTTACGTAGTACACATATTTTCAAGGATAGCAGCATCTTGAAACCAAGATTCAATACATTAAAAACTAACAAAATGGTTTCGTTAACTAAAATTTTGCGTTGGCTATATTTTTGCAACAAAACAACATTTAAAGTAACAGAGAATATAGCATCGCGACATATTATGCTCTTATAAGCTATCTAAAGTTCTCTGCTGGAATAAATCGTATGGAAAAGTAGAATATTTTAAGGACTAAAGACATTTCGCTTTCTCATAAGAGTGGCTGCGCCGTGGCCAGGTGGTTAAACCATTCGTCTTCCACCACAGTGGCCCGAGTTCGATCCCAGGCGACCACATGTGGGATTTTTGGTGGACAAGGTGGCGTAGGAGCCGGTTTCCTTCGGGTTCTCCGGTTTCCCCCGTCATATCATTCCACCGGTGCTCCATCTTCATTCCATGTGTCATCAGTGTCACCGCCTGTAGTAAAAGCGGAAGTTAAACACCACCAAAAAAAAACTTCTCATATGAACTGCCAGAGACTGCATGTAAACATGATTGAATGTAACGGTTACAATAGAAGTGAATGTTACTAACCAACCAAGGTGTTTGAAATTTTCCAAGAATGAAAACAGCCATTTCCCATTGCCATTTCTGTCTTGATCCATTAAGTATTACATCATATCATTATTGTGTGCTATTATTTCTGCTTCTGTAATATATTGGCCTGTATATAAATTTACTGTTCCCAAACGGGAATTTTAAGTTTCGTATATATCATTATATTTTTATGTATTTATTAAAACGTAATCACAGCATATTTTATAAATATTGCAAATTATGTGCCATACTGTTTTTACCATTCAACATTCTAGCTCCTTTTATATATTCTTTATAAGTATCTTTATGCTATTTACCGAGATTCGAGGCGCGGATCTTGATTCTCTGTGCCTACTTGAACTTTTACTTGCAATTTTAAGCAGTTCTGTTTATACAGAATCTTTGTAAACAGTCATAAAAGTACTAAAGGGAAATATAGTTTGAAAATATCGAATCCCTATATTTCTGCTTTGCATTGAAATAACGTGCAAGCAATAATTGCAACACAGAGACTACATATTTCCTAAAAATATGTAGGTACCGCTACAGAAGTTATTAACAATTAAAGTATTAATGATTAATACTTGTTGCAACGGTACAATATTTCTTGGAACACAGGCATCGTGTATTGCGACTTAGGGTTGTAGCGAAAAAATTTTGCCAGTTGTATCAAATATTCCCAGTGTGAATTTGAGCATCTGTTATTTTTTGCTTTATTTTTCCCTCCTCCTGTCGTTTAGCTGAAGCATAATTTCGGTTAAGATTTACTCTGATTCCTATAATGTTAAACACAAAACAAAAAATCTAATTTGTCGCACTCGCAAGACTTTCTCTACTCTTGTACTAACCATTCTTACAATCTATTGCTCTATCTTCTTCGTGTTAGTTGAGATAAACATTTGCAGAAATTATCTTATTGCTTTTTCCTTGTAGGTGCAAGGAGAATATGGAATACAGTAGGCTTTGAGCGATAGTCAAATCCTTTAAAGCTTTCAAATTCCGTTGTCTTTGCATGGCTAATATATAAAAAATGAATAACGATGTTCCATTAGACGAAAGTATGTTTTCCAAAATTCACACAAATAACAAGGAATATCTCTGAAATGGTTCACTCTACAAAAAAAATGTATTTTAACATAAATTGTGTGTTTTGGCATTATGTACAATTTTGTACAGTAAGATTTGGTCTATCTCTAACGGTTTACCAGTTATGCAAAAGTCATCCAGAATAAACAGGACTACATGGGGTGCACCCGTCAAATTCAAAATATGGATTTCATTTGTCATGAAAATATCTCAAAAGGCAGTTTAGGGGGGAGGAATTTTCTTCAAAATTTTTGTGTCGCATCCTTGAAAGATATTAAACTTACACACCAATTTTGGTGTTTAATGTACTGTTCGTTTTTTAATTATACTGTCCACAGGCTGACATACACAGACACACAGAGACAGACAGACAGACACACACACACACACACACACACACACACACACACACACAGACACAGAGAGAGAGAGAGAGAGAGAGAGAGAGAGACCTTTTTCTTAATTTTTTTTTTTTTTTTTATTTAGGTGGGTCTCAAAACATATATTTCAGGTGAAATCGGGACCTCGAACTTTGGGTGGAATACAATACTTCCTCTACATACTATACGCAGAAAGTAAAAATACGAGATTGTGGCTCGTTAAGTGTTATTAACTGGAAGTTCTTCATCAAATAAGAAACTTTCGAATGTGAGCGAACTGCTGCTCGGAACCATTCTTGAAAATGTTTTCCTCATTTTCAAAATGCAAGTTGTTGCTCGAAAAACTCCCCTATTTACCTTTATAATCCATAATGATACTGTCCACTTTTTTGTGGATGTAATTTTTTCTATTTGCTTTTCACTGTACAATGGTTTATAGAGAAAATGGTTTCCCGTGTCCATTCATTGTACAAATATATTTTCCCTGAAGCATATGTTTCTTACCATTCATATAAGTCAGCATGACCTCGAACTTGAAAAACTTTCAAAACATCCCGTAGTTTCCCATTGAAACGCCCTCGTATTGTTGAAGGTGCTTTTGTAGCAACATACCGGATAAACAAAACAGCGGAACCTATTGTATTTGGGAAAAAGGAAACGCAACCTTGGAGGTAGAGCAAGGGAATGTTTGCCTTACAATATTCTCTATGTAAGGCAGAGAGCCATAAATAAGTTTCATTTTGTGCCAGACATCTCACTTTCACACCTTCGGAAGAGCATTCATTCATTGTCAAGCAAATGCCGCACTACAAAACAAACACACATCCAAACGTAAGGTTTCACATCTTTCAGTTTCGTTTACATATTGTTCTTCCTTGCGATTTACATTTTAACCACAAAAGTGAACATTAGATACTGCAGAGCCCCTTCACAAGACAAACACCTTTTTTATAAACTCATAATGAGAGAAATTTTGTAGGTATATATGTATTTAGTGACCGTCTCCTTAGCGCAGTGGTAGCGCACCTGCCTCTGGCGCGGAGGACTGGGGTTCGATCCCCGGTACCAGCTGGGGATTTTCCCGCTCTGGGAGGTGTGACACGGGGAGCTCTCAGCTTCGTTAGGTCCCGGAGGGGCTACTTGATGAAGCAGTAGCGACCCCAGGTCGTCCCGCATAACTGGCCGGGAAGGCTCGGGGCGCTGACCACGTCCCACCCTCCAGTGACGCCTGTAGTGGGCAGAGGTGGGGGACGCAGCGGCCGGGCGGTAAGCATTGTCCCGTTATGGGCTGTTGCGCTGGGGGTTCAGTTATATATATATATATAGCTCCTGCCAAAAGTTTAAGGACACCTGCATATTTCACCGAAATACACTCTGTCCTTGAGTTATTTAGCCCAGTTGCTTTATGCTTTGTCAAAATAGTATCTTATTAAAGTATGCAGACATAATTTTTAAGGAGTTGTGGTCTTTTTTTCAGTTTTAGAAAAACCGGGAAAAAAATCATGTTCAACTCTTTTTGGAAATGTGACGATGAAAAGATATGGGATGTCAATTTTATTTTTCTATGAAGGAAAGGACACATAATTATGTAAGGAATAGTTATACATATGACATTGTTATAATATACTGTTTATCAGCAATTGACAGGATGTTTATAACTTAAAAAAAAATTGGTAAAAAGAGTGTAAATTAACACTACTGGGCAATGGAGTCAATTCTTGGATGAGTAAGCCAGCGAAGTCGGAGTGGTATATAGTGGATTATAGTGTGTTGTTTATACTGCACATAGTGCCACTGAAGCCGCTATGTTAACGTTATGATGTCATGACATACAGTTGCACTTTAGCCTCCATTTTGTTCTGGTACGAAAAGAGATTGTTACGTAGTAATGGTTAAAAAAAACTCGACGAAGGATATTAAATGACCAGCAATTGGTTTCCATAAGTACGGCAAGTTATACAGAGATATTGCAATTCAACTGGGGATAATAAAAACGTGTGTGGCACAGACAAAAAAAAATTATAGGAAAAGTGGCAAATTTTCAGACCCGGAGCGAAGTGGTAGGCCAAGAGTTGCATCGTCCTGGGAGGATACAGCTAAGGCAGTTATATCCATACGAGATCCGAAGGTAGAGGAGTAGCTGCTCCCAGGCCAAAAACCGCCGAGAACTTCGAGAACATTATTAGAATCTTGGATTTACATTGCTGTGCAAGAGTGTAGGAATACTATAAAGAGTATCCCAAATGAGTAAATCTGTGTTTGAAAGTCAAAGGAGGCCCAGTAAAGTATAAAATGATCTGATATCTATGTTTGAAGCAATATGTATGAATATACAATAATGTATAATGTTATGTGTTCTTCGAAGAGAAAATTTCAAAATATCAATGGGTGTCCTTAAAATTTTGGCAAAGCCTGTATGTATGTGTCTGATTGCAAAGTAATCTTAAAACCGCTAAAATATATTTAGAGTACGGGTTACAAATGTAGAAGTTTAGTAACGAGAGGCAAGTTAGAACACCACCGAAGGAAGTGTTCTAAGAGATTTACTAATCTTAATTTGTAACGTGTGGTCTACAATATTTATCTACGTTATGAGTATTTTAGTATATGTTATGTATTTAATATATTTAATGAAGTTTATTTATTGCGGAAACTACATATTTAAAGGAATAGCTATTGGGCTTTGGAGGGAAAAAAAAGGCTATACATTAAGATTGTTGTATATTATGGAATTTGGGATGCTAGTTTCATATGTGAATTTAAACTAAAAGTGAATGAAGGTGATTTTCACGGTTCAATTTTAAAAGCAACCTAAGACGCAACTACCACTTGCTTCCAGAAAGGTTGAGAAAAGTTTATTTATGTAGTTCAATTATATAGTTGCGAAAAACAATACGTATAGTAATAGATAGAATCTGCCTCCAATAAGCATCATAAATTATATTGGTTGTAATACTACGAGTACAGTAATAACAAACCAGGGGAGAAAGTTCTTGTTTTAATGCATATTATTATGAAGAAAAATAAGTTATAGGTGGTCATCATTAAAGTATATTTTACGCTTTGTTGATGCTGCATTTTAGGTTTTGATAGCGTGCTTTGCTAGAATATAATTTTGTTGCCTAATAACTACGAATTAAAGTATCATTGATTACTATAGCATAGATAACCGATTTTGAAAAGTGTTGCATCATTGCTCACTCCTATTCGTTTTATGGGCATGGGTTATACAACGCTGTCTAATTTGATTTAAAAATTACTAAAGGACTAAAAAGGTTTTATAAAGCTTTCGTTGAGAATGTTATGGGGTAGCTATACTACAAAGAGAATGAGTGTAAAAACAAAACCCCATTACATTATATTCAAATAAATCTATATAGATGGCCATAATCTTAAGCAAACAGAAGACAGGGTTCAAAAGCGCCATTCGATTGCCTTTATAGCGGTAGGAATCCTATGTCATTATTTTCTTAATGGCCATTATTGAAATATCGCAGATGTGTGTGCAATTAAACAATGTCATAACTTCCGAATAATATTTATTCTAGTTCTACAGATGTATGCATTGAATTTTTAGATGCCAGAAACTTCTAATAAAATTCATGTCAGGAAGTGTTGCTTTATTTCCTTTCTACTTACGTTCTACTTAAGTTCGTTGGCAAGGTAAGCTAAAAATTGCATAACAAAGAAAAATGCTAAGAATATAAATCAATGAGCTGATATTTTATAACTAACAACTAAGAAGATTGTTTTTCTGAATGGTCGCAAACAATGTGTTTCCTGATGACCTGGGAGTGCGCAATCTTTATACCAGTCATTTTTATTTCTGTGCACGTTATGGCTTTCTGCACCATGTGAAAGCGGTATAGTTTCTATTTGTTAAATAAATACAGGATCAAAGAGAAGATGCAACTGTTTAAAATTCCACCTTACAAATTACTCGACCATTCCGACCGATAGTTTTTCCACCGCCAGAGAGTACTTATAGCTACGCAGCATTTCTAGAACTTTGGAGGCTGTTGAGGGGAGGTTAAGGAATTCAGGAGTTCCGTCGTTGTTTCACATGCTTTTGCGTAAACATCAACGGATTTTTCATCCGCTATCAGGAATAACCGGGGTTGTACGAAATTACCTTTATAAGAGGTAAAAGAGTGGATTAACAGGATACTTGCTTTCTATAATTGTAAAATAATTTGATAATCAAGACGAGGTAAATGAAATTAATTTATTCTCACAGAGTTAAAAGGTTAGCCATGCAACATTGGGTAAGCCAACTAGTTTTACTTATATGAAAACATTAGTAGTTTTAGACAATACGTAGAGAAGATATTTTAAAATATCAAAAGACAGAGTTGTATTTATTCAATCTAAAAATGAGCGATGAAAATTTGGTTATAGATAACAAAACATTAGATGCACGTAAATCCAACTCGGGTTTTATCATCCTTTTGCATTGTGCTGTTTCTTATGAAGTATTAATGCTTTACTGCAGTGATGTTTATTAAATACCGTGCAATCACCTTCAGTTCCGCTCTTGCTTTTGTGCTCATCTCCCGCCCCCACAAAGGTACATACGTTTGTCACAAGAGAATATCCACAGAGTAATAATACAGAAATGCTCTTATTTTCAGTTTGCCTTTTTTAGGGTCGATATTAGAGTTATTACGAAAAGTATCTTTTAAAGTAAATTTCATCTAGCTTATTTGATGAAAAATAAAGAAACAGCAGGTACTAAATTGCAAAACATATTAGTTTGTGATATCGCGACAATAATAATAGGGATAGTTAAGCACATATGTAAACCATTCAGAAAATAACATTGTGTAGGTATATGTTATATTTACTACTAGCTGTAATACCAGGCTTGGTTTGACGATTTTATTCCTACAACTTTTAGACTAAAGATTAAAGAACGCAAATAAAATAAATAAAAACACTGGGGCAATGCTATGCAAAACCGTTGTTGAACAACCCCAAATACCAAAGAAGGAAAAGCAAGCAGAAAAAGATATGTGAATGTAAGACCTTGCATTTCTATGTCAATTATATACAACTTTTATGAATTCTTTGTAGAAGAGGGAATAGAGAAAGAAGTGTGATTGCGTTTCATAAAAGAAAAGTAAGTACAAAAATCGTGTGAATGTAATGTGTTGAATTCCATTTCAGTCATAGAAAATTGTATCAATTGTATGTTGAAGGAATAGTAGAGAAGCATACGTAAATCATACATAAAAGAAAAGTGAATGCAGAAAACCATGTGAATATTACGTTATATAGTAAAATGGATAGCATAGAAACCTCCATGAAAAATATACATATACGTGCCGAATTTCGAGGCGATCGGTCAAGCGATCAAGGAGCGCACCGAGGACAAACTTACAAACATTTATATACAAATATATATGTACCGTTTACACTTTACGCTTGTGTACCGTTTACACTCAAAATGCAATTAATCCTATTACCAAGTATTTTTAATACTCTTCAGAGCCTCGGGAGGTTTAAACAGATAGACAAAATCTCTGCATCAAGCAGTAGTACTATTTTCTGTAGTAATACCACGAGAGGGTTTCATATGACAATAATTATCCCAAATATGAAAACTTCGAATGGTATTTGTTTAGGGTATTCCACGAAATAATGAATAATGCATTTATTTAATACTGTTTAATATTAATGGCGATTTAAAAGTAAACAGCTTACAACTTACAATAACATTCATACATTCTAAGAGTTGGCACTACAACTAACTCAGTAGGCTGTGAGAACAACAATAATTTTAGCGTTTAATCCAAGGAAATGAGGAATTAAACACATGATGAATATAAATGAATGAATTTGTGATAAAAAGCCATTCATTAGAGGTAGGTTTGCTCTATTTAAAATTGCAGTTGTTGGAGGTACAATTTTCAAAGGTAAAAGACAGCTGCTGTGTTTACTGTGTAAAATTCACGGATATGCAGGTTAAATTTCTTAATTTCTTGACAAGTTTTTAGTGATGGCCTTCATTTACTTGTATATATGGCTTTAAAGATGATGCGATGACATGTCCTGTAATTTTTATCAGTTTCTGTTCTTGAAAACCAGCCTCAGTCATGCGTGAAACAGCTGTTGGACGTGCTTAGTGATTGGTGGTCTTCTTCAGGTGTTCAGAAACGTAAGGAAATCTTTAAGTTGACGGAACCGCAAGGAGGTGATATAACAATGCGGCAATGCCACGACAAAGAGGTGATAATTCGGCATGAGTGGAATAGTCTGTATGAAAATGCAGTAATGACATCAGCTTATTCTAGTAGTTCAAGGATTCAAGAAATAAAAGCAGGCGTTCAGTATACACCTGTGTTTATTTCCTGTAAATTATATCTAAGACTTCATTTGTGGTTTTTACAAAATTGAGTTTCCTTTATCGCATTTTATACCTCTCCCCTGGGAGATTCCAGAGCAATAAAATTCTGTGATCATTATTACAGTTCGCGCTTTGTAATAGTTTTGTACATGTATTTGTTATAGTATATTGGTTACATTTAACTATATATTCCTGCATGGTGTAGACAAGTTTTGCAGCAAACATGCTAGTTAGGTCTTCATTGGTTGCTGTTAAAATAGTAAGATTCTTTCAATGTAGAAACTTCTATGTTACAGAGGTAAAAATTTGGAAAAGGAAATGTATTGCATTCCCGTGATTTTCTTTGCTTCCCCTCAACAAACTATTCTTAGAAAAGGTATTCTCTAGATTTCTTTTTAATAAACTTAAACTTTAATACAAGTTCACATATTTCTTGAAGAATACCGTAGGTAACCGACAGTCAGATTTTTAAAGAGCCTACTGACACGTGATTGCTTCGGAGCTCCATGCTCCTTGAATGACCACGAGAAAAATATAAACAAATAGCTAAGAAAAGTGTGTGTTAATAACAAGGAATATATAAAGATCTCATAGAAATTTTGGTTGGAATTTATTGCTTCTGTTTTTTTGTGTATGTTTGCAACTCACCTTACAACCTTCTATTTATGTAGAGATATTAAGTTTAAAGATGGTAACAAATATAAAAAGCTGATGTATTGCATGATCTTTGCTCCCTCCTCAACAAACTATTCTTAGTAAAGCTTATTACTTTATATATTTCTTGATAATGCAGAAAAATTTCAATTCAAGTTTACACATTTCGTTGTAAAATACAGCAGATAAACGATAGTGAGATTTTAAAGAAACTATTTATACGTGATTACTTCGAAATTCCATGCTCCTTGAATAAACACGAAAAAAGAAAAAAAAACATTAAAATAAAACACAAACGAGTTCCCAGCTAAGAAAAGTATGTATTTTAAAATTCATACCACTAACATGGAGTATCTAAAATTCTCGATATCGAAATTTTGAATGGAATGCAATTCTTTCTTTACTTATTATAGATATTTACTTTCATTCCATAACATTTTTCACAGTTCACCTATTTTATCGTGTATACCTATATCACTACCCTTTCTATTCAGGAAATATTTATATTTTGTGTTTTAGGTCTTTTTCCGATGTATTTTTGTGTATGTCTGCAACCTTCTCATTTATTTATTCTCATTCCATCATTACGTTTCCCATTCAAATATTTCGTTTGAACACCAGCAATAATTTTCAATCGATTCCAAAGCCACTAAAGGTTCCAGAAAGTATATTGTATCAAACTTGCTCTTAAGCTAAACTATTATTCCCTTTTCTGTGCGTCAAGTCATGCTGTGTAGTTTGTTTATGCACCTACCTCGTGCTTGTTTCGGAACCTCACTTATGCACTAGTATTGCTACCAAATACAAGGATAACCACGTGGAGAAGTATCGCTTACCTTGCGAGCGTGACGTATAGCTGGCTGTCACAGTTGACAGGAAGACCCAGGTAACCAGAACTGTGCTTCTGATGGCTCCTCCACGTGTAGCCATGTCCATTCCTGACTATAGTTTTTACTAACAACCTCTTACGAATTTGTTCACAATAACCAAACAGATCGCTACATGTCGCGCGTTCACCGTGGCAGTTTTTTCGATAAACTGTATGAACCTGCTGTATAATACAAGGAGCAATATAGACTCCAAAGATGTTTGTCAGTCACACAAAATTTTATGTTTTAAGAAGCCGCTAGTGACTTTTAGCTCCAATTTCAGAAAGTTATAAATACACATGCTGCATGCTTATTTTCCTACGTCCTCGGCAGCATTTTTGGTTAGAAATGTTTAAACACCAAACGTAAATATTTTTGGAACGGTAAGACCATTGCCAAGAATTACGCGAAATGTATAATAACTGTGAAGAGAAGCCCGAACTTGTGTTGCACTCAACGCTCTCTGACGGCAGACTGACTGACTGTGCCCGAGTCGAGTCGAGTCGAGTCGACCGACAGACCTCCCTCCAGAGGAGGGTATGAGAATGCGCGCGCGCGGATTTACGTGCACAATAACCAAGAGTGGGGAAATTCTCCACGGTGCCAAACAGTTGAAGCGGGCTTTGGGACTTTGTTACATAGCTGAGCAATGTTGGCGGCTTACCTCAGGAACGTAACGTCACACACCTGAATATATCATCGTCCTCTACCCTTTATAGGTCCATGAACTTGAAGATCCGCTAAGCGCCGTCCATTAGACTACCATTGCTAAATCATTTGTTTTCTCTCTTTTATGCTAACCACCCTCTTCCTAGGTATCGGGTTTTGGTTAGGAAATTAAAACTAGCGATACTCAACTAATTATTTACATTTTTACTTTCTCTACTACGTATAGTATAGTATAGTATAGTAGAGAAAGTATTATATTACATCCAAAAATTTGATGTCGAGATTTCACCGGAAATATATGCTTTGAGGCCCCCTGAATAAAAAAAAAAAATCATTTTTAGAAAAAATGTGTGTATGTGTGTATGTGTGTGTGTATGTGTGTGTGTGTGTGTGTATGTGTGTGTGTGTGTGTGTGTGTGTGTGTCAGTTTGTGGCTGTCAGTTTGTGTCTGTCAGTCTGTGTCTGTCAGTCTGTGTCTATCTGTCAGCCTGTGAACAGCGTAACTCAAAAACGAAAAGTCGGTTAAAAAGCAAACTTGGTAGTTAAGTTTAATGTCTTTCAAGGATGTGATACGAGGATTTTGAAGAAAATAGCCCCATCCTAAATTACCCTTTACATGGAAAATTTTGATTTTCTTGAAAATGGCTCTAACACTTTTTTCTTAAAATGCCATATGTTAAAGATATTTGTGTGGCAAATTAAATGTATATTTTAAATTTTCTGGCTATAGCCTATGTAATCCCGTTTACTCTGGATGACTTTTGAGTAACTCGTAAACCGTACGAGAAAGACAAAATTTTACTATAAAAAAAAAAAAAAAAAAAAAAAAAGAAAAAAAAAAAGAAAAAACCACACACACCCTGATCTGTTGCACTCACTTGACTTTTTCTACTCTTGTACTAACCATTCTTACAAACTCTTATTCCTATCTCTTCTTCGTGTTAGTCGTGTTAGTTGAGATAAGCATTTGTACAAATTATCTAGTTGCTTATTTCCTTGTAGGTGAAAGAAGAATATTAGAATACAGTAGGCCTTGTGCGTTAGTCAAATATTTTAAAGCTTTGACATTCCGTTTTCTTTTGCTTTTCGTTTGCTGCTGTAAATCATATACCTAGCTAGTTTTCTAAGAATATCTGAAAGTAATGTATTATTATACATTACCACACATGTAATTGTATTTGATTACTGACTTTAGAGTAAACGAAGTATTGTTAATAATAATAATAATAATAATAATAATAATAATAATAATAATAATAATAATAATAATAATAATAATAATAATAATAATAATAATAATAATAATAATAATAATAATAATAATAATAATAATAATAATAATAATAATAATAATAATAATAATAATAATACTGAGGCGCAACAGCCCTTTGCGGGCCAAGCTTACCGCCCGATCGCTGCTTCCCCCACCTCTACCCATCACAGGTGTAATGAGTGGGGTGCAGTACAGGAAGTGGGACGTGAGTAGTGCCCTGGTCCCTCCCAGCCGGTTACGTGGTCGTCACAACCAGGGATCGCTACTTTTCAATTAAGTAGCTCCTCAGTTGTCTCCTAACGGACCTAACCAGGCTGAGTTTACCCCTGACCAGATCTTCCAGTGGGAGAAAGTCCCCTAGACAGTACCGGGATTCGAACCGTGACCTCCTACCTGATAAGCAGCAGAAATACCTCTCGCTGAGGAGACGAATCAGTATTCCTAATATCTGCTTTAATTTTGCCGAAGATTAAATTATATTTATAAATTAAGAAGACAATTTTATGGAATAGTATTCAGTTCAGTTTTTTTCTTTCTTTTTGCCCTTCTTTTCTCTACTACATGCATAAAGTAAGCATTGGAAGCACAGCATTTCACCAAAAAGTTCGGTACTGAGATTTCATCAGAAATTCACACTTTGGTACTCCCTGTTCCCTCCGAAAGATTTTTTTAGAAAAAGGTCTGTGTGTGTTTGTATGTTATTTAAATACCAAATTTAGCCGTTATTTCTGTAACTTCCAAAGATGCAACATAAAGATTTTCAAGCAACTCCCCCCGACCCTCCCCGCGATAAAAGTACCTTTACATGAAACAATTTTCACTAGTTATTAATTCCTGAGAAAGGTTTCTAACCACTTAATTTAAAATAAAGTTATTTTAAGGTATTTCATAACACATAAAATGCATAGGTATCTTGAAGTTTTTGAAAATAGCCTATGAAACACTCTTCATTCTAAATGAGTTCAATAATTGATAAACCATAAGATATAGGTAAGATCTTACTACACACAAGCTGCACATCGCGTTAAGGACAAAATGTCTAACGAAATAAATTACATCTTTTATATTCACCATTTCAGAGATATCCTCTGTTATTGTTACGAATTAGTTGAATTAGTTTTTGAAGTATTTTATTTACTTATTTTTTTATAAAACTCGATAGGTATTATTTCTTCCATTCTCTCTCTCTCTCTCTCTCTCTCTCTCTCTCTCTCTCACTCTCTCTCTTTCTCTCTCTGGCATGGTCATGCAAAGAGAAGTTCAGGGTATCACATAACGGCCCAATCTCCAAAAATTTGACTCGCTTGAGCCTATTGCATTCCCCTGATCTCCTGGCACCCATAACAAATCTAAAATAAAACCATACATGCTAATGTTTATCTCCATTAACATAAAATAGATATAAGAATAAGATTTTGTAACAATAGTTTGTTGAAGGATGGGTAGAGAAAGAGTTTTGAATGTAACACACCAGGTTTTGATTTTTAAGTTTAAACCGGACAGCTTATACCGGGGCGAAAAATGAATGAAGAGACATGAATCACACATAGGCATATTTGAAAAATCTTCGGCAAATTCATTCCCCATCTATTTCTTTTACGTCGCTTTAACAACATGGTCATATCGCGACAGATCTGTTAGAACGATGTGTGGCGGACTTAGCCTTCAGGGTCTCATCCCTATAGCATAGCACCTTGCTTCTCCACGAGTCCACACAGCGGGTAGTGCAGGGCAACTGTACTCTGGGCTTTTTACCAACCTTCTCAACTGGCACGTACATAGCAGGAAGCGCCACTTGTGAGCGTTCTCCCTTTGTTGTTCCCCTGAGCAATGGTGTATGTTAGGAATCCTAAATTTTTAGGTGAAAATGACGTTTTCGGTTTTTAATAATATCATATAAATACTCTACAGTTGGCTAAACAGTTTTTCCTTCGAACTATTTTTAAAATTCAGGGACGTGTTTAAGTCTCCCGTGTGCTTCAACATAACCACATTGGGGCGCACCGCAATGTAGCTTATTTAGTTTTGCATTTTGCATGGGATTTATTCCTTACATTTCAATTTTGCTCTGATTTCTACGAGCGTAGATTTGCATACATAATTTTAAACGTGTTATCCAAAGGTACAAATATGCATTTGATGATTCTTATATTTATTGGTTCACAAAAATAATTTACGCTGAAAAGAAACGAAATTTTAATACCAACAATCTTATAAAACAGAAACGTATTTCTTTGCAACTAATATCAACTTGCTTAAGTATCTGAAAATCCCACTAGTACATTTCCCTGAAAAATGTAATGGCAATTTTTTTTAAAAAATTCACCTTTTTCACTAATTAAAAGTATTTAAATTTACTATGTGAGAAATATTTCAGGTAGAACATTGAACTTTTGTGGTCATTTATTTCTTTATTTATTCATGTTGAGCGTGACAGTTTTCAAGAAAGAGATGTAAAATTTAAAAAGTTGGAAAGTTCATTCCAATCTCCCCTAATTGTAGCTGACGCGATGTATGCAAATATTGCGGAGGTGCGTCGGGGAAGAATTTTGAAGACTAATAGAATGTCTCGCGAATCTTCGGGGAAGGCATAAATGGAAGTGAGTGTACCTCCACCTCCGTGACGGCATTAGGGTGCCATCCAGTCTGTCTTCAGGGTCTCATCCCTTTACCATACCATCTTGCTTCGTCACGAACCACCGAGGGAGCAGTGCAGGGCAACTGCATCTCTACCTCTGTGACGACAGATGGCATTAAGATGCCATCCAGTCTATCTGCTTGCATTTTCTGTGGATAGATGGCACAGCATTCACTATTACAATATATTTTTCATTTGTACATAGCCTTAGACTTAGGGGGAACTTTGGATGGTAATATTAAAGTTCCAATCCGGTATTTACCTTGGCAACCGAGGGAAATCATGAAAAAGCCCCAGTCAGATTATTCGGCCCACGGGATTTGAACCCGGGACCTATGGAATGCGAGCCATTTCACTCGATGGCAAGGATCTTGTGCCTACCTGTAACTAGCCCCAAATGAGATTTAAATATCCTTTGCTACTTTGACATGATTTTGATGCCTTATTTTGTTACTTTATCTTCATTATACTATAGACAGAAGTGGTTGTTTCCCTAGCGCGACAATAGTGCAGCTACTTATCCAGCGAGTGCTCGATTTCCGCTAACTGCATGTGGATTTTCTCTGGTACGGGATGCACTCAGCCTCGTGAAGTCCCTGCGGTCAATTGAGGAGCTTCTTCACGGAGTAGTAGCTGCTAGTAATGAGCAGGATGCCTCAGGTCATAACGTCTGTAGCCTGCATCGGTAGGTGGCAGATTCGATTCCCGAGACCAAACCTTCCTGACCTTGGGTTTTTCGCGGGTTTTCCCAGGTCACTCAGGCGAATGCTGGGAAGTGTATTTACCTTGCATCCCCCGTTTCACTGTCTTTCCAGGTATCAGCGAATTCGCCAGTGAGCTGCGCTGCGGTGGTGCTTAGACGCCGAAAACACGATGCTCGACTGAGGGAGGCGCTGTGGTCGGCCGGCCGCGATCCCAGAGGTACTGACTGCTCAGCCGGTACTGGCTGCTGGCGGGCTGTCTGTGGTGACCCTGGAAGAACCGCCTACACCTCTTAAGCACCCGCCGTGTATGGTGAGTTGTGGCCCTCTGTAGAGTACTTTCATTCTTCCTCTCAAGGTCTGACGCACAATAAGCCATCGGCTGACATGCCGGAATCCCCACAATGACGGACGGACGTCAGACAGTGGATGCTAGTTGTGAAGACTGTATTCACCGGCAGGGAGGGACTTGGGCCACTAACAACGTCTCACTCTCCAGAACTGCACCCCACTCGTGGCGTCCAATATAAACAGAGATAGAGGATGTAGGTGTCGGGAGGTAGGGTTTGATTTGCTATCGGGCTGCAGCGCCGCGGAGTTAAGTTAACAAATAACTTCGCCCGAGGCGGGAAAGAAAACCGTAGTCCTGAGTAACGGAGCACCAAAGGCAAATGTACCTAGTGATCATAGTCAAGTATAAGGGTGCCGAGCCATATACAGAACTGTTGGTCCTACCTACATACTTGTAAACCAGGTGAATCACCTGCCCCCTTTTTTTAAAATTTACTGCCGAATTGACCCACTAAGAAACAGGTGAGCCTTGAGTTTATCTTGACCGTACAGTCTACACTTGACTTCTGGACATAGAAGGCAGCTTAACATCTCAGTGAATAAGTGAATTTAAGGGGCAAAAGGTATTCGCGATATAAATCCATTCCAAAAACTTGGTATTCTTACAATGACAGGTTTTTACACTGTTAATAAACTTCCTTTTTTACAATATGCATTCTACACCCACTCTGCCAAAACTCCTGATGAAAGAGAATCTATCAAAAAGGATGCACTTTTAAAATGAGTTAAAATAACATGGCGGATCTGTGCCAAGGGACAGTGATAGATATTGACCAATTAAAGACGCGCCTACATTCATGATGAAGTTTTACAGTCACATCAACAAATCTTAAATAGATTAATAACTCAGTGTTGGCATAATATAGCACTTACTAGTTTGTACCTATATTAAGAGTAATATGTAGCTTGAGTCATGTTTATTAATGAAGATAAAATACCAAGAGAATCTTAAACTAGCAGTAACGACTTGTAACAGACCAGTAAATTTACGAAGCAACGGCTAGTTCCCATATCCTTAACCAGTATTGGAGTTTGAAACTAGTCCTTACAGCGTTGTGATGGTCGAGACCAATTATGTATTACGTTTTGGTCGCAGTAATGTTCTGAAAATACGTGTTCAAATGATAATGAGTCAAAGTTTTGTTTTACCCTGCATTTCAATTTTCTGACTAATGATAAGGTATCAGTAAAAAATTACAAATAAATTTCATTGAACGGATAAAAATACCGCTTGAGCACTTATTCATTAATCAAGTATTGCTTATTCTTACATGTGACTATATATGTGGCAAAATGTTAATAATGGAATCATTTTTCTGTAGTTAACTGTGTATTGCTGTTTTAATTTCATTTTCATTTCATTAGTACATGCAATATGATTATTAATTAAAAAGAAAACAAAAAGCTATTCCTACAAGGACTTTGAACCTGCAAAACATCTGTTTAGTTCACGGCAGACTGATGTCGAGCCCACTTGACCACAAGGCTCTATGAACCTCTTTTACACAAAACATTTACGTATCAACCAACTTGCAAATGTGCTAAAGGATATTTATATTTTAGCTCTTGACAACTTATTAGTATTCACGAAACTTTACGTCATGGCTATTAGTATGGACAGTATTTGACACATACAGCTATAAAACAAATTCTGGATTGACAAATGGAACGATGTTTTCAAGTAAGGTTATTCCTAATCTGCGGGTTGCAGATAGGGTGAGCTGATTCACCTGGTAACTGAACAGTTTCATTTGTTAATACTAATAACATGCAAAATTAAGGGACGTTAAGAGCTAAGTCTGACAAAAATGAAAGATGAAATTAATCTGTTCAACTTCCAGAGTTATAGCCTAATATATAGTAATACAGTAATATTATAAAGCTAGAAGAATTCCTGCCGTTAAGAGGTACATTTAAGAGAACTCTATGAGCATAAGAGACGTTGAAATTTACAAAGCTCTGCCCATCCTCCACTATACTGTGGACTGAAGTTAGTTCCAAATAAAAATTAGAACGGAACCTGCAATAATGAGATTTTTAAAATCATTAAACTATGTGTTCTAGCATTACAAATAATACTCTGAAAGCCAGAAGGACGTAGGATTTGAAAACGTCTTGCCCAGTGTCCGACACTTTTAATGCTACAGTGGATCCTTCCCTTAAGGTATGCTGCATGGGTAAGAATACACAACAGCAACTAAGCGACTTGACAATTATTAGAGGATGTAGAGTTAAGCTGTTTTTGAATCTCAACACTGAAAACTCTAATTATTAAGGTATTATATTTGCTAACTTCTGAAATACCAATAAATTTCCGAGTTAAAATAACTGTTAGACTGCCTCTGTGGAGGCTAGCATGCTAACTTTCAAATATAGATGTCCTGGGTTCGATTCTCGACTGGAGGGTGGACATTTTTCTTCAGATACAATTATTAATCCCCATCCTCCCTGGAGTCTGGAAGTATGAATTAGGATGTGAGTGTTGTACGTGTGTAAATTTAATGTAATAACTCAAAGTACGGAAGACAGAACATTTAAAAGTGGCTACCAGCTGACCAGTGCTATTCTCTTTTCTGTTACGCAAATAAATTTTGTGGGCGCAAATGATATATATGACAAGCTTTACAGTGTGACTTCATAGCGTGTTTAACTATAAAACACCGCAAGGCGTGCCAAGTCTCTGATTGGGTTTTGTGTTAACCAGGACCTCATGCCATTTCTGTCTGTCATAATATCAATCCAAAGCGATTATAGGTGTATATATATACAAAAATCTTAGCCCTACTGATGGCTTATTCATAGACAAACTTGCGTATTGACCTTTCCGCTGGGAGACATGGCACTCAGCCTCGTTAGGTCCCTCAGAGGCCCAATGAGGAGCTGCTTGATTTTTCTGAAAATTTTTAATTTTTCCCCTGTGGCTCTGAAGCCATGTACTGATATGTTATTAAGTTTACCATTCACTTTGACAAAGTATGAAAAAGTAGACTGTCTCTTCAGCCTTTTTCGTTTGTATTATATTGAGTTCGCCAGAATTGATATGCCCCAAAGATATGAATTCTAAAGGTCAAAATTGCCCATATTCTTCAAACATTTCAGATCTATCTTCACTAGAGATGGTTTCAAGTTATTTCCTAGGCCAGTTCTAGGTTGAACCCATTTTTATAGAACTTACATTCTTCTTAGAACTCTTGGTGTAAGCCTTACCTCTACTCCGTTTTGCCTTATTTTCCGTTTTGTTCCACTGACCAAAGTATTGCTTTCTTTTTCTCTTTCTTGGTAATTTCTCAAATGATTCTGCATTTCTATAGGTGCAACTTACTCCTTCATTGACTTCAAACTTCAACCTCATATTCGTTAGCTCTTTTGTTGTCCTTTTTTTCTAAAATATAAACAAAACATAGAACTCAGTAACTAATAATTGTTCTATATGACTCAGTATCAGGACTCCAATGTAATCAATTTAGATAATTTTAAATATTCTATTGGATACCATGTATCTTTTTCTGGTAAAGTAACAGGAAGTAACAAAACATGAATTATTTCAAGCAAGAGAATAGTAATCCTCACATTATGCATACTGCATAATTATACCAAATAGATTAACACAAATTATGCACTGTAAGTTACAGTTACTGAAACTAAGTTAAAGTCCACAAAATTTTAATTTTTAAATTGTAAAGGTTAACGAATGATAGCACAGGACAATAATTGGTTTATACTAACCTCTGAAGAATTTCATGAATCATCAGAAATATATAGAACGTGGTCACTGTCTTCTAAACTGCTAAAAGTCCCATAATCGTCATCATTCTTCATTATTTTTCCAGTATTTTGTTCGAGTGTAAATTGGCCATTTTTGGGGGTTAACATTCTCTTATCAATATCAGTGTCCATAGCAAGCCTCGCCATTTCTTCAAACACGACACAGATGGCATTATCTGCACTTTGTGATAGCTGTTAGAAGAGCATCTACCAGAGATTCATTGTTCAATTTTGGATTATGGATTACCATTAACTTGCTCTAAGGGGCTGTGTAAACACCTTAAATATATAGTGTTTTAATCATAATCGTTTGAGCCATTTTTAGAAAATTTAATGCTTCTATAAACTTTCCATTAGTAGGTTGAAAAGTTTTGTGTCACGTCCTTGAAACCTAGAAATACCAAATCATATGGTTTTCGGTTACATTGTTCACACAAAAGACGTATGAAATCTTTACTAAAAGCTCTTTTTGGTGAGGATTTAGGGGGTCAGTGAACCCTTGAAATTAAAATGTGTAATATTATACTTCCTCTTATCTGCTAAAGGTAGGTGACAGAAAAACTAAAAACAAAGGGACTAGAACTTCTTACCCTTTACAACTGTACATTGAATACCTTACATTTCATGGCATACATTATTATGGTTTATCACACTCTTTAGAAACTATGTATTAAGTATTATTCACAACCTTGTGCTGCTGCCTTCAAACTTGTACTCTTAAAACTTTATCACATGGTGGGCCGAAATTTCAAGTCAAATGGACATTAGCTCTAAAGTTCTGGGCTGTTTATTCTGTTCTTACAATATGAACAGGTGTAGAGTTATGAAAAGTCCGCGGTTGCTTTTGAACAAGGTTTTGTTCAGCGGCTTCGCAAAGTACTCGAGGATTTATTGTTGTTATACCTACTCTTACTAAAGTTTTGACTCCATTTTCACAAAAATGAAGATTTGTGGTCCCGTCATAGGTGATTATTACCGAACCGTGGCAGCTGAGTATGGGACCTCTTTAAATCTTGACACCAGCTGCGAGGTTTCTAGAGATGACCCAGCGAACACCCTGCTATTCTGTTTGAAGAATGTTTCCTCAACCGTAAAAATTTCTCAGTTAGGAACGGGATTTCTTGTTGCTTTTCATGCGAGTATCTTACTAAAGGTTATTTCCTATTATGCCACCTGCCCCCTCTTTTTGCTTCAGGTCTCTAGCAAGGAATTATCCAGCGTGTCGTATAAGCAACTATCCATTCATATGTAACAATGTTGGAGTTACGAAGGGCTACCGAGTGTTTGTATGAATTTTGTTAACAGGATTTATGCGACTCAGGAAGTAGCAGCTCTGATTGATGCTTGGACCATTGTGTGCCTGACGATATCCTTAAGCATTTTGGATAAATACAAAATATCTCCTTGTCCTGGGTATTAGGCACGCATTTGGTAATAAGCCTCATGTGTCTATCATAAACAAATTATAATAATAAATTGGCATATATGTATACTTTTAATGAACATTAATAGACAATAATTAGAAACGGCCTTAAAAAGAAATTAAACGTACAATCTTCGAGCATAACTAGAACTTTTAAAGGGCAGAGAAGAAATCACCAAACATGGGCCGTCTTTTGTTTCTTAAACTCAGCTGTCAGAATGACGATTTCATGCCACCCAGCATATGAGAATACTAGGAAAAACCACAGATTTGGTCTCAATATTAGCACTATAGTTTTGCAGATGTGATTCCAATAACAAATCAAGATATAACAGATAAGTTCAAATGAACGTGTGTTATCGCCAAACCAAAACATAAAAATAAAATCAACAGAAAGTTTGCTCTGGACTAAGAATGTTCTAGAATAAATGTACGATAACAAATGAGAGAATTTTGAATAAAAATAAATTAGCTAATAAGAGAAGCAAATTAATTAGGAAGAGGCACATACCATGTGATTTTTATGATGCTGGATATAAGAAGTAAGAGAACCCGCATAGCATTTTTAGTGCGAGGAAGTTACCAAGGAAATTATTTTACACATTAGCCTCAGGAATCCGGTCGCTTACTAATGGTCTAATTACCTAGTAATCAAAGACTATTCCTCTGCGCTGAAAAACTATACATTCTAATTTTATGTAACATATTCCCGTGATATTTATATTTAACTGGTTGTGTTTGTTTGCGTTCTCATAATTTCTTTATCACAATTTATTATGATTATGATTTGTTATTTATTATGATGATGTGTGTATATTAAAATCTGCCCTCCAGTGAGATTGACCACATGCATCCAGAATACATTGAACACAAATAATAATAATAATAATAATAATAATAATAATAATAATAATAATAATAATAATAATAATAATAATAATAATAATAATAATAATAATAATAATAATAATAATAATAATAATAATAATAATAATAATAATAATAATAATAATAATAATGATGATGATGATGATGATAATAATAACAATAATAATAATAATAATAATAATAATAATAATAATAATAATAATAATAATAATAATAATAATAATAATAATAATAATAATAATAATAATAATAATAACAATAATAATAATAATAATAATAATAATAATAATAATAATAATAATAATAATAATAATAATAATAATAATAATAATAATAATAATAATAATAATAATAATAATAATATTTTTTTAAAAAGAAGAACAACCAAGAACTTCAGGAATTACATCTCAAAGCTTAGAAAAAGTACCTAAATGAAAAACGACAATGATGATTAGTAATAATAATGTGAGTAATAATATTTCTAATAATACAATAATAATATAATAATAACAAGAGTAGCAAAGATTTAATTTATTTCTTCATATATTAATTCTATTTAAAATGATAATTTATTCAATGCTGCATAATTTCGGTATCAGTGTGTGTGCGTGCGCGTGCGTGTGTGTGTGTGGTGGGGGGGGGGGCATAGCTGATAAATGCCTTACTTGGTATTGTTTAGCATAGTCCAAAGCTGCGACACGAAGATTTTTAATCAAATATCTTACATTTACGTGAATCATTTTTCTAAACTTTTTGATTCTCTAAAAAATAGTTACAATAATTTTTATTATAATAAAATATTTTAGACATTTACACGCCAAATAAAATGTGAATTACTGGGGATAGCTGGTAGGGTATCCTTAATTCAGTAGGAATTTTGTATAATTTTAACGATTTCCCAATTGAGCAACATAAGTATTCGAAAATTCAAGAAATGTGATCTCACAGGCTGTTCCCAAAAAATTCAAGATGATGCATTTTATTTGTCGTGAAAGTAGCATAAACATATTGAATTTTAATAAATATCCTTAGAGTCATTTTTGACAAAAATAAAATAACGAAAAATGTTCTGTGAAATGAGTAGTTTGGGGTGGGAGGATGTTATTGAAAATATTCGTGTCGCCTTCTTGGAAGGCCTTGAGTTTAAGTACCAAGAGTCGTAGTTAACAGCCTTTTCCTTTTCTGTTATGCTATTTACAGACACACACACACACACACACACACACACACACACACACACACACACACACGTACACACACACACACGCACGCACGCACGCACACACAAACACAGACAGAGCTTTCTCTAGAAATAATTTTTTCGGATACAGGGTTCTTAGAACGTGTTATTTCTGGTGAAATCACGACATAACATTTTTAGGTTGCATACAATATTTTCTCTAATTTATTGTACATATATAGTAGAAGTAAAAGTGATAGAAGCCGCATTAAGGCAGAAAAAATTCTCATTTTATGTACAAAAAAGCAAATGAGATTGCACTTTAGCTGTTCTGGAGTTTTTAAAGATTTTTTTCACTTTATTAGTTTTATAACATTTTAAAGTGGGATCATTGTGTACTTCAGATACGCTACACAATGCACTTAGCCCAATACCACGGTACGAGAGCCCATAAGATGCGAGATCAAATATTGATTAAGTTATGCATAAGTTGTTATTGTAGCTTTTCCCTATTCTTTTGTAACAAATATCGGGCAAGTCTCAGCTCAAAGTACCGTGGTTCATTTGAACATAATTCCATCAATTTTGTTCACTGCCTCCATCAACTTGAGAGATTTGTGTTATCAAAAGAAACGTTAAACACAAAGCAAGGCAATGCATCTGTGAAAATACAAATACCTATAGTTTTCCTCTGGTTGCTTTGACTTCCTTAGCGTATACTCCAAACATAAAACACTTAAATTTTAACGAACTACGTCAGTCGTTGTTAAGATAAGAGTCATTTTATTTATAATTCTCACTTTTTCATATGATGATGTTATGAAGAGCTCCTTGGACCCTAATTTTATCTTCTCGCACCTAAGATTTTAATTTGAGCTAAGTATTCAAGCATAAGGAAATCGCTGCGCTCTCATTCCTAAATTTTAACTAGTTTAAAACAAAAACAGCTCCTACAGATTTTAACAATTTTTTAAACTTTTCAATTTGAATTACGGAAAATAATTTATTTCAACCATTTATACTTGTTGTACAGCAATTTTAAATCCATACTTTCTGAAGCTATTCTGAAGATTTATAGCCAATAAGTTATAAAACTGGGGTCAAGGAGCGTTTTGGGTAGTGAAAGTTGCTGAAGGCAGCTCTGTGCCTGCTAAGACCACTCGCCTTTGATCAAGGAGACCCAGGTTCGATCCCAAGGGACCGTATTTGTGATTTTTGGTGGACAAAGCGGCATCTGAGTAGGTTTCTTCGGTTCTCCGTCCCCCCCCCCCCCTCCTCTCATTTATTCCAGCAGCTGTTCCATCGTTACCTTTCCTTTCTACATTCGCCCTCGTTTCATATCACCTCCTTCCTCACTCTCATGCCAGGCTTCGGGCTTATCATCCATCCTGGCTACTCTTCGATCCAGAGTTTGTTAGCTCCTCGACAGGATCCGATTCCAGGCGCCTAGGAGTAGTTTCTGAGGAGCATAAGCCCTCCATATGAGGAGGGTAAACAGAGAAAGAAGAAGGATGATGAAAAGAGCAATAAAGAAAATGGAGTTTAAAGTTCAACTCCATTGAAGTAGTGTTTTATCTAAATGTTGAGATTCGATTAAGTAGTTATTTGTGTATTTAAAATTGTTAACATTAAAAAACTCAGTATAATAAAATGCAAAAAGGTCATACTTTGCCAAATTTCAAGATGCATTGTTTTTAAGATTAATATATAATTAGTAGTGGTGATAGTAGTAGTAGCAGTCGTGGTAGTGGTAGTAGTGGTAGTAGTAGTGGTGGTAGTAGTAGTAGTGGTAACAGTAGTAGTAATAGTAGTAGTAGTAGTAGTAGTAGTAGTAGTAGTAGTAGTAGTAGCAGCAGTAGTAGTAGTAGTAGTAGTAGTAGTAGTAGTAGTAGTAGTAGTAGTAGTAGTAGTAGTAGCAGTAGTGGTAGTGGTAGTAGTGGTAGTAGTAGTGGTGGTAGTAGTAGTAGTAGTAGTAGTAGTAGTAGTGGTAACAGTAGTAGTAGTAGTAGTAGTAGTAGTAGCAGCAGCAGTAGTAGTAGTAGTAGTAGTAGTAGTAGTAGTGGTAACAGTAGTAGTAGTAGTAGTAGTAGTGGTAACAGTAGTAGTAGTAGTAGTAGTAGTAGTAGTAGCAGCAGCAGTAGTAGTAGTAGTAGTAGTAGTAGTAGTAGTAGTAGTAGTAGTAGTAGTAGTAGTAGTGGGGTTATTTAGGGTGCACAACTGCTATAGTTATTAGTACCCAAACGATACATTAAAAAGGAAATTGCAGGCCTGCAGTCTAAAACGTTTCAACATTTCAAAGTCACCCAAATAGTGCCGGTAAATGTAAAAGTAGAGCTAAAACAGTGACCAAGACCCACAACGGAGCTACATAAAACCGAAACGCATCAACGGCTAAACGACCGAATAAAAATAAAAGCTAAAATCAGCGATTCAAACACGGCCACCCATACCGTTAAGACACATAAAATTTAAGAAACGCTCTACTGCGGATAAAGGCAGATAAAAGTAACTGGCTTTAGGATAGTAAATGTATATTGTGATATCTTCTAAGATTTATTAAACAGTAGTTTCGCCGCTCTATCCGGTGTGCGGCGAGGTTGTACAGAACGAGATTAAGAGTCAACCAAGCGTTTGGCTGATACCCACGATAAGAAGTATAGTCGTTGCATAAAAGGTATTATAGAGTGTAACGTGCTTCTCTGTCAAAATAGGCCTGTTTCAATACGGTTGAGTGCTTGATTGAACTAAACCTACGTACTTCCAGCCGTCTCAAGTTTACAAATGGTTCTGCTGACACGCCATAACAAGATCAGAGGAAAGATGTCATGCCATAGTTGAGTGAGGCCTAGATCAGAGATATGTAATCATGATGTATCATAGCAAAAGAGCTGGCGGAAATGCCGCAGTTGAGGGTTAATTCTGCGCATCAAATTGCCCGTGAAGTGCTGCACAACACAAAAGTGTCCCCCAGGTGGTAACCAACAACTGTCTTCAGCGATGAAGGAGCGGCTTCTGAAGACTTCAAGAACGGACTTGGGAACTGTGGGACAAAAAGATAAAGCAAAGAATGGCGTCACGATATTCCACATGAATGAAAAAGTACAAGAGGCGGTACCCAAATGAATGGCTCCGAAACCTTCTAAAGGATACAGTCAGCCAGCAAATGTTAAAGAGAGAAGGCGACGAGGGGGAGGTTCCCAGGTAGAAAGCTACTGTAAACATACCAGCAGGGTACTTAGCACACCGGGCGAGGTATTTAATGTTCATTGTTATGAAGATTTATGTACAAAACATTCTGACCCAGAACAATCTCATTACTTTCGCTAACAGTTCAATTTTAATTTCTCTATTACGTACAGTAAACATGAAAATAAATGCATTGCACCCTCTGATGTCAAAATTTCACAATATGTTTTCAGCCCTTCTAAATCCTAAAAGAGTGCCCACGTCCGTATCTATGAACTGTACAAGTCAAAACTGAAAATCTTATGTGTTGCACTCATATGGCTTTCTCCTCTCTTGTACTAACCATTCTTACAAACTCTTATTCCTATATCTTCTTCGTGTTAGTTGATATAAACATTTGTACAAATTATCTTCTTGCTTATTTCCTCGTAGGTACAAGGGGAATATGGGAATTCAGTAGGCTTTGAGTGATAGTCAAATCTTTTAAAGCTCTGAGTGCTTCTTTGCACGGCTAACATATAAAAAATGAACGAGTTCCCATAACACTAGTGCTATATTTCTGTTTCTTTGTTTACTGTCTTTTTAAAAGTTCTTTTTAAAACTCCGTAAACTCTCTGGAATTTATTTATTTCACAATCTAAGTCCCTTTCTACAGAAAGTTGATCGGACGCTAAATATTTGAAATTTTATACTTCTAGACTTTGACCCTCTAAAACAATTTTTAGATCGTGTTGCACTTTTGCCTTTAAATGCCACAATATTTCTTTTTGTTACTGCTGTCTTGATATAATATAATTTACACATTTTTTAACTCATACATGTAGGTATCTCTGCATGAATATCTTCATTTTTCTGAATTACGATAGAAAGTTTGCCCAAAGAATCTATACACACGTTCCTTTATGAATTCTCATTATTGGATTTACTAAAACTATCCATTTATTTAAAATGTCGCCAATATGATATTAAACAAAGAAAATTATATGCTACACTCTTGTCTTAACGCAGCGTTAGTCTTAATTGTCCTTTTTTTGAAATCCACTGTCTAAAATTATATTTGTATCAACGTACAATAGGCCCAAATGACCTAGCTGTCGAAGGGCCCTTAAACTCCATCCATCCATTTTTTATCTGTTTATCTATTTGTTTGTTTGTTTATATATTTATTTATTCATTTGTGCTATTCATGTGCTATAATTATTACACTTTCTATCTTACATTTATTATGATGAATTCAGAATGCGCTCAAATATGCCAGGAATATCACAGATATCTAAGATGTATTTCAATGCATAATACACCGAGTGTTACGTAAGGAACCGGACATTTGAAAAATTAATCGACTTTATTTTTGAATATGTTGCACATATTTATTAATAAAAACATTTGCTGATGCCGTGTAGTCGATTCAGTTCCTAATGTGCCCAACAAAGTCCATTGGTCTGCAGAAATGATCACTGGTCCCTTCGTTTTTCCCCGAACTCTATTAATGAAATTGATTATTACAATATGTTGCAAATGGGAATGTCCCAGAATTGGAAGGACGTAACATTTTGAGCTGTGAAACACTTTTTCAACAGTATGGGGCTCCTCCCCATTATACAAGGAGCATTCATGATTGGCTTGATAAAGTGTTCCCTAATAGGTGAATTGGTCGCGCAGACCCAATTTCTTGGCCTCCCCGATCCCATGACCTAATTCCCTAGTTTTCCTATGGGCATTCATTAAGAACTGAGTGCTTACAACTGAACCAGTCACTATCCCTGAGTTGATGGACAGAATTATAACTACAGATGATCACTTCTCGTATGCTATCGGAGGTGCACGATAGGATGTAATGCCGCCTGCATTTGTGCATTGTTGGAATCGTAGGCCCATTGAAACTTTGTGGACATTTATTGCAATTGTTACCGATGGGGTTTATGCTACAGTATCTTACTCTAAACCTAAGTTTATGCAAATGCACTCTGTACGGCATCAGAAAATATTTTTAATAACAACTATGTACAAAATATCCAAAAATAATTAAAATCTATTAATTTTTCGAATGCAGGTTAGTTATGAAATACCCGGTATAGTGCAATTCTATCGCTAAAGATAAACAAAACAGTTGGGAATCTAACAGCGGGGAAAGACCCTCTCACGCTTCCCAGTCGTTAAATCCCCACACGTGCATAATGTTGAACACACAGAGGTATATAGGTTCACCAGAACCTTTTATACTTGGGCTGGACTGGGGTGGATAACAATTTATGTTCTGTTTAGATATTTATCAAGGTTGTATTTTCACAGCTTATCCAGTTTTAATTTATTACTAACCGTATAGTTCACCCTAGTAAAATGGATTAAAATGTTTTGTTCAAATTACTGTAAAAGCTTAACTCCTGAATCAACTGTGATGGGCATACTTCCGTTCTGTAAAGAATTGGGGAAAATAGGCGTATATTCCACTTTGAAGTTCACACCTGGGATTATAAAAAGGCCTCCAAGATGTCAAAAGTTATTATAGGGTGAAAATTAAAGACATTTTTAGGTCTGAAAGTGAAGCACTCCTAACTTATATAAAAGTTGTGAAAATATTAACCCTTTTTACCTAATATTTGCCAATTACTTACTTTCGTATGATAAAATTAGCACAGGGTATTCCACTCATGAGTCACTTCCATGATAAATAGAAATAATGAAAGAATGTATTGAGTATCGAAGAATCAAAGTCAATCACAGTAGATGAGAGACAATAATGCAAAACGAGATGACTCAAGCAGTAGTGTCAGTTTCACACTCTTGAGGTCCCAACGATAGATTATATACCACTCCGAATGTTGTCCTTATTTCGTCTCATTTCATTAAATTGTATCTGTCAGTGTTACAAGGCTAGAGTGGTGTGTGGCCCTTGCGGTAGATGTTATTAAAGAGAGAACTACTTCTTCCTTCACACGGAACTCTTTACCAGAACGTTCCCATGATTATAGGAAGCTTTCCGAGGATACTCGACCCGGAAATGTTAGGGACCCCACTGTGCCTCCCGACGTCAGGCCTTTCGTGCTCTCTCGGTTGATCCCTTCCTCTCTGAGGTCCAACAGGCGCAGTGGTGAAATCTTCCTCTACTTCCACCCTCTAACGTTAACAGACAATATTCAAACAGAAATTAATTATATTGTAGTAGAAATTTTTCAAAAATCATTCGACAATGTGCTTCGTAGGCGGAACATAATTTACAAAGAACTAGTATATTTTCCTGTGTTGCATAAAATAACATTATTTTGGCATGAATCTCGTTTATTTGTGCATTTCCACACGTACTGGTAAATAGTGTAATTAAACACCAGTGTACAAAATATGTTTCATTGAAAGACCTGTAGTAAAAATGTATCACTAAATTTAGTTCAAAGCATCAGTGTTATGTGTCTTCTACATCTTATTTTTTCATTGTTAGATTTTATCTCATTTCACTTTTGAATTCAAGTTAGTATGCAGCATGAGTAATGCTGAACTTTTACAGAAGAAAAGTATACATATATGCACTAGAAAAAAAAAAAAAAAAAAAAAAAAAAAAAAAAAAAAAAAAAAAAAAACCGAAAACGCTGAGTATGTTGTGCGGGATTATCAGTTTTCAAATAGGAACCACTGTCCGGAAATGCGGGTTTGGACGCTGCAGCGCATCAAAGCTTGAGAACGAATGATTGTGACAATTGGTTAACATTCGTTTTGATATCTTAATACGGAAGGTATGCAACCATTCTGCCATCTGTGTACTGGGATGAATGACCTAAACATAATAACATTCCTTCATAGAGTCGTTGGAGCGCATCCTTCTGCGCAACTTCAGTTGTTTCCAGTAAATAATTTTTTAACATCAGTGCAACAGGTATAGTACATAATTGTTGAAATGGCCGACATGAGCTTCAGCACACTTTGCAGTAAATGTGCGGAATCACCTCAACCTCGCATATCGAAATCGATGGATTGGTAGAGGTGGATTAGTTCCATGCCCAGCACAGTTGCCAGATCTGACAACTCTACACTGTTTTCTGCGGAGCTGCATGAATAGTATGGTGTGCGACACTCCTGTAACGTCAGCGAAGGACCTTATGGCTCGAGTTTACATGGCAATTGAAAATCTTCCAGACAACCACATGTACTGGGTCAGGTGCATGAGACTCACCATCGCCTATGTAGGCTCTGCAATGACATAGGAGGTACACAGTTCGAAGCCCACTTGTAATGTAGATAGCTCGATGTTGGGTTTATTGACGAAATGTGAACGTACACCAATCTCACACTTCGATGCGCTACAGCGTCCAAATAGTAAAGTTTTGTAGGGGTTCCTATCTTAAAACCGATCAGTTTGCCGTCCCGCACAATATACTAAGCATTGTCGGTGATTTTTTGGGACACTCTGTATATTTATACAGTTTGATAACCTCTGTTAAACTATATATTATAGTTTATGGTGAACAAGAGCTTTGAGCTTCCCTAGATAGACTTGAATCCAGTTTGTATGGATAACCAAATGGTTACATATGCATTCAAATATGCTTAAAATGTAAAATACATACACCATAATAATCAAATATGAACAAAATCCTATAGACCAAGTGTTTTATGTGTAAGGGCTCATTAGCCACCATTAGCTCATGGCCATCAGGTCGTAGCGTGCTGTTTACGGGGATTTAACAAGCCAGGGTTTAAGTGAAGTTGATTCAAACTGTTCACGAGAAACTATTTTTTTTCTATTTATTTAAATTAGATAAAAGAAGCAATACATTGCAATTACAATCGGGTGTACAAGACTAAACCATTTCTGCATTTTGTAATGTTCTTTCATTTGGTAACGCATATTGCTGTTCATTGCATGAGGTCAGTTACCTTTGCTGGTCCTCCATTTGGTTTCATCTGGCAACTGGGCGATGACACTTCCGAGATGGTGATACCTCCATCCAGCTGGCACACTCCGTTACACAGAAGTTCATTGCATGATGTAAGTTACCTTTGCTGGTCCTCCATTTGGTTTCATCTGGCAACTGGGCGATGACACTTCCGAGATGGTGATATCTCCATCCAGCTGGCATAATCCTTTGCTGGTCCTCCATTTGGTTTCATCTGGCAACTGGGCGATGACACTTCCGAGATGGTGATATCTCCATCCAGCTGGCATAATCCTTTACACAGAAAGGACATCTATGTTAGGGTGAAGCATCAAGAGAAAGTCACGTTTTTTCCTTTTGAGGCGCGTCCTATGTTCTGTTAAAAATCTCTCCAGGCCACGGACACTAGGAGATGCATCCTGCAACATATAGTGGATATAGCCCATGATAAGCCATATTTGGGCAAAGACGTGTTTTTTCACCTGGATATCTAGCTGCAGGATTGCCCTGCGAATGGTATTTGGGTTATCTGCCCTGGTAATGCAGCGGATTTTATTTTGTATCCACTGCCAAGTTTCGGGAATGCACGTTGTAAGACGGTGTTGAAGGGTGTCAAGGTTGTGGCATCGAGAACAATGCGGTGAATTGCAGATGTTGTGGCGATATTGTTTTTCTGCTGTGGGTACTATGGCATTGAGCATCTTGTAGGCAGAGGCCTTCCAGTCCGTCGGGATATCAGCGTAGCGAAAAACTCTCCAGATATTCTTCCAAGGAATATTGGGATATTTAACCTCTATTGTGGGAGTAGAAGGAATACGTAACAGCAGATGACGGTAGAGGATCTTTGTAGTTGGAATTGGATCCACAGAGACGAAATTAGCAGGTAAAGTGGTAATACATTTCACCATCCGGCGATAAATGGCATGGTTCATTAATGTTCCAGTGCTGGAGTGAAGTTGTTTGTTGTCCTTGAATTGTCCCATCTGTAAAGAAGTTCTAATTAACAGTGCTGAACATTTTTCGGAGACCTTAATGAGTGCTAGGCCTCCATTCATGATGGGACGCCACAGCTGAGATTTTGCCACTTTATATACATGTCCATTCCACAAATAATATGACACTGCCAGCTCGATGCGCTGAGAAATCTCTAACGGGATGGGCAGAATTTGGGCCAAATACCAAATCTTGGATAATCCCATGAGGTTAACATACCAAACTCTCTGGAGAATGTTAAGGTTTCTACTCAAGTTGCGCTGTAGGGAGTAACGGATGCGATTGAGTAAAGATGTCCAATTTATGTTTACCATTTCTGTGACGTTCGTGGTGATTTGGAGGCCTAGAATAGTGACGTGGTCTTTAATGGGCACATCATCCACCGTTAACGTCCGAGGCCAGGTCCCAAAAGGTATCAATGAGGACTTCTGATAATTAATCTTCGCGCAAGATGCCTGTTCATGAAACTGTAATATGTGCGGAAGTAGGAAAACTTGATGATGGTAGCGGAGTAGCAGAGTCATGTCATCGGCATAAGTCTTTATGGTGAGCAGTCTTGTCGGCACTGTAGGTGAAAATAAGTGTTTCTTCATCAATCGCACCAGAGGTTCGGTGCAAACTGTAAACAATAACATTGATAATGGGCAACCTTGTCGTATACCACTCAAAATGGGTATTGGCCTAGTAAAATATCCATTGATATGGATTCTGGAGTATGCAGACTTGTACACTAGTTTAATGGTTTGTAGGATACGATCAGAAATACCCATGTGCTGCAAGACACCAAAAATGTAATTATGGTCAATATTGTCGAATGCTCTCTCGAGGTCCAATGACAACAAGGCCGCTTCTTCCTCAGGATGTTCCTCGAGATATACCACAGCATCCCTTAATTGTATCAAATTGTGCGAGATTTTTCTGTCTGGAAGTCCACAAGTTTGTTCCGGTCCAATCAAGGCTGGCAGTACTTTACGCAATCTGTTGGCTAAAATCTTTGTAAAAATTTTAAAATCAGTATTCAGTAGTGTTATCGGCCTAAAGCTGTTAAAATGGTGTGGTTTTATACATTTTGGAATTAAAATTACAATTCCTTCATTAAACCCTGACAAGTGGTCGCTCATGGCAAAAGTGGCGTTCATCAGTTGTAGCAGACGGTCTTTAATGATCGTCCAAAATACTTTGTAAAAAGTATAGCTAATACCATCTGGTCCTGGTGCAGAATTGTTGCTGGCTTTAAAAATCACGTCCCGAAGTTCATCCATGGTGATAGGTGCGTCCAATTCATCCTTATCAGTAGGATTCACATTTTTATTGATAACCTCAAAAAGTACTCTTTTTGAGGAATCAAGAGTAGGATGTTCACCATATTGCTGTCGGAAGTGTTCCTCTGCCCCTCGGAGAATTTCAGGCGTTGTGCGTAGGAGAGTAGCATTGGTAGTGGAAATATCACATATGAATTTACGTTGGTGTCGTTTCTTCTCCGAAGCTACATGGTACAAAGCAGCACGTTCATCATCAGTAATTGAGAGGGCCCGAGAACGCACCCGTATACCATCTAAAATGGACTCCTGAATTTTACGAATTTTTAATTTTATCGCAGTTATCCTGCCACTGACGTCGTTGCCGGTGCTCTGTTGATTAGTTAAATCATGTAACAGGGCGTAATAATAGTGTTGGCTATTAGCTCGTTCGGCAGCCTTAGCCTTACCAACACATTTGAAGAAGGACTGTATCGCTGGTTTATAAATCAAAAGCCACTGTTGAAGCTCCTGGTAGCAAGACCTGGACGCTCGTACGTTAAGGCTTTCCCAAGTTTCACGAAACTGTTGTTGTACGTCCTCATAATATAATAGAGCATTATTTAATTTCCAGTAGCTTCTACCAAGGATGGGTAAAGGAGTGGATGCTGTCATCTTCACAATTACGGCATGATGGTCGCTTATTGCGGCAGGTACAACAAGGACATTCCGGATGTTGGTTCGATGAAGGCCATTAACATAAATCCTATCAATTCGTGAAGCGGAGGTAGCACGACAGAAAGTGTAGCGAACTTCATTTCCATGTAGATATTCCCAAGTGTCAGTTAACTGCAATTCCGAAGACAGGCGCTGTAGTGCGGGTGACGGATTATAAGTTCCTCGTTGGTCCTTGGCATGTAACACGCAGTTAAAGTCACCACCCAGCAACAAGTAATTATAGCTGTGACGAAAGAAATATGGCATATCATCTGCAATGAGAGATTCACGGTCTCGTCGTTTATTGGAGCCAGATGGCAAGTACACATTCACCACTAAGATGTCATTGTCTATCACCATAGCTAAAATGCGTCCACTAGGATGTTCCTCATGATGGGTAATTCTCAAAGTCGATCTGTATATTATTGCTGTGCCCCTATTGTCAATGCCTACATTGCAAATGTAGTTATACTGAGGACCAAGGAAGTTTAAATTATCGGTGTTCACCTCTTGCAGGAGTAGGATGTCAATATCATGGCTGAAAATGAAATTATTGAGAAGTTGTTGTTTAGCAGTACTGCGTATACCATTGACATTTAAGGTGGCATAAATACGGGTATAAGTCATGCAAATTAAGTAGATGAGGTAGAATAGGAACAGCCAAGAAGAAACATCAGGCATTATGATAGCGGTGTGGGAGTACCCGGGTCATTTTCGAATGATTCTTCAGTTTTCTCTTTCTTTCGGTTACCCTTGCTACTCTCCGTACGTCTCTTTTTCACGCGTGGGTCGCGGCTTCTACTATTATTGGAAATTGTGGGCACTACTTCCATATCTGTCGTTATTGGAGAGAGTGCACATGTTTCTGAGGTTATATTTGAAGTTTCTGGTGTCACCTCGGAGGGTTCCTCTGCCATTGGAATAGTGGTAAAGTTCGTTATCGGGGCATCACTTTGTGCATCATCATCATCCATTAGTAAATTTTCCGCCTGTTCAGGATTGATTACAGTTTCCCTCTGTGTTTCGACCACAGTATCTTTTCCTGAAAACTGAGCTGCAGTTATTTGTTCTTTATCATTAGTCGTCATTTCTGCCGAGGTCATAGCTGTGTCTTGTGGCAAATCCACCGGTACCCGTCTAATGGGGAAGTCTCCCTGCACTAGTTTAGACCATGTGGGCGGGTCTGTTAGACGTGGTGTCTGCGTGATTACTCTCCGTCTGGGACAGTTGTTTCGTAAATGTCCTGTTTCACTACACACCGCACATGTAATTGGTTGACCTTCATAGCTTATAAAGCTTTTATATCCGGCAATATCTATATATGAGGGAATATGCTTTTTTAAATCTATCTTTGCAGTGCGTACTCCGTTACTGATTTTGTATCGAAGCGTGGGCCCCCAAGTATCCATTGATAGTGCTAGTACTGTGCCGTAGTTTCCTAGATGTTGTCGTACAATTTCTTGGTTTAAATCTTTGGGTAAGTGGTATAATTTCACAATACGAAACCCTAGACCTGCCGTTGTTATTGTTACTTTACTTCTTTGTCCATTACTATAGGTAAAAATTGACTCACCGTTTGTGTCCTCTATGGCCCTTTTTACTCGCAGCGCTTCCTTACACTGGATGTATATTTGCCGGGTGTAGTTGTTGATCTGTATCATTTCCAGCTCCTCTTCCTCAAATCGGAATATATCGTGAATCCATTCGTGTAGTTCGTATGGAGACGGTTTCGGCACATCACGATCCACAAACGTTAGTACTAATGTGTTCTTTCGTTCTATATACATTTTTACGTTACTAGAAAATCACACTTATTTAACACACAAAAATGTGTAATGAAAACCAGCGAGTTATAGCTGGTGCAAAGTCACGTAAGTTGAAGGTCGACCCAAGCGAACAAGCTCTCGCCAAAACAACCTCTCCTTACACACGCTACTGCGCGACTGGCTATTCATCACAGGGGCCCTGAACTCGACATCAGTTTTGCATTTGTACATTTCATCCCAGATTGTTTTCCAGATTTATGTTTTATGTACACCGAGTTTGGGTGAAATTGTGCCAGGCTTTCCAAGTTGTACTGGAACATAGCATACGTATATTCACAAATGATTCCACGACAAGGTTTGTAGGGGGACTTAGCACCTTGTGCTATAAAATCATTTGTGTATATGCCATGAAAGGTGAGGTGAAACGATACTAAGAGTGGCCAGAGCTGGGGAGAGAAAACACCCAGGGCTCCTATAAGCTACAGATTTAAACTGCCCGGTGGAGGCTAATAAAAACCTCTCCGCTCCTTCCCCCCCCCCCCCTGCCGGCTTACATATCCCCTGGGGGCCGATAGTCGGAGACTTCCCTCGATCCGGAAGGTAAGGATTTACTTACAGGGAGCAAATTCGCTTTTGCACACACCGAAACTCCCGCTAACAGTTAGAACCCTAAAACAGGCAACCAGGGTGTAAAGTGAAGTGAAAGAAGAACTGAGGTGAAGTGAAGGACAGGAAATTCGGGGGATGTAATTGTCCTTCACAGTAGTCACCTAGTGATCCGAGCCGGGGAAATCCCCCAAAAACCCATGGGTCAGGGAGGTCGGCCATGGTAATTGAGCTCAGAACTTACCGAATGCAGGCCATAGACACTACCGCCCGAGCCGGTTACGTACGCACATGTTATAATATAAGCTCTTTCAAAAGTAGCTTCAGGCTTTAAACCACTATAAATATTATAATATTCAAGATGGGATAAAAATATGGTTACATACTGAGCAAGCAACGGGGTTTGGTTTACTTTTCTTGTTTTAAGCTCACTGTTACATGGATACAATTTTGTTGAATAAAGCATTAATAATTTTTTTTTGTTAATTGATGATAACATTTGTACACTTAGTACTTTAAGTTATGCTCATAAACACAACAATTACATGACTTGAAACATGGTAACGACCTGATCCATTGATACGCCCTATTTATTATCTTATCAAGCGTGAATGATGCTTTCTTTTTAATCTTCTGTCTCTTCGAGCTGCTGGCAGGTCGAATCGGATTGGGAATTGTATTGAGTAGTGGATTGGAGTGATCAGTGAACTTGTTGTAGAGCCTGGTATAGCAGTCTTGAAGAACAGTCCTGAAGATCCTGGTGGATAGCTGTATTGTGGACGTACCACGGTGCAATTGTTATGATCCTAAGGAAACGGTTTTGAAGATTTTGTACTCCTTTTATCTGTGAATCAGATGCACAACTCCAAACGCCACTCCCATATGTCCATATATATTTAGGTCGAACCAAGGAGAGGTATATCATTCTTCTGTACTGTAGTTTGAGAGGTGATTTTTCTTGAATTAAATACTGTAACTGGTGAATTCTGTTCCTAATTCTACTTACTACATCAGTTCTGTGTGGTTTCCATATTAATCTGGTATCTAACGTTTGCCCAAAGTGCCTAATTGTGTCAGTTTGTGGGACATCCTCGTCACGGAATGGTTTGTCACATTGATCTTGTATGTAAATTTTTATTTTTTATTTTATTTATTATGTTTATTATTTTCTTTCTTTCTTTCATTCACTCATTCCTTCATTCACTCATTCCTTCATTCACTCATTCCTTCACTCACTCATTCCTTCACTCACTCATTCCTTCACTCACTCATTCCTTCACTCACTCAAACACTCCCTCACTCCCTCCCTCACCCCCTCCCCTCACCCCTTCACTCCTTCACTCCTTCACTCCTTCACTCCTTCACTCATTTACTCATTTATTTATTGATTTATTTTGGCATTCATTATCCTCTATTGTATACACCATTATTTTATTTGTCTGGCGTACATGTGTAGCTAAAATGAGGATGTATTACCACCTCCATTGCTGAGAATTGCCACATCATCGACAAATTGAGGAACTGTGACTTCATTTGATGCCGGAAAGTCGGGGGCATAGATGAAGTACAATATAGGACCCCATACACTTCCTTGGGGGATACCAGACTTGATTTCGTAGGATTAAGTCTGAAAATTTCCACATTTAACTGAAAAAGTTCTGACTATTAGATATGTTTAGTTCTTCCGGGTTTGTATGCCGTGGTCTAGAAGGCATTGTAGATACCAACGTTTCGCCAAGTACTGCGCTTGGCATCATCAGGGTGTTGGTGTTACCATTAGATATGTTATAAACATATCTAATAGTCAGGACACCGGCCGTGAAAGCCTAAGTTTATACTGTTTCGCAATTAGGATTGTATGATCATGTAGAAAGTGGCTTCTTCGGTATACAAGAATAAGCCATCACACACCATACTTTTTTTTTTTTCATAAATGCTCAAAAAGACATTGACGACCCGATGCAATTGTCTTTAGACTGCGTCTAAAACCAAACTGAGTGTCAGGAATAGCAGACTTCAGATTAACCATTAATTTAGGAACTAAAACACGCTTGAATAACTTGGAGAATAATTGAAGAAGACTGATGGTCGGTACCTGCGTGGATATTTCTTGATTTTATCCAGCCTGTGTATCTCAAATTGGAATATGTTATTCTTTTTTTATTTCGTGGCCTTGCAAAGACAACTGAATTTTAAAGCATCGCATAGCTACTAACTCTTAAAACGTTTCACAATCGCTTAAAGCCTACTGTATTCTCATATTCTCTTTTATCTACAAGAAAATTAGTAATAACATAGCTTCTGAAAATGCTTATGCTGATTAAAATGTGGTAGGTAGAGAAATAAGCATTTGCAAGAATAGTGTGCGTAAGAGTGAGTATAACTCCATATTTTTGAACAGTTTCTCCAAATCGAACTATGCTAAAAGTCTGTATCGCAATAGATTACGCGACGATCACTTGGTGTAGCTTTTAAGGCTATGCACTTCGACTTTGTCACCAAATATTGATACACTTCTTAAACGTAAGCACTACCGCAAAAGTCACTAATGAACACGTATTTATCGCATAAGATTTGAAAGTGCTTTCGAAAATGAAACGCAACGTACATGTAACTAACCCGCCACTGCAACACAATGCACGGCCAGGTGTTAAAGAGCGGCAAAGACAATAGGTAAACCCAACCGCCTCTCTTTCGCAAACTTTGGACATCGCTCCTGTAAAGACGACTTTCAATTGTGTACGTTGAACAAGAAATAGGAAAGATCTCCCCAGTGTTTTATAAAACCCCGTGTTAGCCCAGTATGCGACCTTTCTTTCCTATTTCAAATATTACAATATTTATACAGGTTTAAAGTTTGAAGTGACTTCGGAAAGGCCCCATGTATTGGTTGTAGAGACTTTATTAAGTAGTAGCAATTACTGATCAGAAGAAATACAATTTAAAGGAGCATTCAAGAGTAAAAATGCATTTTGGAGAAAAAATTGGAGTATATATTTCCCTGGGAAGTATGCATTCATAAGAATTATCACACTATCTCTAAAAGAGTGACTTACAAACCATTTCACTTTTGCTTAATTGAAATATCAATAAAAAGCATACTTTTTGCATATACATCCGGGCTCTATTTTATGCAGCTAAGGCTGGCTGATATTTTAGCATAAGTATTCCATTAGTTGAGAAAAATTTCAAACCTCTGACTGCGAATCTACTATCATGGCAAGTTTCGGGGTAGTAAACTTTTCTGGATAAAGGCCAGAAGTGTGTATTGCAGCCCCGTTGAGTGCTATTCATCCGCTGATTGCAATGCATGTTTAAAGCTCGTGTACCTAAACACACGGAGGGAACGTGTGCAATGACATGCCCTCGAAGATGCCTCGGGTCCGCGCCTGAATGATTGGTCTGTTTGTCGCTCACGGGTAAACTGGTGCCTCATTACAAAATAAATGCCACTCTTATACATGCACTGACTTGTGCTTGTTAGTTGCCAAACCAACCCCAAGCACTTCCACCCTCCTTCAGCAGCCCCAGCGACCGCAACACCGAGAGAAAGGGTTCTTCATCTCATGCTCGTCTGTCGCGATACCTAGCGGTTCGTTGCTTCTCCACTTAATACGGCGTTTTTCATGTGGTCGTAATAACTGACGAATACGATACGAAACTTCTAGATTTTATGTAGTGCTTCTTACAATAACACCATTCCCAACACGAGGTACCGTAGAAGCATCTTGTGCCAAGTGTAAGAATCAATAGTAGTAGAGAGAACATTACCAACATAAGAATAATTATGGCAGACACACAATTGATTGGCGACTGACAGCTGACCACTTCATGATGAAATTCTCTTTTCTGTTATGCAAATAACTTTTGTGGGCGCAAATGTTTACATTACCGGTTTTACGGCGTGTTTAATTATGCAACGCCACAAGACGTGGCAAGTCACTGATTGTATGTTGTGTTGACCAGCTCCCCTTACCGTCCGCCACTAAATTTTGTAACTGCTATACTTACGTTTTCATTGCCCTAAAATAACACAGGAACAGCTTATACAATATTCGTAGATCTCTCCTCTCACGTCGATCATGGAGTAATAACGCAGATAAATTTGGTTTTTATTTTGTTTTGACTTTCTTCTGTTTTAGCAGTTTTGTGTACATTGGACACGTACTGAGAATAATCTAATTTATATTGACGTTACTTAAACTGCTTTTATTTCTTCTCTTAACCAGCAACGAAGTAATTTGGTGTAACAATAACTCATTCAGCTACATTAACGAAAAATCTTTATTACAAATTGGCATTTCTGGTTGTTCGTCATTCTCCTCTCTGACATAGATCATGGAGTAATAATGCAGCCAAATTTAGTCTTCATTTTGTTTTGACTTTTGTACTCTTTTAACAGTTTGTGTATGTTGGAGAACAATTTAAATTTATATTGGCGTCATTTAAAATACAATTATTTCTTTCGACGCTCAGGGGATATTATTTGCAAGTGTTCATACCATCCCTCCTAATGCCCTTTCATTTCTTTTACCACACTGTTTTGTATCTTCAATTCTTCTCTAATTTCTTGACTTTTTCTTTGGATTCTAAGGCTCACCCCTAATACCGAACTTAAAAATCTCATCTCAGCTGCTTCAATACGACTTTTATCACTTGCATCAAGGCTGGTTTTGAGGCGATGTTATGTAGTCAATTCTGGATTTCATTATTCATGTTTTTTCCCAAGTATCTCCTTATACATCCATTTATATTATTGTATTTTTGCATATTTTTCCAAGTCTGTGTTTTACATATTGATATTTCACATTCCAAATATCTGAAAGTATTTACTTGTTCTATCATATTATTATCTATAACTATTTTAGCTCTAATATTAACGGGTTTTGCGATGGATTGGTAAGCCACCCAAGTAAAAAAGTAATTACTCATAAAGTCAAAATAGCAATTCATTTATTTGTAGCACTAAAAATTTGCTTTTAATTTTGTCATACCTTTTTTAACATTTGACTTTGCACCAAGCTTCAAGCATGAACGAGGCGTCCTCTATAGAATTAGTAATTTGATAAGCAGCAGTTTCTGCAAGTTCGCTGAAGACGTTGAGATCCCAGGCATCTTTGCATTAATTAACCCATCTGTTGTGTTTACCTCTCTGGATCTTTAGGAAGTTTAAAGAAGGAAAAAGTGTTTCAATAACACTTTTATTTTCATCGTCTCTTCATGGATTAAGATATATCTCCTCTTCCGCCTCATCTCTTTGTCCACTTTCTCATTGATCTTCCAATATTCCTTATTTAATATGGCTGGTATTCATGTCATTTTGGTATATCGGAT